>OW679199.1:1496242-2048742 GCA_940337035.1 Agriotes lineatus | reverse complement strand
TTAGTATTTAAATATTGGAACATGTTTATAATGTGCTTGGTGGACAGTAGCCCCAAGGTAAAGTGTCAGTATACATACAGTTTACTATTCTTTTGTCATCATGTGGATCTAAAGCCTTTTTTCTTTGTTTTAAAGAAAATACGTTGTGGGTTTTTGATCTAATTGTTCTCTGATCGCAAAATACTGTTTCATTATTAAACAGGCAGTCTTTGTAATCGTCAAATGTAATTCTATTCAAAGCAGTTCTGGTAATACCTTTAGCTTTCTTTGAAATTTTAAATTCTCCATTCTCAGCATCCTCTAATGTTTTGAAAGCATACAATTTTGCACGTAGACCAACAAATTCGGTAATTATTTTACCACTCATTTCGTCTTTCATTAGACCTATTACTTTTTTATTAACTTGTGGAAGGTTATATAGATTGTTCGGAGGATAATCGCTTGTATCAAATTTGTGAATATCTTCTCGTATAAAATCGTATATATTTGGAAGAGTAAAGTGATATATGAGACTATCAGTGTCTGTGTACAGCAGTTTTGCTTGATTACCCATCTTTTGTTTAATATAATTATAATGAAAATCGTAAATTAAAATTTTTGAAATATCTAAGATTGAAAATCCAACGAATATTGGCTTATTAAAAACGATTTCCAACTGATTTAATTCTATAAGTACCAAGTCTTTATCTAAAATAGTACAGCTGTGAAAATTTGGTTTTGATATGTATGCACTGGCTCCGTACCTACCTTCCCATTTAGAAATTAACTTTATTGTTTTGTATTTTCTAACATTTTCCATAGTTTTGCCAAATACAGCGTTATTCATAAGTTTATAAAAATCCTTTTCAAAATTATTTTTGGCGGCTTGTCTTAATTTTGTATTTAAATCTATGTATGGTTTAAGCCAAGCTGATTGCTTAAATTTTAATATTCTGTGAATTTTTACAATTTTTAGCCCTAAACTTACAGCTTGCTGCAGATTGCGGTAATGTATTACGTAGTTTTCTTTTTTAAATAAAGTGGTTGTCAATTTTGATTGTTTGGATGTTGGTGGTGTATAATGGTCAGGACATAGAGGCAAATCTTTGTGAAGTTCAAATAAATTTTGAGGATATTCTAAATCGACTTCATAAATATAACCTGTTTCAGAATCTGCTGGAGTATTTAAATGATCAATTTTAGGAATATCTAAATCATTTACCCATTCAAACCCTCCATACGGTAGATATTCAGACATCCCGGCCCCGTACATGTTATTAATATCTAAATATAGGATATACGATTCAAGATCGGCTTCTACGAATTTTTCACCCATATATCGATTATTAGCTTTAGCGTATCGATTCGAACACTGTGCTAACCCTCCTCTAATACCCCTCTCTATAAACAACAGTTGATCTACATCTGTCAGCAGCTCAAGTTTAACTTTAGTAGTTTTTAACATTGCCTGAAATGCCAATCCTGGTGCTGTGTAAAAATGTAGAGCATCTAATCCATACGTTTTCATACAATTCTCTCTAAAATTCTCAAACACATCAGCTAAGAGTAGAACATCAACTGTAAGGTACATATCAGCATACTGGCCTAGAGTTTGCATATTAAATGTGTTCCAAACACGCAGTGCATGTTCATAATTTTCATCTGAAATAGCTGTTCCATGCAGCTGACTAAAAAATTGCGTTTTGTCAGGAAGACTTTTATCATTCAACTTTTCAAAATTGTCTAGGTAGTCGTATGGAAAGATACCCTTACGTAGTAATAATTCAAATTCTTCTTCGCTCTTGCAAAATTTACGTGTAATAGTTTTTAAATTGTTCGGTAAATTTAATGACAATTGTTCTAAACTGCTAGCCATAAATCGAAACGAGTCTAAAAATCTAAAATCAATATTTGTACCATCCACATGCTTTGTAAATGATATATATTTGTCCTTATTTATAGGCAACAAATTAATATCTCCCATAATCAGTTTTGCCAATGGTTTTATAATAAAATGTGCATCATAACCGCTGAGATTATGAAAGAGAACGGGAATATAATGTGCATCTTTATAGTTAAGATTACAGTGTTGATGAGCACTACCTCTATACTCACCTGTCTGATAATTGTGATCACGTACACGCACGTCTTTATTGGTAAAAGGTTGTTTACAAATGTAACAGCATACCGATTTTTGAAATGAATCGTTTTCCTGCTGGCTAATATCCATAGGCTGTATATTTGACAGTATATTATTTACTTGATACGCTATAGATTGTAATTCTTTTACAAACCATTCCATACAGTCGGCACCACGATATATATTAAATTGAGATAAACTATCGTCATATGAACATTTTAAATAATAGGCAATACTAAATGGAACATGTTTTTGATAAACCCCTGCAACATTCTTTTCTTTCTCTAAAACACACTCTACGTCCGCGTAGATTGAAAATGGTACTTTTTCCTGGTATTTATAGTCTTTAAATTCTATTGTTGTACCTTCTTCGGGCATTTTGATTTTGATTTCATTTACACCATTACAATTTCTAATATGTCTTAAATGTGATTCTTTAGTTACGAAATGATTTAAACACGTATCGCATACAAAAGTTTGAGCGTGGTACTTATGCAGTTGAGTTGTAACCAATCTCGATAAGTTTCTTATCCACCAGAAATGGAACTGCCCTTCATCGTTGGATATCATTAACAAATGTATAGCATCTTTATTAATTTGGGTATTTTTACTAATATATATGGGCAATACTGAATTTTTACCAAATTTGTTTTTCCTTTCTAGCGCATATACATTTATACGTAAATCATTCATTGTCTCAAATTTTGATATATCTTTTAATTTCATTGGAAATTCTAGTCCCGAGTACTTTAAAACTTCATTGAAATGTGGATATGAAAATATTCTATCAGAATTCTTATGTATTGGATATAGTGCTGACACTACCGACCACAAAAAACAATATTCGTCATCATTTTTTACGTTAATGACGGCCTTTTTATTTTTAATATCTTTAGGTAACTCAATATATTTACCTACTGTTAACGGCGTGTAATGATTTAAATTTACTTTTAGATGTAATATCTCAAGCAAACTCCAACCTGAATCGCGTTCTTGAAAATCTTCTAATTTCGTCAACAACTTATTCTCAACATTAGTCGCATACCACTCTTTTAAATTGGTGCCAGAATCAATTTTTTCATTTTTAGTACCAAACGTTTTTAAATCTATCTCGCCACTACTAGGTTTTATAAAATATGCACTAAATATTACGTTAGCTTTAAGCATTAACTTATCTTTTATAATTTGTTTCACTTTTATTGAGAAACTTCTGTATGCTTTTGCAAGAAATTCTTGTGGTTCCTTATAACCTAAATTTACAATCATACCTGTTCTTATTCTACTGTTAAAACAAGATTCTACATCTTCCCATACCAACTTGTTCTTTTGCTGCTGCTGACCACTCGCTACACCCGCCCCCTTCTTCGCTAATTTTGCTTTTAAATTTCGCAATAATTGCCGTTGCCCCTTTAACAAACTTAAATTTGCCTCTAGCCTGAATGGATTTTCATTTTAAAACTATGCTTACGTATAAATCTACTAACAATTAAAATGGTTTTATTTACATGTTTAATCCATTTGTCAGCCTCATCACTATATTTTACAATCGCTATCGCGTCTCTGATGGTTTTTATTGAGTTCGAACTTAATTCGGTAACGCTGTCTGTCGCAGACATGTTCGCGCGCGTGTGTCGTTGTAATACTAACTTGCAAACAGCCGAGCCGCGCTATTTATTCATCGTCGCAGCTGATAATGGAGGCCTGCGTCAGCAAAAAATTTTAAACAAAGGCAGCATTCAATTTAGCTGTTGTGCAGATTTTTCCTCAAACAATGGGTTCCTTTGTTAAATTTTTAACAGCTTTGCAAACATGTCTGGACATGTCTGAAGCTTGTTTATCTGATAATGGCGGTCAGCAAAAATTTCTCCAGACAACAATGGCTTCATTGTCCAATTATCGTGCAGATTTCTCAAACAATGGCTTTCATTGTTCAATTTTTAACAGCTTTGCACATTTTAATCTCCAGACAACAATAGCTTCATTGTCCAATTTCGTGCTGATTTTAAAACAATGGATGTCATTGTTCTATTTTTACCAGCTTTGCACATTTTAATCTCCAGACAACAATGGCTTCATTGTTCAATTTCGTGCAGATTTCTCAAACAATGGACGCCATTGTTCAATAACATCCTGCATCTACAAGTCTCAACTAGTTTTGCATTGCCAGACGATGACTCACATCCTGTTGGGCCTGGGAACATTTTGATAAACGTAGAAATCTTATAAAATTTCAAAAAATGACACTTTTAACCCAAAAATTCATCGTGGGAAATCTTTCAAAATGTGACATCTAGCCCAAAAATTCCCGGAAGTGGCAAGTGACCTAGGTGAGGCCAATGACCTTGGCCCCGGCTAGGCCAATGACCTTGACCCCGGCTAGACCCGCGACCTCGCCCAAGTTCGTTCGGGATACATGCAAAGTGAGGCAGAACGCCTGTAGGTATAGTTGGTTGTGGACTGTGGGTATATGATGGAAACCCCCCTCACAAGTAAGTCAAGAACGCAGTCTTCGACAAGAAAGCTGATGGTAACGGTGTAGTAATCGCATACATACGGAAAGGCTCTAAAATGACATGAAATATACTATATGAAGAAAAAATAATTGAAAATATATTCTGTGTCTAAAAATAACTAAAAACGATGGGCAGTAGATTATGCTGCTCCACGATAATTGCAGGGTGCATAAATCTTGAAGATTTCAGGAAGTAATCAACGATTGCGGTTTTGTAGAGGTGAAACATCCACCTTACAACCTTACAGAGCGACTATTACCTACTTCTTAAGCTGAAACATGTGCAGGGACATTTTCCTTTGAGGGGGGGTTGAAAGAACCCGTGCAGAAGTTTCGTTTTTCAGAATTGCTAGGACAATCTTTTTGCATTATTGGACGCTGGCATAAAAGTATAGGTAAATGATAGATACTTTGAAAAATAAAATATTGTTTTGCATTCAATTTTTTTCCTTTCTACCTAGGTAGATAATAAAAAATCCCTTGTAGTAAGTTTACTTTCAGAAGCAATTATATTAGTAATATTCTCAAATCTGGCTCGACATCCATTCGATTTTTCTTTTTTTTTTTGTAATAGTAATTCCAGAAACATGTTTTACATTAAGGAATAGTTATAGATGGAGTAGGAGAAAACTTAGAAGACTTTTGCAAAGCTGTATCTGTTTCTCTAAGGTGTAAGTCATCGTTTACCATATCTCCAGTGAAGGGTTTTCTAATCCGTATATTAGAAGCCTCAGGAGCGGCTCTAACTTAGCCGCCGCCTGAGCGCAAAGTCTCATTTGCCGTCCCCTCTATCTACAAGTTGCGTAGTTGAGTAGAGTGAAGGTAAATAGAGAAAGACTCTTAATATGTACCAAACATTTTTATTTATTATTAATTTGATAACACCAAAATATCAAATACAAGATTGAAAGTAACATTTGTTACCTTTTAACAATCAAAATCATCTTTTCTTGATGTTAAATAGTGGATAATAGTAGTTTGTATACCAAGACACTGAAGGTTAGCTTTTTATCACGAATATGGATTTAGTTGCCGAGGCCCGTAGGGCCAAGGCAAATAAACCACATGATGGATAAAAAGGAACTTCGGTGGCGAGGGGTACATTTTGTTTTTTAAAATCCAGAAATCGCGAAATCACAAAGTTTTAACCAACTTATGCAGGCCCGGCATCAGTTGTGTTGCTTGAAAGCTCGAGCAACACATGAAACAATATGAGCAACACACCGGACAATGGACAACAGACAAAACATATAACTGGCAACGCTCGCTACCAGCCAAAAAGACAAGGCGTCAGTTCTCTGGCGTCATTGGCTCGTGATGTCCGATAAAGTACGTAGTTAATGCCCGCGATGTAAACATGATTACAGCTTATAACTGCACGTTGATTACAATTATCGATTATAATTGAGCTTTTTGTAGTAGACAAGTGCTTTTGTTAATGTTTGGTGCTGTGCGTTTGTGTAAGTTGTTTACCAACAAATTTTGTATAAATAAAAGCGTAAAGTACCATCACATGTCATTACATTATCACCGTTATAGCAAGTTGCTAGCGTTTTAAAATATTTGCCGGTGAATAAGATAGATAAACATAGTAGATTGCAATTATATACCATATATGTACAAGTGTTAGTAGATAGATAGATATTTTCATTATGTGAATAAACAGGTATCCAAGTAATAATTATAGAAACGTCAATAAGAAGTACTGCTTGCAATATTAATTCTTTAGCTACAGCGGTAGAAGACAATTACAGTTTAATAAACAATTTAAGCTGTGGGAGATTGTTGTATCTACATAATGCAGTAGTGAATTTTGTTCTGTTTAATTATGTTATATTCAATTACATACTTGGGGGTTTTTATGAAAAATTTTTAATGTTCATAACAAACGAAAATTCTTATATATTTTTAATATTGTTTTTACATTGATCTTATATTGTTTATAATAAAAACTCCCGAGAGAGCAAACATTGATATGTGCTCTCTAGGAAGAAAATGTATTCTTTCTGCCAGAATGTTTGTCATCTAGAAACTCGTTCTACCTCTGGTCATGGAAAAACAATTTTAACCGTAGCACTAATAAATTGTTATGATGTTACCAAATATGTTTTGTCACCATCAAAAACTGCTATTTTATTTTTGTGTCTTAAAAATATGGATTGTCACGTTGACAGCACATTGCAAAATTAGATTTATTTCGGTATCTGTGACGCTGAATGCAAAAAATAGCGTATATACCTCGGCACTAATGTGCCATTAAATTCCACGTGTGATTATTGCCTAAGACAGACGATATGCAGGAACAAATATATGCAGGTTTAAAGTAGGGTCAAGATCTATAAGGCCATCTGTGCTAACATATAGGTACCATAGAGATACGTGCCGAAACCAAGAAGACAAAAAAAATGAGGACTGTTGTAATGAAAACCTTAAGACAATTCAAGGAGCCACCTTGCACGAGCGAAAACAAACGATACTGTAAGATATGAGTGCAAAATACAAGATACCGTGAAATGGCCCAAAGAAAGAAAAAAGGGTTACAATAAACATATTAATAGAAAGTCAGACGAAAGATTAGTGAAGATAAGCAGAGATAAAAATCCCATAGGTAGAAGAATAGTAAGAAGGCTTTCAAAGATGTGAAAAGAGCGCCGTCCGCAGAGTAAACAGAAAAAATCCTAGGACAAGAAGAAAAAGAAGAAGAAGAAGAGATTATTCGCTCATCTTTGTATCAGGAATAAACTTCGCCCTGGGTATTAAATGTCCAAATAAATATAAAACTGATTAATGAATTCTTTTGATTAAATTCTTTTTAAGTTAATATACATAGGTACATTCACTAAAAATCAATCTGTTAAAAACCGCTTGTTCAAAATATTGGCATTAAAATTAAATCAAATATTTAGAACTACTTGACAAAACCATTTTTCTACCAATCATTTTAAAATTTCTGCTATGTAAGAGCAACACACGAGAAAACACAAAGATGCCGGCTCTGAACTTATGTATGTTATGTTGGGAGGGTGCGTGCGTGCGTTCGTGGTTGTGTGTGTGTGTGTGTGTGAAAATGAAAAAAAAGAAAAGAGGTATGACGTTGAAACTGCATATATAAGTTTTGTGTACTATTTAGCTGCGACAGAAGGCTTGTGAAGAAAATCGCATAACCGGAACTCTTGTAATTTTTCAGTTTTTTTCTTTTTTCTCAAAAACAGCTCTAACGATTTGTTTCAAAAGTTATATTTTTATTGCATTTTTAACAAATTGAAAAGCGGGCCGACGAATCGTCATGGAAGAGACGTTGCATGGAATTGTTTTACTCTAACGTCCCACGCAAGTGACTTTAAACTAAAAATATCGTAACGAGCCCAATAATACTGATACAATAAAAGGAAACACTTGGTTATGCGAATTACATCAATTACCAATTTAAAAAAATTACCGGCGGTGGGATTCAATCTACATAATCTGCGTATGCGATTGTTACCGCATCGATATGTTACAGTGAGCCATGCAGCCCCACTGGTACGAGTGCGACGCGCGGCTGTATTTAACAGAACGATTTTATTGTTGAAACGTTTTTACTCTTTTGCCACATTATCCTGTATCTGTTGGGTCTTATTTTTGTCAAGTGTAAAGCCTAACCTATGTGCAAATTATTACTTTCATTTATTTCTCAGTTACGCAGAAATACACAAAGAGGTGCTCACCCTATATATATTTGTCTGAAATTTTCTCGGTTTCATGCCAGGCAGACATGTAATATGCATGCAAAATATCGTCATCCTCCAACAAATAGTTTTTGAATTATACCGCCAACAGGCAGACAAACGGAATTGAGAAAACCTGTTTTTCGCCATCTAGAGACCTTGAAACCGGAAGATTTGAAGAAATCTCGAAAGTGATTTTTTCGCGATTACATTACTTACGTCTTTTAGATGCGGGAAGTAAAACAAACTGTTTCTTAGTATGTAATAGTTACTATACTAACCGATTAGGATGTAGGTACCTTGGCACATACTTAAAGAAATAGTAATGATCATTGAAAACGGCTCCGTTTTTGTAGTAAATTCATTAAAAATTAAAAATATTCACCATGACACACACCTCACACAATGGTTGCTGCTCCAACTTTGTAATCCGAATCCGGAGCAAGTTGAGCATTGCACCGCCAGACGCAAGAGAATAAATACCAACCTCTACATCGCAAGGTTAAATGAGGTTACCGATAATGTGTACATACATACATACAAAATGAAGTATACTCTTTTTTCAATACTTAATAATTTGTCAAGGAATGAGTCTAAAATATCTCTTGTTATAACTAGAAATAGAGCAGTAGCTTTGGATATATATTTTTTTAAAACAGGTCTGTTACACAAGTAGATAAAATTTTAATAATTGCTCCAAAATTTATTTCATCTGCTCCTAAAGAAGTGTAAATATTATCATATATCATAATTTAAAAAATTGTGAAGACCAATCAAAATATGTTTTTGAAAATTTAATGGATCCAGTTGAAGGACAAAAATGAGACGCAGTTGGCAAAAATATGTTTATTATCACAATTTTGAAAGTGGGAACCATCCGGTAAGAGAGGTTATACTTTCCCACCGCCTGCAATACCTTTACGATGTTTTTAGATCAGAGCAGGCGGTGGTATTTCGTGGATTTCGGAGCGATTTCGTGGATTGCGGAGGGATTGCGAAGCGATTGCGTGGATTGCGGACAGATTGCAAAGCGATTGCGTGGATTGCGGAGGATTTCCGTTGTGATTTCGGGGATTGCGGAGGAATTTGTGACAAGATTGCGGGAAGTTGTTAACCCCTCGTCTAATTCAGTGCATGAAATGTATCTTTTGTGTATTATTTGCATTAAACAAAAATAATGTTTTTCTATTATCTTTGTTAGTGCTGTAGCTCCTTTAAGATGTACTTTTGATCGGTGTGAAGAACTTTTTTTCTTATTTTGGATTATACTGCTCCATAAGTGAACTGGACCACCCATTAAAATTGTATTTATTAGGTACATTACGTCACAAAAAAAATATATAAAAGCGTTTGTTTTATAGTATACTCATATCAAGCATATTTAATTGCACTATCCTCAAATATCAAGAAGAATTCACAAAATCATATTAATAAAATTTAAGAATAATAAAATTATAAAAAAATATATTTCACAAAAATAAGAGGAATCACAAAAAAAATAATTAATAGTTCTTTAAGTCTCTTCGGAACGTTTAAAAATGTTTGGAAATGGTTTGGCATACTTTGTATGCAATGTGCTATCAACATTCAAAATTCAAAATTTTCAAATGATAATATTTTATTAATGGACTTAGTTTTCTTTAAACCAAATTATGAAAAGAAATGCTTTTTATAGTGACACAATCATGAAAGGTTAGGTACCAAAAATACCATGACTGCCCTTTTGGAAAATATTTTTAAAAATTGCACCAATATATGCAAATGGTCCAGTTCATTTGTGGAGCAGTATATAATGAGCTCTCGAAGTTTTGATGAGTGATATTTTGGAACATTCTTATGTACCCAATGGCTCCAGTTACGGACACTTCTACTAATTAATTATAGGTAAACCTCACAGTTAGCGAGAAATCATCCGTGTTTTCTATCTAGTTGAACGTTCATACGTGAGCTACCATTGCTATAACTAGTTCGAAGCTAACTTCATGTTGGCGTCAGTAATATAGATTTTTTTCTATAATCGTCTGAAAAGTCATTATAGTAGGGAGGCCAATAGAATTAATAATTATTTTCGTGGGACTGAGTAGGTTTATACCGACAAGTGATACCATCGTAATCAGCGGTGTTTTCTTAGTAGAAAAACTCCTGTTGTCGCTTTCTCAGCCTGTGGAGTGAGGAGCTATGACGTCACAAAGATGGCGATTCTTGGTATCAGGTTTTAATACAGTAAAACTAGGTTTAACCTAAACATCCAAAAAAGAAAATTTTACCCAGCGGCAAACTGTTTAGTACCCTCCTTTTAGTAAGTGGAAAAAAGTTGAATGACCTTGCGCGTCGGATTTAGGAGTGAGGGGGGTGGAAAGGTGGTAAAATGGTAGGTTTCAACAGTTTTACAGTTTTTCGCAAATATCTCGTTAACTGTAAGGTTTAGCGCAAACTTTATCTTATACAAAATTAATGTACATTTAATTTACAATAAAAATGGTCTTATGAATTTTTGCACTCCAGTAAAAGATTACGGAGATATGGAGGGGGTAAAAATGTAACTTTTTCTGTTTGTCAAAAAAAGCAGAAATCACGCCTATGAACTCGTAATATTCGCTCCAAGTGTATTATATAAAGTGTTCAAGGAAGTGGGGAGGCCATATGGTTATGGTAAAGCACCCAGCATAAGAGACGAACAACATTTACGCAGATCATCCACTACTACACATGTTGAAGTGAAAGTGGAAGATGGAATTAATGTCACTCTAGGACAAGCAAAATTTCTAACTAATATTAAGAACAAGATACAACTGATTACTCTCATCACTGTACACTTACAGCCAGCTGGCTGCAAAGTGATTCAGACAGAATGCGATGCTGACACCAAGATCGTTTTTACTGCAATTGACGAATCAAAGAAGGAAACAGAGGGTATCGTAATTGGCAATGACACCGATTTATTGGTCTTGTTGGTTGTTCATGCTCCAGCCAACAAACAGTTGAAGATGGTTGTACCGAAGAAAGGTATAACCAAGAAGAAAAAATTTACTGCATTGGAAACATTCGGGGTGGAATCGGGAAAATAAAGGATGTTCTCTTGACAGTTTACACTTTCGCCGGATGTGAGACCGTTTCTTCAATTTATAGAAAGGGAAAAATAACGCCTTCTGAAAAAGTGAGACGTGACAAGGAGCTTTACATAAAGCTGTTGATTTTAACCACCCAAATGCAGACCCAGATGCAGTAGCTGGCTGGAAACCATTTCTTCCTTTCGATATTTGCATCAAGAAATGCAGATAATTTGGCTACTCTGCGCCATCAATGTTACTTGTAGACCATCGCAAAGGAGCCTGTACACACAAATTTCAGGTTGGCTGTACTTTTCCCTACTTAAGCAGTTGCACAACAACACTCTTATAACGTTTACCATCAAGTGCAGCAATGGCTCAATGTCAATAAAGATTCACTAAAATGGGGTTGGAAAAGAACTGGTGGTTATGTGCGTCCAGTTGCAACCACAAAGGCAGCTGATCCTGAAAAATTGCTCTCCATCATTGTTTACACTTGTAATGCGGGGCGTGTCTGGAACTGTAAGCGTCGACAGAGTGGTTTGAGATGCTCAAACATGTGCAAGAATTGCTCCGGACATGGGTGCACCAACAGAGATGCACTAATTATCGACGAAGGCATCGATGAAGATAATCTTCAACATGAAAAAGAGCTTGAACGTTTCTAGGTTACTGATTGCTGTTATTTATTATTATGTAACTACCTTGTACGTTGTACAGCTGATTGCAAATAAAACTGGGACAGCTAATATGTAATATTGTAATATGAAGTAGGTACCTACAATAACATATTAAATACTCGTAATTATGTTCCTTTTCTTATGCTTCTATCTTTAATAATATTTTATGTATTCACCTACGGAAATATAAGTTAGAGAAAGTTTCACACGTTATTAAAAACGCAAAAAATAGTCTCAAGTCTTGTCCCACTTTTATTTGCAATCAGCTGTACATACCACTCTTCATTGAAGAACATCGAATTTACTGAAAAGCATGTATTGTGAAGAAAAACAATTTCCATTATTTTTTGTATTCAAGCTTATTAGATAAAGTTTGTAGTTAACCCTGTTTTAATGATATCCACATGCTTTTATCTTTTTAGGATGATATGACAAAAGATAGAGGTAATTTAAGTAGGTGTAATTATAAAAACACAAATGGGAACGAGAAAAACGATATGATGAATTATTCAAAGGGAAAAATAGGCAAAATGAAGATAAAAGCGACAATGTTATCAGATACATACACATAGCCGTACATACATACATCATCATCATCATCATCATCATCATCATCATCATTCTTGTTTGCTCCTGTAGAAGCGTAGGGAGTCTTTCGACGATTCTTCAGCATTTGGTGTTTCCACCTATATAATAGCAGAGTTGCCACCTGTGTACCAACATACATACATACACACATACAAATGTTTCTATCTTATTGATGCGTCACTAAGTAGTTTTTATAACGAAACATACTCATTTTCAAGCGAGTACGATGAATCCCAAGCTAACTGGAAAATAATTACATCATTACCCCTTCCATATCTCTGTAACCCTTGTCTGGAAGTCAAAAATGCATAAGACCATTTTTATTGTAAATTAAATATAGATTAATTTTGTATAAGATAAAGTTTGCGCTAAACCTTGCAGTTAACGAGATATTTTCGAAAAATGTAAAACTGTTGAGACCTACCATTTTATCACATTTCCACCCCCCTCCTCCTAACCCGACGCGCAATATTGTGCAGCTTTTTACCACCTATTGAGAGAAGGGTACTAAACAGTTTGCTGCTGGGTACAACTTTTTTTGGATGTTTGGGTTAAACCCTAGTTTTACTGTACTAAAACCTGGAACCAAGAATGGCCATATTTGTGACGTCATAGCTCTTTCCTCCACAGGCTGAGAAAGCGACAACATGATTTTTCATACTCAGGAAACACCACCGAATAAGAAGGTACCACTTGTCGGTATAAAGCTACTCAGTCCCACGAAAATCGTTATTTGACGAGTTAATTTAGTTTGGCCTCTTTACTATTACTTTTAATAACAAAATCTGCCATTGCAGTCGACGGTTTTCTTACTTTACTGATAGTAAAAGTATATGCTGCTAGGCAACACTTTTAGTTCCTAGGATTAATAGTTATTTATGGCATAAGTGTGCCGTACAAAATTTTATCCAACAACTCAATAAATACCAAAAGAGCATACGTTTAGATGTTGACAGTTTTGAAAAGTCAAAGTGACAAAATAAGTAAAAGTTACGTGTGGCTTATTTATTATAACCCAATGATGTAACAAGCTAGTAATAGCCCAGTTTATTTGTTTAGAACGAAGTAGTAAAACACCATATTACTATTGAATATTGAATAAAAGTACTTTTACTTCTTATGAACTAAAAGTAAGTTCTACTTAGTCGACTAGGTGTGGATGCAGTTGTCCTAATGCTTTTTAAATGACAAACGTCAAAAGCTTACATTGTATCAACAAAATGTATCAATCATTTACAATTTTGAGTATTTCGTACTCTTGCAGAAAAAGTAGTATTTATTATTCGGAGTAAAAGTGGCTCTATTCGACTCGCAAATTTTGCGTTCGCTCGGCTACGCTGCGCTTCGCTTCGCCTCTCAAATGCAAACAATTGCTTGTCAAATATGCTAATATTAATCCTAATATAATAATATCTATACCGATAGGTAAAAGAGGTTACAGATAATACACACCTACATACATACATGCATACTGTTGTATGCTAAGGCAGTGAAGATTAACTTATATAAATATAGTTGCAGAAGCCCGTAGAAGCCAAGACAAATGTGGGATTAAAAGAACTTCCGCTCTGAGTTTTTATAGGTTATGTTGACGTTTTCTGTTATCTATGTCACCCCGCCACCTACGAAAAGTCATAAAGCAATAGATTACTTCACTGCCGATTTCTCGTATTTCGAGGTTCTTCACTGCCGATTCAAAAACGTATTTTCTGACACGACCGTTTCAATCAGCTTACGTTTGAAGAAACGTTGTTAGTCACGTTGGTTGATCAAATTGTGGGAAAAATAAATACACTAAAATCCAGTTATAACGATATCGAAGGGACCGGTGAAATTTGGTCGTTATAGCTGAAGGTCGCTGTATCCGATGAGTCGATGAGTGCAAAATAATTTAAGTCACAACATAATACATAATGTAACTTGGTACCCGCAGACCCCGCGGCCGCGGGGGCCTGAGCCTAATTTTCTTATTCTGTCATTCAATAAACGCAAGCAGGAAAAAGTCTTCCAATTTTTATTTTTATCATAATGGGATGCCGACGCAAAAGGCAAAGTAGTTTTGAATTGCTTGCCTTTAAAATCAAGCTGATATGGATTGTGTTGTAATAATATCGAGCCTAGGGTAATTAAAGTGTCGAATTTCCTGCAGTCGTAACGCTGATTTGAGTTGACTTAATTCCGCCCGTATTGTAAAAGAATTCTGTAATTTAGCAACATAATCATAAAATGTTGGATTTATGGATTTTTTTGACTCCTTACGACATTAAATAATACATTCAACTAAGGAATCTAGCCGATCCTGGAATGCCACACGCACCAGTAATGTAAACAACACCCAGCGATTCCCCGTTCTTTGTGCCTGAAATTTTATTTGGCACCGTTGTTCGACCGTCGTTATAACCGGAGACAAATTTATTGAATAGCAAATTTGCGTCGCAATTCTCGGATTCGTCGTTACAAGCGAGGTCGGTATATTAGTTTTTTTATATTAGTATTTATGGGATTCCAAACAAATGGCCACAATTCCGTCATTATGTGCGGTTTGCCGCTATAAGCGGTGTCGCTATAAACGACTTTTACTGTATTTAAAAGCGTATTTATTGATTTTTGTAGATAGAGATAAGTAATTAACAAATAGTAATAGCTATTTTTTATAAATTTTAAATTGGCTCTGATTTAATACCGGGTGACTATTACTAAAACATTCGACGTGTACGTCAGTGGTGGTGAGTGAGATGTTAATTTCTAAATATGAAAATCGTAGTAATGGTAACCTTACATTCTGTATTAAAAAATAGTATAGTATATATTGTTCAACTCCTACAGAAATGGCACCCAAAAAAAAAGAAAAGAGGACGTTACCCGTTTTACCTTTGGTAAAATATTATCGTTCGTATTTGATACGTTTTGTACTAAGAAGACAATCCAAAACGGTTTTAGGTAGTGTGGCTTATGCCCAGTTGACAAAAATAACTTTATTTATTTGTGGACACATATTTAAGAAAGTTAACTGGAAATATCAAATTGCTTAAGCTGTATAAAGTTTGGCCAGTAATAAAAAAATAATGTAATTCAGAAAATGCAAATATAAAGATGTTGTAGATATTCACATTTATAAAAAGAAAGCTTCAAAAGGCTTACAATTCCCATATCGTTTAAAAATTTTTAGTAATGCCGAAAACTCCTGAAAGGAAAACTCTTAAACGATAATAGCCGCTGCATCCTATGGTCGTTTCCAGTGTAATATACAGAGACTTCTATGATTACAAAAAATAATAAAAAGTATACCTCCATACTGACAAAGAAGAAAAATGCGAACCTACTGCAAGTAAAGTATGTATAATTCCGAATCAGAGATAAAAATATCATATAATGATGAAGATGTGGTCGTAACTGAACCAGAAAACTTAAATTTGGAAGTAGGAAAATATGTAAGTCAGTTCTGAAGCGTACATTATCAATATTAAGTAAAGATGAAGAAGCGCTGAAATTGAATAAATGGAAAAGGCTGCATTTGATTGAAGTAGGCATATGAACAATGACAGCCTTTATTATTTCAATGAAGATATAATTCGTATAATTGCTAACACCACCCTAAAAAATAGGAGGACGACAGTATTCCGGAGATGATAAAATATCGATACATTTTAAGAGCTTAATAAGGATTTGTATTTTTGTATTGTGTATAAAATAATGTTGATATTGGTATCTTTGCATTTTAAAATCATTAAGAGTAGCTCACTCCTCTTACGTCTTACGTTTGTTCAAAGTTGCAAAATTGCCTTCGGTGTCCATTAATGAAGCAGTTACAGAGAAGCAATACATTCATGTCATACTATGTGTGAGCATGTACAAAGTTATTGCATTTTGTATTGACATCAGGCAGGTGGAACAAAACAAACTGATTTGTTGTTAATACGAAACTAATTGGCACGCCGATATTTTATTTTCACACTTTGGGAACCCTGCCCTATCGGGTTTCCACCGTTTATTGGTACGAGGCATTTCAGATAATCGCAGACGACATACTAATTCGCCATAATCGACTTAATGATCAATTATCCGGCCGTCTTAGTACACTTACAGTGGATGTTGATGATAGCGGCGCGGGCGCCCCCTCGGAGGGGCGTCGCTGCGCTCGCAGACTGCGGCCCGCCAGTCAAACTGCGTCCGCTGCGAGTCGACGAACGCAGCTTCCAGTCCGGAGCCGCGTGTCTCACGACGATCACCCGGTGCTGTTCCTCTACGACATAGACTCTTCGGTGATGTGTTCCGAGTCGATAGTTATGGATTGCACACAGCTCTAGACGCGCCAACATGTTGCTCTACTCGTGCGTGCTGCTGCTGCCGGCCATCTCCTGCACGATGGGGGTGTCCGACAACTTTCTGAAGATGTTTGCGGGTCAACAAACCCCAGCCGATCCCTGCTACGACGAGGACAGGCCGCGCCGCTGCATCCCGGACTTCGTGAACGCCGCCTTCGGCGTGCCCATCGCCGCCTCCTCCACCTGCGGCGTCCGCGGGCCAGTGCAGTACTGCGAGGCCACGGACCTGGGGGCAGCGCCCCAATGCAACGTGTGCGACGACGGCAGCCCTCGCCGGCGGTTCCCCGCCGCGCACCTCACGGATTTGAACAACCCCAACAACGTCACCTGCTGGAGGTCGGAGCCGCTGCAACCGCCTTCCAGCGTGCATGCTCCCCCGGATAACGTGACGCTCACCTTGAGCTTGGGGAAGAAGTACGAGCTGACGTATGTGAGTTTACAGTTCTGCCCCCACACCCCTAAACCGGACTCGATCGCTATCTACAAGAGTATGGATTACGGGAAGACGTGGCAGCCCTTTCAGTTTTATTCCAGCCAGTGCAGAAGGGTGTACGGGCGCCCCAACAGGGCCACCATCACCAAGGCCAACGAGCAAGAGGCGCGGTGCACCGACGCCCATCGCTACACCGGCGGCGAGGGCCTGGGGCTGGGGCACATGTCGCGCATCGCCTTCAGCACGCTGGAGGGGCGCCCCAGTGCCTTGGATTTTGACAACTCCCCCGTTCTGCAGGACTGGGTGACGGCGACCGATATCAGGGTCGTGTTCAACCGCCTCCACATGCCTATGGAGGATCCCGCTGACGAGCTGGATATCCTGATCGACGAGCACCAGTTCAAGGTGGACGACGAGGACGACCACACCAAGGGGCCGTCCGTGCAGCTGGTGAACGAGATGCAGGTGGTGGACACGGAGGAGACGAAGGTGTCGGCGCCCGTGGACCTGGGGGGCAACGGCATCATGGGCGTGTTCAACCGCGTGACGCACCAGTACGCGGTGAGCGACTTCGCCGTCGGTGGTCGGTGCAAGTGCAACGGGCACGCCAGCCGCTGCATCACGGGCCGCGATGGACAATTAGCATGCGAATGTAAACACAATACCGCGGGCAGAGATTGTGAAAGGTGCAAGCCGTTCCACTTCGACAGGCCGTGGAGCAGGGCCACCTCCAGGGATGCCAACGAATGCAAAGGTAGGACATTTTAATCACGTAAACGAAATTATAAGTGATTTCGAATTTGTATTCCTTTTTCCAATCTGATGGGCAGCGCTATTGCAAAGTTATGGGACATTAATTTTTCATCTTGTAGCTCAAAAAACAAGAATTCCCCTCCAACTACAGATGAAATCAAACATTCTTCCCAACCGAAAGAAAAATCCGTGTGCGATTGAAAAAAGATAGCAGAGTCGAAAAATTGAAAATTTTTAATCGGAATCTCTCCAAAGTAGTGGAAAATGGTGAAAGATTTCCTAAAAAACAAAATTAAACACGAACAGTTGCGATGTCCAGGAATTTTAAGCCTCCAGATTTCGTAAACGGTAAAATTCTCGGTGAAATTAGAAGCATTCCTTGTTGTACATTTCTAGAATTTTCATTTCATTTTCGCTGAAAACTAAAAGAGCAGCAATAGAATTTTTAGTTCTTATGTATTCGTATCTTTCCAAGTGATGTCTGTCTGTTTGTTTGTGAGTCTGTGTGTCCTCTCTACATCCCAGACGGCTTAATCGATCAGCATTTTTAATATGACCACGAAGATTCCATCGACTTCTAGATAAAATCGGCTGGAAGTGGTCCTTTATGTTTAAGTTTTCATAATTATTGTTTTATAAAACAATTTTTTTTCGGACGAAGTGTAGTTTTTTACAAATGTCACAATTAAAAGTTTATATAGTTTTCCTCATGTTAATAATGGGGATATATTTTTTAAACAGTGTTATATATTACGCAATTGTGTAGTTATCTACAACTTCTGTTTAAGGAGTGTTTCTTTAAGTAGTTTTTGAAAAATTAACAAAATTAAAGCTCTACAAAATTCTCAAATTTTGTATAATTGATAAACATTAAATTCCTTAGAACAAGATCATATGGCGTGTAATTAAATACAACGTTTGTTAAGGAAGTGTTTTTGTAAGATATATAGTTTTTGAAATACATAATCAGAAAATAAAACTTAGAAAAAAAATCGACATTTTTACAACTGTTTTTTTAGAACGAGATTATATATTATGTAAATATTTAGAACTTTTGTTGAAAAGTTTTTTTTATAAAAAGTATAGTTTTTGAAGAAATTGCAAAATTACATTTTTACAAGCACTAAAAGAAAGTTGTATGGCTGTTATACCTCATTTGTTTAAGTAAAAGTATGTAATATGTAATGGAATTCTTTTTATTTCTTGAGAATTAAAAAATTCAGTTGAATAAATTCAATATGAATCTTGATACTGCATCATATGTTTTATCGGACTTTTTCCACTGTCTAGGGTGTTTATCACACGACGTTTCGGGAGTTTTTGATCTACTTCCGTCTTCAGGTATTCCTGGTTAGCCCTGAGAACAACTGAAGACGAGAGTAGATCAAAAACTCCCGAAATGTCGTGTGATAAACACCCTAGACAGTGGAAAAAGTCCGACAAAACATATCATAATAGAACACTGCCAAAAATGGCATCATTCAGAGAACAACTTGATGCTGTATATTTATTGTTGTTGAAAATCACGCCTAACGATTGGTTTATCCTGCACATACTACAATAGTTGGTATTATCTATTCGTTTCAATAAGTATACCATAATTTCCTATATTTGCTAGGAATTACTGGCACTAATATTTCTTGTACTTAAAGTAGTACCTAGGAAATTCTTGCGAATTGTTGAAATTTTAATTCGAGTTTTAATGTTTATATTATACATACACCAAACCGTCACCTAGTACCTAGTATGTCTGTTTATACATTTAAATGATATGATGAACTGACATCGACAATGATAAGTACTTTCCACATTACAAGATACTTTTTAAGCAAATTTCGTATCGAGCTCAAGTTCTCTCAACTTTTCCGTTTAATGTTCATCAAAGGAGACCATGTTCTCATTTAAGAGTTTATTTTTACAAATTACAAAATTATAAGATCGATGAAAAGTTAGTTTGGCATGGCCTTGGAAACGCACTTAACGAAATTGAAGGGAAATAAATAAATGCTATAGTAAACTTGAATACTTTTATGCAGTTGTATAAAAACGTCTTGAGGAAATCTCCTAATTATATTATAAAGCGCAATTTCTTGCTATAAACACAGTGGAATTAATGGTACAAACGTAACCCACGTAAAAATATGTTTTGAAAATTTCAGACCAAAAATATTTGCTATTTAAGCAAAATGTCACCAAACTTTTTTTGTAATATAGTATGTATTTTAAAGTAGGTACTTAATCATGAAAATTGTTGAACTCAATTTTTGTGGAAAAATCTGCCTTCACGTCTTCTGATTCAGCAAAAAGTAGATTTTGAAGTCATGTCTGTCTGTGAGTCTGTCTGTATTTTCTCTGCAGCTCAGACGGTTTATTATGTCGGCCTGAAAATGCATATCTACGTTTTTAGTATAAAGTTGGAGATATTAGTGATCATTGCCTAAAATTGTCCAACCGGTACTTTCCTCTTATATTTCGTGTACTTCTCCCGGAAGTTTTTATAATTTTCTGATAAATTTAAAATTGTTTAGGGCAAGATTATATATCGTGGAAAAAAACTTCAGTTTAAGAAGTGTTTTTGTAAGAAATATAGTTATCGAAAAAAATACAAAGTTCAATTTTTAGAAAAAAATTCTAAATTTTTTTATAATTGTTTCATAAAAACAATTTTTTTAGAACAACTTCCTATATTATAGAATTTTCTACAACTTTTCTTTCAAATTTTTTTAGACGTAGCTATAAATTACTTTTTTCTCCATTTTTGTATACAGGGTGGGCCAAAGTAGACGCTTTCTTATGGAAACTCATGTTCCTGTCAGAGATAGAAAAATTTTGACCAACGTCTCCCGAGCTCAAATTTTATGAAAAAGTTACTGGTGCAAACAGAATTTTGCTATCGTAAACCGTTAGGCCGCTGGGGCGTTTTTCAAAATTCGTCGATTTCTTTAAACCCTTCTAGCTTTTTTGTTTTTAGTAATAATTGATTTCTGTAAAAACTTTCTCATAGCAGTTTTTGGTGTAGAATAGGCTGGTGCATTTTGTTTTAATACAGGGTGATTCGTAAATTTGCTGCAACAAAAATTTTCTTATTTCTTATGGAACACCCGGTATATTTATACATTTTTTTGTAGTCCTTAAAATTCTCTTTTCAAAAATATATAATACTATATGTCTAAAGTTAGTATTTTACGGTATATTTGGCTTTAAGTTAAATAAACTAAAAATATCAAGTAGCCATTGTGTCATAGCGCCGCATGACCATTGTTTTAAACCAACATTAGCAATATTTATGAGTAAAACAAAGTTGGCGCTAACTAAATAAGAAAAAACAAAAAGCATATAGGGTTACAAACATTTAGAACAAATAACAAAATTAATAAAACATATTACCACCCAACGATATGTCCTTTTATAACATATGTTCAAACTGGGCACCGATCTGATTAGTACACAAGCGGCACCGTTGTTTGACAGCATTTGCAGCATTTCTTAGCTCACTGTTAGAAATTGTAGCAAATGCATTTTGCACTGCTTCCTCTTGCAATTCTCTTGATGTAATCGGTTGTCTATATGTCAAATCTTTAATTTTTCCCCAAAAATAGCAATCTAGGGGTGTCATATGGGGGACTTCACTGGCCAAGCGATTGGTCCTTGGTTCCCTATCCACTCTTCACCAAACTGCACTTTTAAGTAATTACTTGTAACTCTTCAATTATGAGACGGTGCACCATCTTGTTGGAAGGTGGAAATTTAAATAGACACGGACAAAAAACCAGATTATGTTCAAATTCAAAAGCTATTTGACTAATTTGACAGCGGCCAACTTTGTGTTCCTCATAAATATTGCTACTGTTGGTTTAAAACAATGGTCATGCGGCGCTATGACACAATGGCTACTTGATATTTTTAGTTTATTTAACTTAAAGCCAAATACACCGTAACATGCTAAATTTGGACATATAGTATTATATATTTTTTAATAGAGAATTTTAAGAACTACAAAAAAATGTATAAATATACTGGGTGTTCCATAAGCAATAAGAAAATTTTTGTTGCAGCAAATTTACGAATCACCCTGTATTAAAACAAAATGCACCAGCCTATTCTACACCAAAAACTGCTATGAGAAAGTTTTTACAAAAATCAGTTATTACTAAAAACAAAAAAACTAGAAGGGTTTAAAAAAATCGACGAATTTTGAAAAACGCCCCCTAGCGGCCTAACGGTTTACGATAGCAAAATTCTGTTTGCACCAGTAACTTTTTCATAAAATTTGAGCTCGGGAGATGTTGGTCAAAATTTGTCTATCTTTGACAGGAACATGAGTTTCCATAAGAAAGCGTCTACTTTGGCCCACCCTGTACAGTCTGTTTGATTTTAGCTGTCACAGCAGATATCTCGGCTATTGTTAGAGATATGACAAAATTTTAGAGAAGAAAAGTTGTTCTACATTTAATTTCCTATTATCTGCCACAGCCAAAAATACCATTTAGCATCAAATGTGTTAGATGTAGCAAGTACATTCAAAATTTTAAATAGAACATAACCAATTTTATTACATATTCTAAAACTGTAAAAAATTCTCTTTACAACGATATAGCACATGGCATAGTTATCTAATCAATTAAAAACATAAATCGATAATTAAGCAACAAATGCTAGCTTACGTAGGTTAGAGTGGTTAGAGCGTTATCCAAAAAAGTAGACGGTGAAACAAATGAAATTATTAGTCAGCTTCCAGTTGAACAATGTTCCTTAATTCTATCTTGACAACATATGCTATTCAACATATATACAACGTAACAACATGAACAAAGTAACAATAAATTAATAAGTAACCTAATTTTAAAATTTCAGTTCATAATACCTAGAGCGTGTGTCCAAAGTGGCATCCGTTGTTTGTAATACATTCTCGAGATCTGCTTATTAAGTTTATTCCTGCTGTTTGCAACATGTATTGTGTTATTTGGCCATAGGCCCTATGATTACAATTTTTAAAAACTTCTAGATCTTGTGGTCAAATAACATAAACTTTTTCTTGGAGAAAACCTCAAAAAAGAAATTTAAAACAGAGAGATCTGGAGATCTTGATGGCCAGTTGATGGAGCCATCATTTCCTATCCATTTTGCATCAAATTTTGCATTTAAAATATTCCTGACATTTCATGCATTGTAGGGGGTTACTCCATCCTGTTGGAACCACATATTGCGACGTATTTCTAGGAGTATAATCATCCAGATAATCTTCGAATTCTGTCAGAAGAACATCGGCATACCGTTCTGCATTAAGCAATCCTTGATAAAAATAGGAACCTACTATAGTGTCGCCTAATACGTCAAGCCACATATTAATGGAAAGTTTGTATTGGAATCTGCATTCCCGAAATTGACGTGGATTCTCCGTATCGCAGAAATGATAGTTTTTCTAATAGAAATCCCGTTCTTATGGAAATTAGTTTCATTGCTCCAAAGAATTAAATTTCATAAATATTAATTATTGTTAAGCCAATTACAAAATTGGGCCCTCCTGTCAAAATCGCCAGCTTTTAAACCTTGTACTAATTTAATTTTATACGGAGTCGTTTGATGTTTTTTTAGTATAGAAAATGTTTTATATTAACATTCCTAAATCAACCACTGCTTGACGTATTGAATTTCGTGGATCTGCTCTAAAATACGCAAACACTAAAATATCTTCATCATTTGTAAATTACTTTCGAGCCTTGTAAAAGTACGAGGATGTGATTGTCTCCTTTCTGGATACATAGCTTGATACATCACACAAATAACAATACGTAGAAATTTACTCCTCAGTTAGTTTGACACTAAAGTTACAGCAATTGTTTTCACCGCCTACCTTTCAAAAGCGATGTGTTCAATTCGCCTAGGCGTGCATTTGTTACTTAATTATCTATTTATGTTATTAGATAACTATGACATATGCTATATCGTTGTAAAGATAATTTTTTTAGTTTTAGAATATGTAATAAAATCGGGTACGTTCCATTTAAAATTTTGAATGTATTTGCTACATCTAACACATTTGATGCTCAATTGTTTTTTGCCTATGGCAGATAATAGAAAATTAAATGTAGAACAACTTTTCTTCTATAACATTTTGCCATATCTCTAACAATAGCCGAGATATCTGCTGTGACAGCTAAAATCAAAACAGTGTATATATCTATACAGTGTACCAACGCATGAACCTAACTATACATACATTCATAATTAATTTTTTTTCAAGAAAGCATTTTTAGGTTTTGCTTGGTCTGAAAGGTCGTTTGCTCTTATCAGAATGTCAGTATATTGTACAGGGTGGGCACAGCATCGGAATATCTAAAATTGAGTCACCAATAAAATACATTTTTGCACTTCCGGGACTAAAGTTGATAATTTAGTCCCCGTAAACAGGGACTAAAGTAGATCATTTAATCCCTAGGGACTAAAGTAACTCATTTAATCCCTAGGGACTAAAGTAAAAATGATACCGTAACTATGGTAAATTTATGTACACACGAGGTTAGTAGGTTAGGTTTTGTTTGTCATCTGACACAGACTGACGTAAAACTTAATCTGCAAATCTCGAATTTGACATATACTGACAATACACTTCAGTACTGCCAACTGATTCAGGCTATCCAGGACCTGCTGCAATTCAGTTTGTAATAAATTATAATTGTCAGTTTCCAAATTGACAGATTCCAAATTTTGGAAATGTTTGATGATAATGTTCCCAAAAGTGCAAAAATAGCGTATATACCTCGGGACTAAAGTGCCTAAATCCCTTAAGTGGTTATTGCCCTCGGGCTTCGCCCTCGAGGCAACAAACTCCACTCGCGGGATTAAATGGTTGCCTTTAGTCCCTCATGATATAATATACTATTGTTTAGACAAAAAATAATAAGACGAAATCTAAAAGTTGTTTCAAACGTTCAGAAAAATAGAAAAAGCAGAAAGGAGTCAACACAGAATAATTTTCATGTAACTTATTGTTAATATTAGCACAATGTTTTTGTATTTGAATGGGAAAATAAAGAGATGATCACTCAATTTCGAGAGATAAATGCATTTCACTCTTGGCATAGGTATCTTTAGTTATTCCAACTTTTTGACCATCCTGTAAGATAGTTTGACAATCTAACTATAGAAAAAGGCCCTTTAAAACAAAAACAAACTTGTTATAATGAATGACTTTTTGTCACAAAATTAATTTTTATTTACAAGTATAGTAGGGTCTACCCGGGGGCACACTGTATAACTGCATTATAATTGTGTATTAACCCCACTTCATGTACAATAACATTAAAAGCGCCATTATAAAAACTAGAGTTGAATCGGATTGAATCTTAAATCTATTTTATGTAAAAAATTTAAAATAATTATAAAAATTAGTAAATTTTATTAAGATATGCAGTATTATATCTGCGGAGAGAAAGAATAACATTTATTGAGTTATATATGTTTAAAGTCACTTTAGCTGGCAACTGAAATGTGTGTGAATGTGCAAGCTACTCAGTAAAAGAAACTCGCGTCACATCTACACCTTTTTTTTGCAAATATAGACTGTAAATGACACAACTTGACATCTATCAAACAATATCATAAAATAAATTAACATTTTTTACAACTCTTCTAATGATGCATGATAGTAGAGTGTACCATATCATTATATGTAGTCGCATGTAGTGCTTGCTTACCGTTTCTAACTGATTTTTTGAGTTTAAGAACAGTTTAGAAAGCTTGAACTTGTAAATATCGTTTCAATTTGTGCAACAAGTGCAAAAAGTGGGTGACTATTGCACGCGACGTGAAAATTGCAAACGAGATCGAAAAACTTAGTTGAACAACACCTTTGCACGTGTTCTATGCAACGTTTTCTCTATTATTGTAGTGCATAGATGATAAAAAAATGTTATATTCATTTTATTGCGCTCGCAACCAGGTTACTGCACCACTAGATATTTTAACATTTTAGGTATTGGGATACTAACAATAAAATTACATAAACTGCCAAAACCCAAAAATGTTGTTTTATTACGATTTTTATGGAATTTAAAAAAAATCTTCTATAGAAGCACTGAGTATAATAAACTGGTACTTGTTTTCACTCAAAACGACAAAAAAGTACAAAAATGTGTAATAAATTGCTGACGGGTGCAATAAAAATATTATTGCAGTGAGTGCATTAAACTGGCACTTTTTGCACTTAAAGCGATGCATAAAAACTGTGCTCTTCTATGGCCTATCATAGAAATTACTTCTTCACTTGTAAATGTTGTTAATTTTGTAAAGATAAACTCATGTGTTTTCTCTTCTATTTTAGTGAATATATTTTCCATCTCTCCAATCGTTTTTGTAAAAATCAACTTGTCAAACCGATCTTCTAGATGCTGCATATTTCTTACTATTTTTAATCGAGTCTGTATTAGTATTTAGTAAATTTCCACCCATAGGATATTTATTCCTGACACACTGTATAACCCATTTCTCTTATCGATTGATTGAAATGAGCGTAAAGTAGATTCCTCCACTTGCTGCCAATTGCTGGCAACATTTGTTGTATTATTTTCACTCGAATTAAATATATCGAATGCGGAATCTGTGCGAATTGTTCAAATGTTAGCATTTACATAGTACACATACCAATCATTCATTCAGTGCATAAGCCGACAAATAAATACCAATTAGATTAAAGAGGTTTTATACGCCTATTAATGTATTAAGCAAGATAAAATCTTAATAACTTCTTTAACAGTTTATTAACTCAATTTATAATTTTAGCAAATTTAGCTCAGCAATAGATACTACTACTAATTATTGTCAAGACACGTCAGCGGATAAAATGAGATATAATTTGTTGAAACATTTCCTGTGGAATCGTTTAATTGTTAAAATACGCGCTTCCTTTTACTACACCTAAATGGTTTGGTGATCAAAAATTCCATGTGAGTTGTGGAATTGAATTTTTTTGAACATTTTTATAATTCCTTAAATTGAAGATCATTACGTATTTCGTCGGTATTTCGTTAAAGCACGAAGAAACTGATCTTATCCTAATTATATTTGGTGGTAAGGTTGTGACACGCCTGACCTCTCTTTTTAATATTTGTTTCCTATCAATCAATACAAATTGATCATTCTAAGTACGAACAGTAAGTTGTTCTCGTTTTTTATATCCTTATATATGCCTAATCGTGTTTTATGCCTGCGTGCTTGCATGCCTGTGTTTGCATGCGTTTGTCATGTTTTCTTCGTCAGCGATCGGGCGCAGCTCCTCCGCAATTGGCCCTGTCGTTACTGTGTCTTTCATACGGTAACGATAAGCAAGTACGTTACCTTGCATGCTTAGCTAAGCTCGCAAAGGGTGGCTAAATCATTCCGATTTACCGGTTCCAGTCCTAGCGACTGTGATGGTTTTGTTTTTGTTGCGAATTAATGTAATTCGCATTACGAAGTGTTTGATTTTACTGTTTTAGCATTACTAAAAACATTAACACGCTTGAACGGTTATTCGATCTAGCAAGAGTTGTTTTTCTTGCGATGCGATCAATTTGTATGCAATGTAAACATTTAATTCATATTTTGATGTTAATTTACTGTTAATTATATGCAAATGCTGCATTAATATTTGTTGTTTTTTAAATTAAAGATATTATCAAAACCGGGTCTTATAAACTCGCATATAATTCGTTAGTAACGCTAAAGAGCTAACATGCAGAAAATGTGACGCTGAACGACTGAGACTAGAAAACTTATGGTCTTGTGGTGTTGCACAGTTTCATATTTTGCATTTCATGTACTATCGCCCTCGTTATCGCTTAAACTATTGTGGATATCGAAGCCAAACAATATACTTTTGGTATATGCAAAATAACGTTACTTTAAAAACCCTGTAAATTTACAGAAAGATTTAATCTAGATATATTTTTATTTCCCGTTACGTTATTTGAGATTTAATTATTTCTGGTGCTTTTTATGATCTGCATTTCAGTACTTTCTGGTTTTATATTTGCATATACATAATAAAGTTATTCCAGAGCGTTTACTTAATAAATTACAATTTAAAGATCCTATTTAGGGCGATAATGCTAAAACAATTAATATTTCTGTCACTCGTTCTGCTGTTTACGCATTCTGATTTATATCGTTCCCAAAGGCAATTATTTGGAAGACAATAGTAGGTTTATATCTCCTACATTAGACTAATGATAACAGAGACGAGTCCAAGAAATACACTCCTGATTGTTTAATTAAAAGCCCTTTCTCCAACTAGTGACTATCATTTGTCTTAACCAACTTTGTCCATAAATTTATTTAAATGACGTAAGCGAACTGAAATAAAGCTGCAAGTACCAATTTCACTTAACTTCATTAGTGTCTCTGTCATAGTTTTGCATTTGAAAGAGGCTTCCACGAGAACACATATACATTATTCCATTATTTAGTTTGAATATTTAGAGCTAATATTTGCCTATCCGCAAATTATAAACACATTAGGAATATCTCCGGATGGATTAATCGATGGTCGCTTCAACATTTTAGTTTCGGAAATTGGTAGTTAATTACACGTCACGCCTTGTGTGTAGTGGATGGCTACACCAAAGCGTTTAATTAATTATTATCTTGTCCATGACTGGTGTAAAACTATACGTTGGTAGGTTGATTGGAGCTCCGTATAACATTACATTTTAAGCTGAGATTACCAAGGCTGCGCAATTGAAATTTCCAGTCAAATGGGCAGATCGTATTCTTCACATTATTAATTATACACTTGGATTTATTTTAGAACATTATAAATCCCGCCAATCATCCTGGACAATGAATGGTGAAAGAGGCTAAGGATTATGAATGAATGAATAAAAATGCTGCCGCATGATTTTCGTAAATCAACTGTGTGAAAGCTGTGGTCTGCTGGTTCAGCGAAACGGTGCTCTATATCGTTTGGATTAGTCAACTCTTTGTATTCGAACAAGATATATTGTAGAGAGGCCCTCTTATTAACCAAATAAATTGCTTAACTACTTATCAGAAGTTATTTCAACATGCGAGGTCACGCATTTTTAATTGAGAAGCGGTATTACATATTGCGGAGGTGGCTCAAAAGGCAATTGCACTCTGAATAAATGAATCGAGTACAACCAAAATTATTTTATGTATTTCTGAAGGTTCATTACATCAGTTATACTATTCTAAAGTAAACTTAAAGGAGTTCTCTCTCTATCGTAACTTCATTACTGAAGTATCGTGATCCCATGTTATTATGTTATAGTGTCGGTGATGTTTTTCCATTTCTCTCTGTCCGAGGCAGATCTTATATTTTCCTGAAGTGACACTTTGGTGAGATCTTTCACTTGATCGATCCACCGCTTTGGAGAGCGTCCACGAGGTCGGACCCCTTCGACTTTTCCCTGGATGACTAGTTTTTCTAAGTTATCTTCCGTTCTTCGGGTGATATGTCCAAAGTATTTAAGGATTCGCTGTCTTATTTTTTTCGACAGTCTGTCTCGGATGTTAAGTTCCCTCAGTATGGACACGTTTGTTCTATGAGCTGTCCAGGGAATCCTCAACAGTCGTCTCCAGATCCACATCTCGAACGCATCAATCTTCGCCAGGTCTACAGCTTTTATTGTCCATGTTTCAGCGCCATATACTGCAATCGGAAAAACAAGTGTATGTACGATCTTAAGTTTCGTAGCTTTTGTGATGTGTTTGTCCTTCCAAAGCTTATTCAGGTTGGTCATGGCCGCCTTGGCAAGTGCTATTCTTCTTCTTATCTCAGTAGTCGAGTTTCCTTCTCTGTTGATAAGGGAACCAAGATATATTATCTCAGTAACATTCTCAACATCACGGATGTTCGGTGGATTTCCTATCTTGTTAGCTCGATCGATGGTCATTAACTTAGTTTTTTGTCTATTTAGTTTTAGTCCGAAGCGTAAGCTTTCTCTTTCCACTCTTTCAATAAGTTCGGACATCTCCTCTTCAGTTTTTGCAAGAAGAGTTGTGTCATCAGCATAGCGTAAGTTGTGTATCTTTCTTCCTCCAATAACTATGCCACCTTCCCAGTTTTCTAACGCATTTCGAAGTATATGTTCGCCATAAATATTAAACAACAGGGGGGACAAAACACATCCTTGTCGGACACCTCGTTGAATTTTAAAAAATTTGGATATTCTTCCATCAACTTTGATATTTGCTGAACCTTGTTCATATAATTGTCTTATTAGCAGAACTAGATGTTGGGGAGTTCCCATTATCAATAGAGTTTGCCATAATTTATGCCAGTTTACGCAATCAAAGGCCTTGCTGTAATCTAGGAAGCATATGTACGTTGGTATTGTATACTCCCTGGCCTTTTCTATGATTTGTCGAACGTTTAGAATTTGTTGAATTGTACCCTTGCCGCTTACAAATCCGGCTTGTTCTTGTGGTATCTGACTATCTAGATAATTTTTGAGTCGTTGTAAAAGGATTCTGAGCATTATCTTGCTTGGGTGCGATATTAGTGCAATTGTTCTGTAATTACTACACTTTTGGCTAGTCCCTTTTTTATGGAGCGGAATAAGAGTGGATGTGGTCCAGTCACTTGGCCATTTTCCGGTCTGCCATATTTTATTACAGATATTCCATATTATATCTATGCCTTTTGAGTCTAATTGTTTAAGCATTTCTCCTCTCACATTATCTTCGCCTGCGCTCTTATTGTTTTTTAGGCTATGAATGGCTTCTTCCACTTCTGCCTTTAGCACGAGCGGTTCATGTTCTATTTGTAATATAGAAGGAGGATCTTCGACATCCTGTTCTTGTTCTTCGGGACTATAGAGGTCTTCGCAATACTGTTTCCATACCTCTAGCACTTCCTCTATCTCGGTGATAACCTTCCCATCTCGATTTTCTACTTTCCATGTCTTTGGTTTATAATCCCGGGTGATTTCTCGTATTTTTTGGAACATGTTCTTTGTGTCGTTGGTATTTGACGATTTTTCGATTTCTTGGCATGTCTCTTGTAAGTGTCGATTTTTGTCTCTCCTGCATAAAGTTTGTATTTTTCTACTCAATCTTCGATATTTTTTTCTTTCTTCCTCTGTATTTACACCTGTAATTTTTAGTTGTTTTCTTTCATCCACAATTTTCCACGTTTCTTCCGTCATCCATTGTTTCCTCTTCATATGTTTGGTGTTTTTTATAATTTCTTCTTTGGTTTCTAACATGATTGTTTTCATTTTATTCCATATTTGTTCAGCGTTTGCGTCATTTGTTAGCTGTGTGATTGCTTCCAGATTTCTATCTAATTGTTGCTTGTAATCGCTCATATTTTCGGGTCTCAAGTAGGTGGATTTTTTCTTGACATTTCTAGTTTTGATGTGAATTTTGATTTTTGCCATAAGCAGTTTATGGTCGGTGCCACAGTCAAGTCCAGGTAGAGTTTTTGTGTTATTGACACTGGATTTCCATCTGGTCCGTACTAAGATGTAGTCTATTTGGTTCCTGAAACGTCCACCGGGGGATACCCAAGTATAACGTCGCCTTGGGTGATGCGGAAATAGACTATTCGTAATTGTTAAGTTGTTTTCAATGCAAAACTCGACTAGTTTTTCTCCGGATTCATTTCTGTTGCCTAAGCCATATCCACCAATCATGTGTTTTACTTGATCGTCCTCTTCGGTTTGTCCTATTTTTGCATTGAAATCTCCTTGGACATACATAATTTCCTTGCTAGGTATATCTTTTATTGTTTTCTCAAGTTGTTGGTAAAATTCTGTTTTTTCTTCTTCATTACTTTTGGCTGTTGGTGCATACACCTGAACTATGTTTAGGTTGCAGGGAGTGGCTCTTAATTTGATCGACATTATTCTGGAATTTATGGGGTTATAGCCCAGCACAGCCGACTGTAGATGTTTTGGGACTATCACTGCCACTCCGTGTATAGAATTTGTCTCATGACCGGAGAAATATATGTTATTTCCATTTCGTGAAGTAAAGTGTCCACTACCCTTCCAATGTGTTTCGCTTAGACCGATGATGCTTAGGTTTTTAGTTTCACGTTCAATAATATCTAATTTTCCAGGATGCAGTACAAGACCCTGAATATTCCAAGTTGCGATGGTTGTTATTTTTCAAAGAGATATCGTTTCTTTAATTTGTAAATTTTCGGATGATCTTCTCACAGTAGTCCCCCCCGGAGATCCGATTGGGGGACAGTTTATACTCCGGGCATTATTTTTACTATGAGACATAATAATAATCCATGAGATTCTCTTGGGAATTGTATACTAGAGGTAGTTTCCCGGTGCTTTCCTCTAGGGGCATAGGAAGGGGATAGGGATATTTGGGGTATGGATAGGATTTAGGTTAGGACATGGTTTTCTACCGTAATTAGGAAGGACAGAAAACCAACGCTCGCGTGGGCAGGGTCGCATCCCTGAAGCAGACCTATCCCTGTCGGGACCACAGAGAGTGTCTACCCGCTACCCTTAAAGGAGTTAGCGAACGGTTTTTGCCGAAAGTTCTAAATTTCACTCGTTTGCTTGCCATGGATAGATTCTCGTAGTAGAAGAGACCTTTCTAGAGTTTCAATTAAAATTCCAATTAATTTCAGTGCGATTAAAAAAATAAGTACATAATCCCACCATTTTTATATAATTTCTTTAAAATATTGGCCTTCGTATAGTTTTGCGCTTGTAACTTGTACCTATGATATTAAAATTTCCCAAATTTCCTATAACCAGTGGGGGCTCGTGGAGAATTTTGATGGTAGTCAACCACCGAACCTAAAATGCATTTTCCACCTCATCAAGGATAAAGACCAAACCTTACACGCTAATAATAGATGTTATTTCAAGTTATGCCACAATTTACCAGTACATGATGAGTATAATAAACTAGATCATACCGCAATTATTTTGAGAAAATTCCAAATTCTCTTGTTGGAATTGTACACACGGCCGCCTTCATAAACTCCACGGACGCGGCACGGCTTTTCTTCATCTGAACTCGACGAAGTGAGCGTACGTGCCAAAATGGTCAATGGAAACTCAATATCCGGGCGTTATCGCAGGGATCAGGTCAGGCTGAGGCTGTTTGCGTATTGAGCATTCGCTGTGATGGCTCTCATTTAATCTTAATATTCTTAATATATCCTTATTTTTTGACCTACTTCTTGCCGCTCTACACCCGCTGCAGTCTATTAACTGTTGAAAAGCTGAGGAGCCACTTTGATATGTCCGTAGAAGCAGCAGCGCTGATCGTACAGTTCATATTCATGAAATTTTAAGTTCTTAGATATGAGTAATTTTTTTGTAATATTGAAAAACTAGCCAGCACTTTCTTTTAAGCCTTGTAGGTGTAAGGAGCTGCTTGGATATAGTTGTGGGTGCTACACTTTACGGGGTAGTTTAGCCTGAGAGTAAGAATTTTGTTTAATATACAAGCTGTTAAGAAGTTTCACGTACAACACCCTATATGCTCGTAGTTTGTTGAATTACAAAACCAGCATTGGACTGGTTTACCGAATAACCGGGCAAATGTGATGGTATAACGAGACGGCCAAGGCTTCACAAGGCATTTAAGTTTAAAATACCACAACTGTAGCGATTCTTCCCAGATTTTCGTACTTATCGCGAAGTTTTCAGTGTAAGTTAAAAACCTGTAGTCTAGCGACATACAAAATCTTAGTTTTATAACAGATTACATTTAATAGGGGACAGACAAGTTGATGAAGGGATAAATGTACCTCTTCCTTTTTACAAATTGTAGCGACAAAACCAAACTATATTACAAAATCATTTTAATACCTTATTTCCATGTGTATTGAGATTTGCCAGCTCGGTAATAATACATTGTCATTAAGGTAATATTATTGGGCTTAATATTAATAAAACTGAAACTAGTAACCTAGTTCAGAATGCGACTAAAGTTACACAATTTCTTTTCATTGAAAAGTAACGATAAAAACTTAGTTCCTGCGCATTCTCATAACGTGGTATGTAGTTCAAGGAAGCAGCTAAGGCATGTACCAACAGCCGGATGATCTGAAACAAAAGAACATTAATAAGGTACAATACAATTAGGGGAGAAAGGTGGAATTTGAATGGATAAGCTAGTAGCGAACATGAAAAGGGGTGTTACTCTGATTTATAAAGTTTCAATGTGCAGAAGTGAATCTGGATGTGTAAACTTTGTTAAGACGTGCTACGTTTGTAACAGGAAGTGACAGATAAACTTATTTTGGACAGTATGTAGAAGTTGTGATGTTGATTGTGAATAAGATTTATTTATGTTTTATTATGTAAAAGTTAATTTAGTTTTATTTAGTATGCCAAATGAATATAAAAATATCTAGATTTTACAGTAGCTACGAATAGTATGATAATTACTTAATGAAATTTAGGATTTATAAATAACAATTAATTTATTTTCCATAAGTAATGCATATACAAGCATATTTATTATGCTCTACTAAATTAAAGTGTACAAGAGCATAAGAAGTGATTGAACATTTGCCTATCAAAGTGATGTTTAATAACTAACGTATTGTTACTTGGCACGCACCTGGTAATAGTGATAATAGGAGTGTCTGCATCATCGACTATAGTGTATATAACGGAAGGAGTCTCTGTGAATCTGTAGAAGTTCACCCCTTCACTGTTTTGGAGAACTTCAAAGTAGCAGAGAAGGTCATAAAAATGTTAGACTAATATTGAATATTTGCGACTGAATCAAAATGCTTCCGAAAGACAAGAATTATGATTAATAAAGTAAACCATGTAACGTAATAATTAATTATATGGAATAAGATGATATCCACAAATGCTATCAAATTCTGAGGTGTGTAAACTGCCAACGTACATTTTATATTAATGAAATTTACTTAACCGATATTAAGTTTGAACAGAAAAAGTTTGTACAAATATATTACAATTATAAAATGCATGTCACAACCTGAGAGATAGTTTTATGTTTCAAAATTAATTACTGAGCTAGTATATAAAATTATATCACAAATATGTACTTGGTGCACGGTATTATTGAATAAAATGAAGTATCTAACCATCAATATTTGAGGTTAAGCGAAGTTGACATTTAAAAGAGTAAATATTTGAGCATGGTTATGTGGAAGTAAATTAAATTCAATCTCACAGATTTTATTATTTATTATTTATTGGCGTCTAAGTAAATATTATCGAATTACATATTAAAATACTTTCAAATAGTTATTCAATACCTTGAAATCACTATGAAATTATAATAAAATTCTTACAAAGTACTATGAAATTCGTTTGAAATTATTACGAAATATTATTTTAATGACATTTTATTAAAACTAAAAATGTTAGTACATATTGCTGTGAAATCCTTACGTACAAACGTATGTTGTACTTCCTTATGTCGTTGCCGTCTTGTTGTTCTAATCCTATCGAGTGCGATATGTTTTTCTGTTTGGTACTGAATGTAATTTACATTACTAAGTATTTCCTTTCACTATGTCATTAGAAACATTAAGATACACGTATTTGTACCTATTTTGCTTATAAGTGTACACACTCATCAACTGTTTTTTTGTGGTGCGCTTCCTTGATTAAAGACGTTAGGAACGTTTTATTCTTTATTTACAATTCAATTTAAAACACACAAAAATAATTTTAATGCATGCTAAAAAGCTACTTATTACAACAGATATGAAACAATAGAAGGTCTTATATTTTGAAATAATTGCGACGTACTACGAATTATTTGAAAAGTTTGATGGCCTCATTAAATGCTATAACAGTTTTCAAATCAGTAGTAGATACTCTAAAGTCATTTGAAATTTTGATGATATCGTTGGGGAATTCCGTCAAATTGAAGAGTATAAAACAATCCAGAAATTATTCTGGAATTGGGAAAGCTGTTCTAAAATTGCGGTTAAGCACTATTCAAACTTTTTAAAGTGCATAAAAGTGTTTTCATAATTATTATACAGTTAGTAAAACTCACGAAATTGTGATAAAATAACCTTTTTGTAAAATCGTACTAAAATATGGTCATTTATGCATTAATTTGCGGGCGTAAATAGTGCCGTTTGCGCCCTAAGGCCTAAAAATAATTTGCGGGCGTAAATAATGCCTTTTGCGCCCTAAGGCCTAAAAAACCAGCATCACATTGGCAACCAACAACAATTTGATTTTTGAGAACGAATCGTGCCATTTATTTTTCAAAGCTTTATGGTGGATTTTACAAAAAATCTTGTTTGCATTTCGGGCGTGAACGGCGATTTTGGCCCTTTGGCGTTTTATAATCCTTCGGCCGTTCGGGCCTCTGGCTTATAATTCCGCCGCGGGCCAAAATCGCCTCCTTCACGCCCTTAATACAAAAATAGCTATTTTAGCCTACCGCATAAATTATTCGATTCTAATTAAAAAAATATATTTTAAATTGAATTTTAAATAAAAATGATCAGAAGAAAATGTTTAACGTCTTCAAGAAGCATAGCAAGAAAAACAACATTTGCTAGATCGAATAATGGTTGAAGAGCGTTCAAGATTATATATAAAATAGGTAAAAAAGTTTTAACGATTTTAATAATACTGAAATAGTGAAAGTAGTGCGAATTGCAATAATTCGTAAAGAAAAAAAAACCATTGCAGTTGGTAGGATTCGAACCTGCGCTTCCATGCTAAAGTCCGCTACCCGACGTACGTGCTAGTTATATTATGATGGACACTATGATCACAGGATCGATTGCGGACGAACGGCGTCCGATCGGTCACGATGAAAACATGATAGACGCAGGCACCACACCCATTTATATATACGGATTATTAATGCGTATACAACATTTTTGAAATTATTGAAATACTCTGAAATTCTGAAGCTAAATGCTATAAATTGAGATGGTATTATTGAAAGGTAAATGAAGTCATAAAATGTTACCTAGAAATTGTTACGAAACAAGACGAGGCCATGCAAGCTGCTTATCGAGGCACAGTGTTGGATTGGAACGGTTTTTCCATGCGCTCTTTGCCACGCCCGCTTTTTAAGCGTAGTGTGTTGAACCGGTGCTTTCAGTGTGATATGGCCGTTATCATATTATATTATGTACATGATCGCGCCATAAAAATGACAGCCTTAGCTATAGTGATTTCGCAAAGGCGAGGGATATTGTTAAGCCTAGATGGAAGAAATCGGTTCAAAATGGAGTTAGCGATTTACCGGAGAATAGAAAACCGGCACGGATAAGGCAGAGACCGCCGAAAAATTGGAAATTCATACATAAAGGTGACAAGGGATAACAATTTGCATCCGCATAGTTCGATAACAGTTTTTTTGTCGGACCGATATTCGAACTTGTAAACTCAGAATCAGTAGTCACGCAGTGTGCCACTTCGCCAGCCTAACGGTGCAGTTACGCGACTTACTGGTAGCCCGAATACAAATCGACAAAAACATACAAAGAAAAAGGCAACCATTCTTGTCCAAAAGCTCTTTAGTTATTTGTATTACTATTCCACATACACTGGCTAAGAAATGATCTAGATAGAATATGTTATTTTCGGGTTATCGGTTTTTCATTTGATTAAGTTTTATATGTAAAAAAAGGTTATATACAGCCGAAAAAGTTATTGCTGAGTTATCAAGGACCACTTTATTTCAACTGAATTGAAAGTATAGACAAAATAAGTTTCAAGGCAAGCAAGAACGATCTCCCAATTATGAAAATACTCGTGAAAATACAATTCCAATATTTTTGGTTCACCATACATATGTTAAACTCAATTGAACTATACGATAATTCGGACCCATGGCGTGAGAATTTCGGTTTATAATATAACGAACCTCATAGGTGCGAATTATTAGCTTCCGTGCTCCGCTTTCGCCCCAAATTCACTAGCGGACGGAAAATCGTGCGCCATTGAAGAGCAATGCTAGGAAATCGTACAGCTACTTGCTCTTTTTTTTTAGTTGATTTGAATTCATTTTGTCAACAGAGTACAGATACAAACAACGTCACGAATACATCAGCTTCTGATTTCTACTTATTTCTTTATGGGAAATGTTATGTGGTTTAAGGTTTTACACCAACAGCTGTAGGTCTTTTGGTTTGGATTTCGCACCAGTGGCGCTTTGGAACAACTCACCCCATCCTGCTCAGGATCTAGTTGGCAAAAATTCGCTACACCACAAGACAATTCCCGAATCAGAGTGTTTTGGTTTTGTAAAACATTATTGGATTTTTCGTATAGAAATTCCTCATATAGAAACTGTGTACGAAGTATGTAATTTCGTACAAATTAAATTTAACTAAACGACTTACTTTTAATCGATCTGTTTCTCTTAGTAATATCGAAAGCGTAGCGATGAAAAATGTACAGAAGGCATCCAGATATTTTTAAACCGACTAAAGTGTTCCAATTCGGAGATTATTCCAACTTTCGAATTGATCCCATATATTATTCAGTGTTAACAAATAATAGGCTAAAAGTGTTGATAAATAAAGACAGCTAGGCATGAGACCACCAAGGTCACGCAACTGAAAGTTTGTTAAACGGACAGATAGTACTGACTTTGACAAAACTAATTATTTGAAATTCAAGGAACGATTATTGAACTTATCCAGCCATTATGTTGTTATAATCTGTATAGTTTCAACAACATGGTGCTCTATGTTGAATGAATTTGCTTTGCAGACTTTCTTTAAACCGAATAGGATAATTATTTTAGTTGCGATTAGGAATTTAAAATCGATGTGGAATGTGGCGGAGATGCAACGTACGAGTACGTTATAACTTGATTTATTTGTACTTACGAAGGTTCAACAATAAAGTACCATTTGGTATCAAGTTTAGTTTGAAGCTTTGTTGTTGTTAAATTGTAAAACTTTTGATTTCAATCAGGAGGCTCTGTATTTAACTGGACGACTTGTTTGTAATTGATCTGTTTCTCTCGGTTGATTCCGAAAGCGTAGCGAAGAATTGTCCTAGAAAAGTAAACTTTTCAGAAGGTGATCTCGGAACGGCATCCAGATATTTGTATATCCAGCAAAGTGTTCCAATCGGTGAGCCCATATCGGAGATTACTCCAACTTTCAAATTGATCCCATAATTCAGTCTGAACAAATAACGGGCTAAAAGTGTTGACAAATAAAGACAGCCTGGCATCGGGCCAACGCAGTCGCGTCCGAAAACATCTTGTTTTCGCAAGGCCTACTAGGTAGCCTTTGATAGCCGGACTGGTACAAATGCGTCTCACTAAATTCCGTTATGGTCAGTTTCGGGGCGTCGGGAGGCATCCAGCCGACGATTTGATGAAGTGCTCCTCTAATTATCGGCCTGAAGGTCGCCAATAACGATCGCAAATTCGACGATTTCCTTTTTATCGCGCTCTTTGCCGCAAGTGGCAAAGTGGGCGTGATTCTCACGGCAATCCTCCTAATTACTGCAAATCCGCTCGCGTGCTTCGTTTCCAGCGTTTTACAAATTTAAAGGCCGCTCGACAAACAGTGGCGTACAAAATTGTTGACCAACACAAGAAGACGAGTAATTCCCGTTAGCTAAGATGTACCTTTCCAGCCTTCCTTTCAATATCCAAAAGTATCTGGCCGGCATTCTTTTAAAACACGTTCAAAGTAGAAGTGAATCGTATCAGCATCTTCTTTTGATTTCACAGATACTTTGCAAAGTCAGGTCAGTGTAGCAGACGTCCTATCAGATTTATATTTGTTTTACTCAAACACTGGGAGATTGATGCTGCATTATGAGATGGTGCATTGTCGTGGTGCAGCATAATCCACTTGCCTCAAGTTCTATCCTGTGTACGATTTAGTCCACTCAATTTAATTACAGCAGCCAATCTTGTGCTTCTAGAGAATACTGCATAAATACTCGTGAGTTTCGTCATTTTTATAAAGCCATAGACAACCTCCGTGACATAAATTTTCTCGCATGCCACGATTATTTAAATTGGTCCTTAATATTCAATATATTTAAGGTTTAACAATGAACTAGGTTTTGAAAATTGCTGGGGCGTTATGAAACATCAATGATTAAAACGATTTTTAGTGTTTTCCTCAATTACATTCTTAATTGCAGCGTTGTTTTCTGCAAAAAGGGTGTTTTTTTAGAGTGGGAGAACTTTAAATTGAAATAAAACACAGAAAAATGTTTTTAATATCCATGAAATTGGCTTTATTTGAAAGATAATTTTATGGCATTTATGTTTGAATATGATTTCGGGCATGTGACCGTCACGGCTGGCGTGTACATGACGTAATCTGGAGATCCAATTTTCACACACTCTTCGCAGTAAATCAGGCTGTATTTCGGCAATAACGCGTCGAATGTTGGCTTCCAAGTGCTCAATTGTTTCCGGTTTAGCGACGTAGACATGCGACTTTACATATCCTCAAAGAAAATTATCTAACGGCGTCAAATCGCACGAAAGAGGTGGCCAGTTAATAGATCCATTTCGTGGATCCATTTTGTGGATCTGTATGTCTATATAAAAGCAGGGTTCAAAATTTACTTTCAGTTTGCTGTTACCATTTGGTCATAATAAATCCAAATAAAATTCCACTAAGTGACGAGCAACTAACTAAGCTTTTCGAATAAAGTGATTATAGTGATGAAGACGTTCCTGAAGTGTGCAGCGAAGTAGACGATAATGAAGAAGTTGAGAGAATCGGTGACAGTGAATTTGGAATAGAAGTTTCCGGTTCTGAAGACTCGGATGATGAACTCGTTGCTGGAGCTAATAATGAGAAAATAGATGGGAGAATGTGGACATATGTGTCCGATCCAAAAAGGAAATCTAAACAAGTAAATATACTTCTTGAAAAGGAAGGACTTCCACAATGCAGTATGAATGTACAGTCTGTTCTCGATGTATTTTCGCTTTTTATTTATTATGTATGTATGATAAATCTTAAATATAAGAAACGTATTAGATATTTTATATATGTAAGGAAAGCAAAAAATGTTTTAAACAATTATAAATAGCAAAATTATAGAGTGGGTCAAAAATGACCCATTTTGGTACTCGGCGTTCTCTCAATTTTGTGTTGTTACTAGGGTTAAGAGTCGAACAATTACAAGTGCATGTTCAAGCTGTGAACAGAATGTAAGATTTAGAACCAATTTTGATAAAACCCTGAGAACAATAGTAAATTTAAATAAAATAAAAATAAAAGCATTAAGACCACAGACTATTACACTTGACATAGGACATTATTTGAGCTACAGCAGAAAATGTTTTATAAGGAACAAATTACAAATGTAAAAGTTTCAAAATTATTGTAAACTATCTTGTTACTTGCTATACGTATACGTACGCCACTGATAGGTTCGGATGATATTTTTCCAGTTCTCCAGTAAGATGGCTCTAAAGTTGGAAGTTAGCAGAGCCAGTGGAGATACCCTCGCAAATGCACCAGTAAGGATTATTTGTCCGTTTTGTGGCGCTACCTGCGCTAATTTTTTTATATTTTACATTAAATATGACATTTTACAGCATGTAACGAGATGGTATCAAGTCACAGAACAAAAATAAAGTAAATAGTAAATGGTATTTTCTTCAAATTGAACAAATTCACCTCATAGAGACAGCTGGCAAGATGAGTGATAGCAACGCCTCTCGCGGAGGTTTTATAGTTAGTGGAGTTTATTGTTAAATGCCATTCGTCTTATTATATAAGTTTCAGCTACGAAAGCCAGAGTTAACTGAAAGTACTTATTTAGCTAATAAATTACAAATATTTTCACGCACACTTTGTCACATTTTTTGAATTAGGTACAAGAATATGGCTGGCAACTCTAATAATTGTAGGATTTGTAGACTCGCAAAATTTTAATATCAGATAAAGTTAATCTCACCTAATGTCATGCTCTTCTATTCATTTGAAATTTGAGGTGTATGTTATTTTTTAAAATTTTATCTGTTTCAGAAAATCAATTTTGATCAAACTGTTTTAAATATTTCATATTTGACTCATACTTATGCAATACTCTGTATATTAAGTAAATAATAAAGCTTTGCCCTTGCCACAGTTAGCAAAACTGCGAAGAAAATCGAGGAAGTCAGACGAGTTAACAAATAAGCAGCATCATTCGTTCCAGTCCTCAAAATTTTTATTATGAGCCTAATTAATTAACGGACGAGAAATTTATTGCCTCGTTATTTCGCAATTTATCTACAACTTCGTTAAGAATAATAAACATACCAGGGACGCCTGGAAACTGTCCGGACAGCAACGGCACGTTTTTTGCTCTCGTAATGGGGTGTGGACGGGCTAAGCGATTCCACTTCTGCGCTTCGAAGTGGGAAGTGACGTGGGAAGATTTTGGACCTATAAACACCCCACATTTAACTCGCTGAAGACATTTTTACTGGAAAGATCAGTGACGAACCCAAAGCTGTGAAAACAAACCATTCCTTCCCCAAATTCTACGAGGTCGTTTGCATGAGCGTTGAAAAAGTGGTACAATAATCTATCAGAAGGCCGCTATTTTAAACAGGAAATCTCGAGATTCTCGTGTTTGGGATTGCGATGCTGGAATTCCTCCTGTTGAAATATTTCACGCTGGTTATGTGCAAAAAACCGTCTGCACAAGCTTAATCCGGTTTTATAAATAGGCATTAGAATAAATTACGCGCCGACGCGACTTTTAAATTTTTGCGAAACCTCTGTGCGAAAGCGATAATCTAAGCTGGCGTGTTTTATGACAATTGGCGCAGCTTCTTAATAATGTTCACGAGTCAACGTAACTTGGATGACCAGAGCTGACTGACTGTACACAGTATCTCGCCTGGAGCCAAAAATTTTATCCTTACTCTTCAAACTTAAACAAAATTAATCAATAGAGTTCAAGCTTATACCATAAACAATGTACGATAATCGGTTGTTGCTATTTTGCTTAAATTCCTTAATGCAGTCTTGAATGCTGCATTTAATTAACAAAATCTCATGTTCTTGTGAGAAAACCATTGTAACAAACTTATCTTGATTTGACAACTACTATCAAGTTGACAGATTAATCAATTGTAAGTATGTGAACTAGTTTTCAGACACGGATACACGGATTTGGTTATCTATTCCCAATCTTGATCCCATGTTAGAATATAACATAATGTAGTAATACAACGCCTTTTACATAGGCGCCGACTTTGTAAAATTCCATGCGGGGCCATTGGATAATCACAGGTGGGTCGGGGGGGGGGGGGGGGGTTACGGAGTACCTCCAGTTAGAAGGGGATCCGGGGGACCTCCACCGGAAAATTTTGAAAAATTTGAGGTTCAAATACACAGATTTAACGCTTCCAATTGACTATACTTTTGCCACTGATTTATCTAAATATTTATAGGTTAAGTTTCAGAAAATATAAAAAATAACGCATAAAATTTAAAAAACATAGACAAGCAGTACTTAGATACTATTTAATGACAAGAATATAAATAGGTATGCTAAACAGATTTATTCACAAACACATTATACAAACAACTTAAATATTTCACTGTGAAAACAAAAACAAATTCTACTTCATTTCATTCGTGATCTATAGCCTCTTTTACCTTTCGGTGTCGTAAAATATAAAAATAAACTAGGCAAAAGACAACTCCAACTAACAGCAAAGTTACTTCATAAAAAATGTATTTTGAATTTAAACACAGGAATTTTATGTGGGGCCCAGCCCCACGTCTATCATTTCATGTGGGGCCTGGGCCTGGCGGCCCCCATTAAGTCGGCGCCTATGGCCTTTTACATAACTCATGTAACATAACATAAGAACAAGTACATTATAACACAAAATGATCTAAAACTAGCTGCTTGTATATGAATTGCTATGTATACCCATACGCTTGAATAAATGACCAAAACTCAACACCAACAATAGATGAACTTAGTATGAAAAGAATATTTTTTTGTCGTTAGTACAGCTGTACAAAGATTTTACTAAAAGTATGACTTGCTGCAAAATAAGATCATTAACACAGAATCTTTAATACAACTGCATTACCAAAAGAGCTTTAAAGCTAATTGTTTGGTGGATTGGAAACAGCAAAGCTATTGCAGAATTGGAAATCAGGTGTCTGAAGGTGTTGAGACCCAAAAAATAGCAGAAACGTGTTTGAATGAGGTCGACAAGTTACCTGGACTGCAGAGCCATTGCAGATAGAAGCGGCGGAGCCTCTTGCAGCGACAAACGAGAGAGTAGAGTCCACTACTGAAAGCCGAGCAACACTTTTCAGAGCATAATGATCAAAGGGCACCAACATTTCTTTTCATTTTTAAATTTTAACGGTATAAATGAGAGTTTGTTTTTAACACAGCAGTTAGTGAGGGCCAAGTAGCTTAGATTTTTTTGCCCAACCGAATTTTCGAGTTTGAGATCGAGATTCAAGACTTCATTTCGTCTCGTCTGGTGACCACACTAAGTATAGACGCATGGATTATAAAGAAGTCCCACATCGAACATCTGTAAGCTTTTGAGATGTGGTGCTATAGAAGGATCTTAAAGATTTCATCCATCGAGAGAATTGCCAATGTTGAAATACTGGGAAAAATTGAAAAGGAGTGCGAGGTCGTAAAAAATATGAAAGAATACGGCAATACTTTGGATGTATAATTGCTCGCGCAGGGAAAATAAATGCTGAAAGAAACGTAGGCAAAATACGCATATTAGTAGTAATTTAACTTCTTTGACTTTGATTTGAACATGCCTAATGTTATTTGTGCGATGTTAATTTTGATGCAAACTTTCAGCGCTAGTTGTATTTAATTGTTTTTAATATTTCCTTGTGTTAACCGTTAATTATGCTCTAAACTTTGAGGTATTATCTGAGCGAATTTCTATTCGCGCTTGGCCATTTATGTTTATTAAATATTTCGTACTTAAATTGTAGTTCTGGTATTTTCTCGTATGCGATCCACTGATACCTTCTCGGATTTCTAAATTAGGCTTGTGTGAAAGAAAGGCTCTCAACAGTAAGTGAGGTTGGTTTAGACTGCTAGTTAAATTAAAATTAACGTTATTTCAAGACGGCACGTGGTGCTTATTTTTTTGTTTAATAGTTATTACAGTCCTTTATGAAATTCGCCCCAAGATAAAAATCTCTAAGAATTTTGAGTCTGGGTTGTGTTGTAAAGGGCGGGACACAAATATGGCGTCCAACGTGGGGCTACAACTATTATCGGAACCAATTATCTATTCCGAATCACCACCATAATTGCCGAGAATTGGAGTTAGCTTGTACTGCGTCCCATCAAAAGTGTAAAGAACGTCATACCAATATAACACTGCTAACGCAGGGTTACATATTGCGGTATGCAAGCACCGGTTTGACATGTTTGACCATTGATGTTTGTGGTTTAGTTTAGAATTCTCAAGTTGCGTTAATGTTTTAACTTACGATACTGGATTTCCTTTCTGTCAACAGCAGTTCTATTTAGAGCCAATATACTTATTCTGGAATTGTTGCATGTTAGTAGCTTCTTCTACCGTGCGAATAATTTATTTTAGCATTAATCAATTTGCCCAACAATGGTCGGTTATGAAATTACAATGAAATAATTCAGTTTCAATTAGTTTCTATAGCCAGTGTGTTGTTATTTTGTGTATAAACATTATGGTAACATTAAATAAATGCTCTATGTCTAATTTTGCATAATTCATCCATGTACAGTCTTACATTATTCTCACTGTATTTTGTAAGGAGGTGGCCAACAGTGTTAAATGGCTAGCCTATATCTTTTTCGATGCATCTATATGATACCTTTCAAAATTATGAACGACGTTTACAACTTTATGAAATTATAGGAGAACTAGCCTTTTAGCCCACCACATAGGTGGCTTTATCAAATTGAAGTATTTTTTTTCATTTTTCAAATTGAATCAATAACATAAAATCGGTGGTCTCTTTGTATATTTGTTAGCTATCTCCTCTGAAGATACTGGACCGATTAAATTGTACGATAGTATAAAATTTTGCTAATTTTTAGACTTACATCGTAGACCAGTTTTTATTTTCAAAAAAGTACGAAAAAGCAAAGTTTTAATTAAATCGTGCGAAGCTAAGCGTAGCTCGGGTGATTCACTATATACAGTTATAGCAGCACCTTATTCAACGAATCATCTTGTTTCATTGGTAGAATGCTCGCCTGCCACGCGGGTGATGCACTAGTTATAAATAAAGGTGTTAAAGAAGAAAATATGAAGGTCGCCGCAAAAATTGCTTTTGCTGGAAAAAGTAACGGTTGAAAAGTAGTTGACAAATAGTTAAAAATATCTGCATGTTTCTAATAAAGCTGGAACAATCAAACGAAACACATAGTAATGTGTACCTATTGTAATATCAGCAAAGTAAAAAAATCGCAGTTGTTAAGACTGAAACTTTCGCTCGCAAAAGGGACCTGATTTTTAATCATACGTTTTAACCAGAAATGCTACACAACACACACATTCGTATCATTGTATTATGAAGAGAGCGTGACAACATATATCTATAAGGATATTTCACAATGACTACATATTGTTAGCAATGTTCAGATATTATTTTTTCTTACTTAATTTATAGCTCTAGTATTTATTAGAAAGATGTAATTAAAAAAATTTACTCAAAGCTGCTGTTGTAGCTACGCTGCGTAGTTTTATTGATCAACACCCATTTAATACTAAGTAAAACAGAAAATAATAATTGTTTTTAAGCTATAATAATTTCCTCTTTTTAGCGCTGAGTATAACTATCAATCGAATACTTATCCCCACATTCACCTTTTTTGTAGTTCTTGTTGTATTTTTAATTATTTTTTTCTGTAGATTATACATTCAGAATAGAGCATAGAGGATATTGTTATTAGCCAGTAAGATTGTGTACAACATATTGTTTTTTGGACATGGTTACTATAAAACACTAAGGGTAAACTATTTCATCACAGAACTAATTTAAGCAAAGATCACAGATAAAGCAAATACAATCATAATCTAAAATGTAGAAGACACTCGAACAAAAAGTACGCTTAAAGCCTTGCGCCGACATACAGATCAGCAGGCTTTTTGTAACGGCCGCACATACTAAACTATTGTTTCTAAGGCTCACAAGCTTTCAGTGGGAGCATCTCGTTAGGGATGATTACTGTTACGGCTCGAGTCTTCTAAGCGGAAACAGCTAATGCAAAATATTACTGTGGTCTACTGTAGTAACGCCGATTTTAAACCGATCAATGGAGCTCATTCTAATTAAATTGGACATAGTTGACAGATTTATATTTGCTTGTCCTATAGTAACAGACAGTTATAAACATTTACCACCTTGTACATGGTGTGCTTACTGGAGTAGAACTGGCGCTCAACATGTTTTTCTCTTGTTTCATCAATTTTGCTCCTGAAATATAAAAGTTTACAGTTCTAGCAGAGTTCTTTTATGAAAATAAACCCTAACTTCTGTAACAGTTCATTAGGACTCCGCAATAAAAATGTAGCGGCAGAAAGAAAGAAGTGAGGTTATGCAATAAAAATCTCGCGCGGCGTTGCAATAATGCGGCAGTTAAACGCGACTGGGCTATGATTAGCACGTTTATAGACCACAAAGGAATCGCAAAACGTAAAGTAAGTGTAAGTGTCGCTTCAGGAGACAACGCGGCCATCAGCCGTAAGCATTTGTTTGGGTGCCGTCCCGCGAAAAATTTAATAAAAACGTAGGTGGCGCTGCTGGCCTTCGCATTAAAATACCACAAAGTGGGCGATTTTTCACGGGTTGCAAAACGCGCGTTATATTTCGGGATGACCACAAATCATGGGTGGTGTGTTGCAATTTAGAGAAAGTGTAGCGTATTTAAAAACAGCGCCCAAGGAACGAGTGTCTCGTGATTAATTGCCGGTTTAATTTGACAATTATTTTTTGGGAGAATTAGCATATCCGTTTTATTTTTAGAAAGCTCAAAACTGTGCGTATAAGGTCGATATATTTATGTTTAACCTCAAAAGATTGTTATGTTACTGTCTCAGATGTTTATCACTCTTGGTTAGTCCTGAGAAGGACTAATTTTTGTTCATTTTTTTTCACGTACACTCGTGCCTACCCAGGGGTTTGAACCCGGGACCACTGATCGCTTGTGATTACGAATCTGTCATTCTTACCACTAGGCCACCAGCGCGGCCATATATTTATATATATGTATATGCCACTACTGCGCAGAGAATTACAAAAATAGTCTACTGCTCATAGGCTACTACGCATACATCGGTAACATATTACGATGGTTTATTTGTTCTGTTTATATTTGGTATTGTTATTCTTTATATAAATATATTACTTAATCTCATTTGAGGCGGATCTGTACATCCTAGAAAGTATTATGTTGATTTATATAAATTATAGGAAATACATTTGCTATCAACTTAATAATCGTGTTATCTTTTTTAATAAATTAATTATAAACATTTTCTATAATACTGATTTAACTACTGGGATCGGTACAATACTAGATATTATTGAACTAATGGGAACTAATTCAAATATGGCGATCCAACCTCACAGTTCGCCAAAAAAGTTCGCTATTGATCGATAATTATCTGTGATTACATAATTAAAGCGTTGCCTAGGTGATAACAATTGCAGTAAGTAAATACAGGTCACAAGTAAAAAACCCTCAGAGGACGCTTCTGCCGGAAGTGCACATATAACTTTCCTGACCTTTCTGTTGCTTTTTTCAATGGAAACTAGGGTTAAATCGACTCCCAGTAAGTCCCACGATGCCTGAGCCCCCCTTTATTCGTCGGCCTGCAGATACAAGCTACTGAACGCCCTGCAGAACGACTCCTGTATCTCGACCGGTCTAGCTCACGGGGTTCCAACTGCACTACTCTAACCTCGTACAAAATATCCGAAAATCCAGCCAACACTTGATGCACAAATTAAACACTTTTTAAATCTCTAAAGAGGTGCCACGAATTACTGCAACCTACTACAGTGTGTCCAAAGGATATAACATTAATTTTAAACACACTGAATTAGGAAAAGGGTATTCATTCACGTATTAAGAATGATTTATTGGGGGAGCCAAATTAACACAACTTTACAGCTTGGCTTTCTTTCCCCCATACATTGTTTCGCATTATTTCCAAGCCTACTCTGATTACATTTTGTTCAAATCAAGGCTAACACTATTTGTAATACCGTTTTGCAAATTATTATTAAAGCCAATGCTATTTTTTACTATTTACAAAAATGAAACTAGCACATTTCTGCAACGTTTTATAAAATAATGTTTGATATGATTAAAATATTATTAATTGCTATTATAATCATAAAGGCTTAAATGTATATATATAAGTTTATAACGAAAATATGTTTGCTGCGCTGGTGGCCATGTTCTAAGAGTGACGGACTCATAATCACAGCGATCAGTGGTCTCCGGTTCAAACCCGGTCCTTCTGAGGACTAACCAGGAGTTCATTCAACTGAGGATAGACCAAAATCTCCCGAAACGTCGTGTGATAAACACCCGATACAGCGGAAAAAGTCCAGTAAAACATTTCATAATAGACCAGTGTCAAAAATGACATCATTCAGAGAACATATTGCAATGGTTCTGTGCTTCACCACATATAAAAAACATAGGAGCTGTTATACTATTAAAAGTTGGAGACAGCTTTCGTCGTTACAAATGGTGGTTCAGAAAATACTAAACTTGCATGAACGTTATGTTATTTTGTTTAATAATTTAATATAGAAGACTAGCACTGGGAACCTTAATTCAGAGTGGGATTCGATTTACACATAATTTTAGTTATCTTCTTCAGAAAGTGACGATTTACCAACTTTATTTTCTGTTCGTTCTTATAATTTCGGTGGATAGCTCAACGAAGCAGCAAGATCTTGAACGAGTAGCTGTACAACCTGTATAAAACAAGATGATTTATAATGCTTGCGATAACGGCGAAATTGTGGTTATGATAAATTGCTGAATAGAATTTTATTGATTTTGGAAAAAGCTAAACCAGTATGTTATGCATAGCATCAGCCAGAAACAAAAAGATTAAATGGTAATGCAATTCACGAAAAAAATTAACTGGACACTAAGAATTTATGTCAGTTTAAAAATTTATTATAAGTAAAAATAAAAAGGTTCTGCGTATCAAAATTGAAAGAGAACCTATTTAAGAACAAGAAAGAGGATGTAGATTTAGGATTTGGGCCCCTCAAATTAATAAAATCATCTAATTGTGTTAATGCTAGTTTACAAAAATTGTTAAAAAATGTAAGAGACCACGGCATATCAAAAGAAACATAAATAGCCTATAATTAGTAAATATAAAGCTATGTAAAAATTAATTTTATATTTATAATTATTTATTATGTCAAATTTTGTTTAACAAAGGGGGTTGCTATATGAAATTACTGTAACTAGACTCATCACCTAGCAAATTTGTTTATTTATAGCAGATACACGCTTTTTATTAATTTGTTAAAATGATAAACAAGATAATGTAGTGCTTTTACATGCAAGAATAAATAGTGCAAATTAGTTGAAGTTATACCACGATGTTCTTGTATTATACTTCACCCCTTATACCCTGAATGTGGGAGAGCACCATCAGATAATCTTCATTTGTGTGATTAGAAGATTACAGTGTATTTGTCGAAGACGCCGTAGCTGTCTTTTATGGTCCCCAACGAGCAACAGAGTTGATATTTAAAGCCCTCAAAATTTATATAAGTTAAAAAACCAGATCCAAATCCTTCAGGAAGGCAACATTAATAATCAAACGGGTCATATCTAAAAGTAAACTCGAAATATTTATCTGGGAATTTGAGATATTTTATTAACAAGGTGCTGTTCTATCATTGTTTTATTGCCTCTTATATGTTCTTATCTAGCTTCAGTTTTTGATTATTAGATTTTCTAGTTTTCTTGGATTATTTCGCTTATCATCTCTTATATTGTGATTTTTCTCACTAATTAGATTTTGTTTTTAGGTGTCTTTAAAATACAGCATTGCTAAACCTTATGCATAGTTTTAACACAGTTCTTATGGCATCTCCGAATGTTGAACCTATTTCCGTGCTCTTATTTTATTAACTTCTATAATAATTGCCGTAGCCCTAGGCTGTATGCACAAGATGAACCATTTCGAAAGCTCTCAAACCCAGAATTAAAATAAACAAAAGTGCATCAAACTTTAAGCTAGAGTGGCAGTTAATAAACAAAAGTTTGATGCGCTTTTGTTCGCTTGACAAAGCGCCAACTAATATCTAGCCTAGGACGAACTATCTCTGGAGACGGATCTCTCATTTTAAATATAGGCTAATAAAAAATCGATAACACATACAGCGGTAAGCTTTTAGTAAAATCCACGTTGGCTTTTTGGGATTATTTATGTTGAGATTCTCTGGAATAGAACTCGGTCGCCATATCTTAAACTGCCACGGATTTCAACAGGAATTTTCCCGAAGTTCCACGAATTGTTAAATGTGAAGCTTATTTGTTATTTCAGCGGAGTACTTCAGTTAAACAGGATACAACAAGCGGGTTAATTTCGGGATTGTTTCTTGCGAGTGGGCATTTGCGAACCCGAGCCAAAGCAAACAGAAGTTTCATCGAGCCGTTTGTGTCTTTCGTTGCGGAGATGCGTCCAAATAAACTTGCAATTACTAAATTTATTGCGCTTATGCAGGAGCGCGTGTTCGTTTACATTTGTCTCTAAATTAAGTGCAGGGTCGGCTGAAGGCCGTTTAGAACAGTCACTAAGTAGTAGAGTTGCAGATCTTTATTTTCAGTTAAGTTAGAAAAATCTAAAGCCGTGTTTATGGCCGAGCGAGCTTACGCGCGAGGTTAATAAAACCACGCGAGTAAATAAAGCCTGACGGTTTATGTTCGAATGCTAAAATTTGTTAAGAATTTTGACATTTATTCTGTGATAAAAAAATGACATAAAGTCCTTATAAGAAAACACCAACAAAATTTTATAAAAGAGTAAAGGCTACGCACAATCGGGGGAATCGAAGTCTTGCAAGTATGTGAGAGTTGGAAGTTAAGTAGCACTTGAAATTCAATGGCTCAAATAAACATGAATAATTTAGCTTTTAGGTATCCGTATTGTTTAAATTTATTAAATATTTAAATTGTAATCTTGCAACTGTGTGTAAATAATCACATTAAACGCACTTCATTATTTAAAATAAAATATTTGAAAAGCTTTCGTGCAAAATCGAATTTTTATCTTCGTGGTTTCTTTAATATAACAGTTTTAAACTTATATGAAATGGCATTTACAAAACCCACATTCGCAATTTTTCGAAAAAACCACCAGGTTATATTATTAAGTACTTTTACTCCTCATTGCCAACATAAATTAAATTTAAAAAAATCCACGGCCCTCTAGAGGTTAAAAGTTTTCCATCATATGGTATACTAGGTACACACGGTAACTACATACAGAGATGGTTTAAAATTTTTAGTGGTTGTTAAGCAACACACCCTTGTGATTTAATTACCGTATGTACTTAGTACCTGCCGACAATCTGTATAGTATGAGTGACTATTCAACACTATAACATATAAGCCATTCACATTGCAGACATTTGCTTTTTTCAACCAATAACAGCAGTATATCACTGAATATTGGGCACCGTGCAAAATATTCACAAAACAATGTACGTACTTAAAAAATAAATAGCCTTGTTGCGAAGTATCGCTTAGCAACAATGTTCTGTCCTTAGTGATATCGCTAGGTTACGTAACACTAAACCCTAACAAACTGTGTGGCTTGTTTTAAAAATTTCAAAATGCTGTGTTTTGGAAGTATTCTGCTTAATTTAATTGAGAATGAATAATTATATTAATTGTTGGATTATTTTTCAATAAAGTTAATCGTTATGTATTAATATTGTTAAATAGTCGTCCCAAATACCACTCGAAGTGGATATATATTTTTTTAAATATTTTGCCATTTCCATAGAAATTATTGCAAATTTCATTCAACAAAATCACATTTAAATGTCACTCGCCTTCGGCTCGTGACATTTTTGATGTGATTTTGTATCGTGAAATTTAAACGCAATAATTTACATGGAAACGACAAAATATTTGTCAAAAATATATCCACTGCTTGTGGTATTACCCTTGAATATACCACAGAGGCCAAATTTTTCTTTCTGTTGTTTTTAGCCTCGCCCTGCGTTGGCATTAATCGTCCCAGTTGTTGTGCCATAATCTCGGCTCTCTTTGCGATGGATTCGAAGAGATGCGTCATGAACATGTTACAGTTGAACATAACCCCCACATACTTACTCTTTACTTTGTATTACTACGTCGCTTATTATTATCTCCACCCTTCTTGTTAAGCCTTCTTCTTAATGTTAGGAGTACCGCTTCTGTCTTGTACGGAGCCAACTCGTTGCTTCATCTGTATCAACTGCACGTTTCGTAAAGCAACGTTTTCTCTCTTGCTCAGTTGCTCGGCGTCAGTTCCTTGTAATATGAGTGCGATATCATCCTCGTATTCAATTATAGTTATGTCCTGTAGTATAAGTACTTTTAATATGTCGTCCTAATAGATGTTTCATAGTAATGGCCCCCGAACCGATCCCGACGAGACTTCTCTTGCAACTTCAATTTCCTTTCTTTCACTATCTCTAACCATCTATTCGAGAAGTAAAGGTCACTAACTTCAGCGAGTATTCACTGATATTCTTTTTCAGTAGTTCTTCTATTAGACCTCTCCACGGTGCGAAATCCATTTTAGAGTTCTGAAAGGTTGTCTTTTTGTGAATGTAATTCTGATAGATATAGCGGTCTCTGCTTTTCTATAAGCACGAGTCTGCCTATTTTCCTTCTTTCAGGGAAGATTCCTTTTTACTTCCGTTTACCATAAAGGAAGTATTGGATTCACCCCAAAAATTCGAAATTGAGTTTTCAACAGATCTTTACGTTTTCGAGTCCCCTGAACCCAAAAAAACATGTTTTTGTTCATTGGTCTGTCTATCTGTGTGTCTGTATGCCTGTGAACAGAATATCTCAAAAACAAAAAGAGCTATGGCGTTGAAACTTTATATATATGCGTTTTGTGTACTATGTAGATGAAACAGCAAGCTTTTGAAGAAAATCGCATAACCGGAAGTAGGTGTTTACTCTTGTGATTTTTCAGTTTTTTTCGATTTTTGCAAAAACGGCTCTAACGATTTTTTTCAAACTTTAAATTTTTATTACATTATTAATTTGTATTAATGTGAAATAGGTGATTTTTCAGTTGAATACTTCTAAAATGGGTGTCTTTTGTTTTTTTTCTATTTTTTTATTAACTCCTATTTTAAATAGAACTTCCAGGATATTATTACATTTTTGAATTCAGCGTAAAATTTTAGAGAAAATCGTACGACACTCATTAATGACCAATAGAAAAATTAGTTCACGAGCAGTAACCAAGACAACAACAAAAATTTCTTGGAAATTTTTTGTAGGTAGACATTACCTTCTTTTTAAGGTTTGTGTCGTTACGATTTTCTTACCGAATCTGCATTCGAGCATTAATTCATATCCGGAAATTATTATTCGTGCATTCCAACAACGTCCTAATTTGCCCTCGCGTCCCGCTCAGGCAAATTAATACGACGTTGTTGGAACGCACTCAAAAAAAAGGCCGGAAAGAATTAAAAAATTTGTCTCTTCAACTAACGCTCTATTTTGTACCGTTTTTGTAGAATTTGTAATTTTCGAAATTTTTTGACAAATGCTTAAAAATTTAAAATCAAATTTTTGGCTAATTATAAGATTACTGTAAAAGGAAGTTGTGTGAGTGTATCACACCAGATTTTTTCATTAGGTAATTGTAGATATCAACACAGTATTAAGGGTGTTCGTATATGATATCAGTTGCACTACCTATTGCAGTATTCCGTCTGATCCTCGCGCGTTCTTGGGTTTAAGCTTGAGTAGGATTTGTATAACTTCCTCTTCTGTGACTGGAGTAATTTCTTAATGTTGTTCTTTCTCCGGTGTAATTGTTGTCCAGTTGGTTTTTCGTCAGGTGGAAATAATATTTTTGCTTCTTTTAATTTCGATTCTGCACTCTTTTCCCCATATATTTTCATCCACCTCTCTGCTTGTCTTTGTGCTGTGTATTTTGCATGTAGACGATATCTCTTTTCTTCGCTGTTGCTTCTTTTGGCATTGACTCTTGTTAGAGCTCTTGTTCTCTTGGGGAACTTTTCCCTATGTTCTGATATATCCGTATTCTTACCTAACTTCACGGGCGACAACTCGTACCCTGAAATTCTTACCTGATGCTTTATGAAATCTACTCGACTCTGATGGCATTTTATAGCAATCCAAAAAAACAATGTGGATTTATCTGGTTTTGTTTGAAAAGTATCGTATTTCTATACTTTAAATTAATATCTGTAAAAATGTATTTAAACAAACAGTTAAAAAACATTGGAGAGTAAACATTAATATCAAAATACTAAATGTGTAGAGCTTCTGCCTTTTCGAAAGAGTTACATGCTTTTTCGTCATCGTCCTGATCTTGAGCATCTTGTTTGTTGCACTGAACTGCTGCTGTGAATGTTAGACGTACACGCACTTAAAGTTTTTCCTTTGTGGATGATAGAGCGGTGTAATACGATATTATTAAGTTCAAAGCTTTGGTCACATTTGTTTTTCTTAACCATATTTTGTCGTATTCATTCATTGTTTCAAATAGATAGTGCCAATAGGTAATAGTAATTTTTGTTTGGATTGTTTTTAATCTTTTTTTAATAAATATTCTAAAAGTACATAACCAATTTAATAAAGTTACTAGATTTCTTCTCTTTTGTTTCAAAAATATCGATTTAATCGTTTTAACTCGAAAATAGTTGCAATTATGGATAGCTGGCATGAAAATGCTGATGTGTAGCTCATTTTCTATTAAAACTATTCTTATTCGGATTGTACGAAAGTTCTCCATTATGATCAAGATAAATGTATTGGAGGCATTGGCAAACGTTTTCCCGCGTTCTTTGTTTGTTTTTCGCATCGAGATTGGTGGCGAATCTGGCTTGAAGGACGGAAATGGTTGAATTTGAATTGAAGGACTAAAACGGTGTCGTATCGGGCTCGTATGAGCACATCGCTATTTTGTATGAAGCGTTGGCGATAGTCTTTCCTCGTATTTGCGCTCTCGAAGGACCTTTTCTGTGAATTTGTTGCTCCACACGATGGATTTTGATACTACGTAATCGTATTTGTTTGCATTATTCTGATAAATGGGTTCTAGAGCTTAATTTGTTGCTATATGACACACTAATAGTGATATCGATATTAGAGTTGCATATTTTCGAAACGTGTTACCACAGCTAACACCACAATGAGAGTAGTTCTTTACGGTAGGTGTTTCCATAACTAGTACCACAATGATAGTGGTCGTTTCACCGGTAGCTGTTGCCACCCTTCTGTTATCATTGTCTGTTGCCAAGTTAAATCTAATAAAAACTTAGAAGCTAAAAATATTACTAATGGAGCTATATATTTTAAGGTCAAATTAGAATCTAGATCAAATCTGCTTAGAAAAGTGTAACACTTGGAGGGCCGCTAGTAATTTCTCCAAAGGACGTAAGTACGCAAACCAGGAATTTCCCTTATAATCGCAAGGTGTGTTGCTAGGCGCCGAAACCATTAGAACGATCTGACCTTAATGGTTAAGCTGCATGTTGGGGAAAACTGCATGAGTCTCTTTTTACAGCGGTGCACGCTGGGGCCTCGGCCTCACGTAGATATCTCGAAGCGGTAACGTGCGATTGCATGCGCATCAACCATATGAAGAATCCAAAACGGGAGAAGGTGGAAAACGTAAAGAAAGCAAAAAGATCCCAGATCGTGGGTGGCCAGTGGATTTTGTTTTAAAAGAAAGGCTACTACATTCCGAAGTAATCAGGCGAATGCCGCGATCCAACAACAAGACCAAGACTGCCTTTGCGACGACAATTTCGCCGGGAGAAATTCGCACGTGGCGTCACGCTCGAAGAGTCTCGTACAAGCATGTATAACTTCAAAAGCAAAAATTATATGACGGCCAAAAAGATATCCCCGACCTCTAAACTGAGCACTCGGGATTTTTAAGGCAACCCAAAAGTTGCTACTACTAATTAAGTGATCCGAAACATATATGCCGTCATTCGAGATTGTTGTACCTGCGGTCAATACTGGCAAACATTTATTAAGCGGCGTCTTCGAATTGTAACACTATTTCAAATTGCCAAACCTCTTTGTAGAAACGGTACAACGATCAATACGTTCTCTTCTATCTTTGCAATTATCGTTACAAAAATACACTTAAGTATTGTCAAACTTCTACAATAGTGAAGATAAACCTAATTAAAGGAGTCTCCTTAGGCAGTTCAAAACGCTACGCCCATAAACGTAATGCGCGGACACGACGCTTATCACCAAGGCCTTTGGATAACGAATCGCTTTCATATTTACATAAAATTAACGCTTTGTCAAAAAACTAAACTAAAAACTAAATGAGTCCCATATACTACCTTAATAGACAATTGTACAAGGCGAAAGAAATCCCAAGCTATAGCAATAGAAACGGTATTTTTAAGAAAACTTCACAAGGGGAACAAAGATTTTTTCAAAAATTACTCTTAAATACCGTCGAAGTTCAATAACATCAAGTCGTTATGCTGAAATCCAGTAGTTTCGTTCGGCATGTCCCAATTTTACTGCATTAGGAAATAATATAGCTAGTGCGGGGACGACATACAACTACAAAAAGTTTATATATGGACTCTAATGGTTGTACCTTCACAGAGGAAAGGACCAAAAATATCTATTTATTCGCAATCACATTGTAATGTGTCAATTTCATGACATGACAACAGCTGGGAACTAGATGATTACTTGAAACTAGCCAGGAAATTATTACATACCCCGAAAAATATTACATACCTGAAGAGTGGGGTGTTTCCATGGTAACAAAACATTGAGCAGTGGGTTGTTTTCATGGTAACAAAAATATTAGCTACATCAAGATATCTATTATTCAGAATTCAATTGTAGTTATTTTTAAAATTAGATGATTGCGAATAAAATAGTATACATACCACGGTGAAAAGTTTCATCCCTGTCTCGAGATAAAGTTAACCTCGACGCTACGCGTCTCGGTAAACTACCTAATCTCTCGACAGTAATGAAACACTTCCCACCTCGGTATGTAATATACTATTCTTGTAATTCCTATCTATAAGCTGACTTTTAGTGGATACTGCTATGCTGTTCTTCTATCCAATAAGAATTTACAGCTCATCAACAGAAAATATTGATTCATCAAAGAAAACTACACAATTAAAGAAACGTAGGTTGTTATCGTATTTGCCTATAATTCCTAGATGTCACAATTATCTTTGAATAATTTTATTTTGTAGCTGTGAAACTTATCTTTCAGATATATCTTTGTTTAAGATCATCCAGGACCATTTCGAGTTGATTCATGTAGATTTTCGTAAATTAGAGGCAAAATATCCTTCATCCTTCTGTTACTGCCTTGGCCAGTAGGTTCTATAGACTTCTTAAACGTAACTTAAATTCTCGAATTTTAAATAAATTCTTTTTTTCTATAGCACATGTTAAAGTGTGCTTTTATCAACTCAAAACAAAAGGTCAAGTTTTACTTTAACAGCAAGGGTAGATAAAGTAGCACTTTAACATCAAGGATAGATAAAGTAATTTAATTTTCTAACTTTTGTTTAAATTAAATATGACAGCTTCGTATTATCGTAGCAACCCAATCTAGCCACTGACATTTTGAAATGTCATTATTTTCTTTTGAAATTGTTAAAGTTCTTGCTATAGAAAAAAATATTGTATTATACACGACGATAAAGTTATTTCTATCCACTCTTGAATCATTAACGTCTCGACTTCGTCTCGACGTTAAACGATTCACTCGTGAATAAAATTTAACTTTATCGTCTTGTATAATAAATTACTATTCATTGCGAACTGTGCGATGGGTTCACAAGTTGGACATTCAACATTAATTTAAGTGACCAATCTCACCTAAAAGCTTTAAAATTCTTTGCAGTTATATTCCACATAACCTGGATAAGAAATCAGTGTGATAGATTGTGTCGTTCTCGAGTTATCGCGTTTACATCCATCGTGACATTTTCCGACTTTCTTTTAAAGCCGATGCGGTTACTGGTCTTCACAAAATTTGTGTAGTTTCATGAAACCTTTCGTATAACTTTGGGTGGGTCGCGATGCTTGGAAGGTTGCGACAAAAATTGTATTATTTGTATAGAATGGTGAAGGTAGAAAGTCATAGTTGAGTTGTGCGGAAGTAAAAAGTGAAAAAACGCCCAATTGTGGCAAATACTTGGGTAGGTATAAAGCGCTTATGGAATTTCTTCTAAACTTAGTATTTAAGAAACCCTACTGTTTAATCCTCTTTATTTCTTAATCACCCGGTATGTGTTCTCGGACGCATGTTCATAGGAACTTTGTTTGTTCAGTTGTTGAGTACCACTTCTTCCAAAAGTGTATAGCGCTAGTATTTATACCGTACATAATAAAATATTATTTATAAAAATCAAGATATGTTGCGGTCTAATCGACACACGGGGCCGTCCCGCCTACCAAGTAGGCTGTAAAAACAAAAGACAGCTGCTTTGCAGACACTGGAGGTTCTTGACAGACTGCGTGTCGCCACGTGCACCTCGTCCGGGTGTTCGTGCACGGTTTCGACGCTTATCAGTTCGTCGGTGTTTGTCGGGTAAAATATCCGCCGTCGAATATCCCACTGACAATTTAGGATACGGCGGGATGTGTGAACTTGGACCGCGATTGAAATATATTTCCCCGGATTTCGTTAGTTCTTTTTGTTATGGCCGGATTTTTTATCGCAAAATTTATTGGAGATTGTGTTGAGCCGGACTTCATCGTAAAACAAGGGAAAATCGGTGCAGCACTTTGACGCGGTTCGATCAAAGCAGAGGGCGGAGCCGGAGGATTATTTATTCAACTGTTTCAGAAAATAAAGTTGTCATTGAATGAAGCTGATGTTTCCTGTTGCCATAATTTAATCTTTGGCGATGTAAAGAAGCAAAAAGCAGAAGCAAAAAGTTAACTGTAAACATATGTGGCTAAAAGCTGTTAAATAGTTTGGAGTTTTTTGAAAAATGGAAAAGTTTTAAGACTAAGCAAGTAAACATATGTGGCTAAAAGCTGTTAAATAGTTTGGAGTTTTTTGAAAAATGGAAAAGTTTTAAGACTAAGCAAGTAGTAGCAAGTAGCAAGTAGTTCAAGAAAATGTCCAGATGACAGTAGGAACTAAACACGCTCAAGTCTAAGATGGAGACGAAATTTTATACTGAATTATAACTGTAATTTTTCAAAATCTTTGTAAAACATTTTTTATTTAACCAACAATACAGTATTAACATTGGTTAAGGCCCGATAGTCTTGTAATACCATTTGACACAATTTGTTAACGAACTGTCAAATTCAAACCACAGGCTCCAGCAGTGTTTTATTCATGATGTCATTTGCAGCTAATTTCTCGTATTTTAAGTGCAATCTTCTACTAAATATTCGGTTTTCTATTGCTACATACGGTGGCCTGAATTTCGAATTATTGTATGTATTTAGAATATCATTTGTCAAGTTTTTATCAAGTATAGTAGTGCTATATTGACCATCTCTTAGAATCCGCTTGAAACCAGTTTATTAAGGACAGACACAAATGCACGAAAGCACCATTAACAATTATTTGTCCGTTAGGTGGCTCTACTATCTCTTAAGTTTTATTAAAGTTGCATTAAAACTGACACCCACAATTTTTAAAACGTGTAATATGTAATAAAGGACATAGCCACAGAACGAATTTAGTACTACAATATTATTTATTTTTATTATTATATATTATATTAGTATGTACAACTATGGACTCAAATGCCAACCTCACTTGCACGAGTAGTGATTACGTAAAATCCCCTGATATAAAACCGACAAGGCTCTGGCGACCCAACATCAGGAGGTGTAACCTGGTGCCAGTTATCTCGAGGTAATGCGTCGCTGTAAGTTGGGCTAATCACCCATAGAATGTATAACGACTCAGAAACATTTATTGAGGCTCGGACATGGACTAATCAACAGACGATGACAGGTGAGAAATAGGAAAGGTTGGTATATGGAACGTCATAGCCTTCACTGGAAAAGAGAGTGAAATTGTAGAAGAAATGCAATCATAGTAGATGCACATCCTTGAACCATCAAAAGCAAAGAAAAACAAAACTAAACTAACAACACTACAGAGTATAGACAAAGGACATACACTCAGATACTCCGGTTACCCAATAGGAGTAAGAGCAGCAGAAAGCGTAGGAATAATAGCAAATATAGAGATAGCTGGGAGCCATGAACCTAGCTAGAGACAAAATAGGGTGTCAACTGATAATGGGACATTGGGAACAAGGACTGTTAGAGTCGAAACTCGACATTACCACAAAAACGACAGATTGTTACAACATAAAGACGCTTTACGACATGAGTTTAAGATTCCAGAACACTAAATAGTCATTTACACGTTAAGGATGACATAAATCGGGAAAAATACATAGATCCGTTGCCCCAACTGTGGTACGATGTACTGTAACAAGGTTGCCGGGTAAGCTTTAGCAAATTAAGACGAAGACTCATTAAACGAAATGAAGATGTTGGAATGCCACAGACGCCACCACTTTTCTAGTTAGAAAATGAGAAAACCCACTGAAAGATGGACTTCTCTTTGAAGATGCTTGCAGTGCCCGATGCCAGCTAGCTTACAGCCGCAGTGAACTTAACTTTCTCCAACCTCCTTAAATTCCTTACAAAAAGAAAACACAACAGACAATACAAAATTCGCATGCAACATGAGACATAAATACTAATAAAGCACAAATAATTAAGTTAAATCTATTGACTTGAAACAGAAATGTGAAATATTTGTAAAAAAATGAAAACAAATAAAAGGGTCTTTAGTAGCTTTAACGCTACTTGATATCGAAAGGGTTTGACATGAACAAAGTCCACCTACAATAATAAAATCAGCAATCGGTAAATGAACAATAAAATGTGCTCAATACACTTGTCGGTGCGGAAATGGGGGATTCGACCAACCGGAATGCACTGCCAACGAGCGGACATGTTTGATCCTCCAATGAAGAATGCCGGAAGGTGCGATTAACCATATTTACAGTACTTCAGCTGGCAACTTCCATAGAAATAGGTCAACGCAAAATAGAATCCAGGGGAAAATTAAGGCCTGCAAAAAGCCTTCGATGAGGGTCGTATGGATGCTATAATTATCCTTAACATTCCTCAAATGGTTTGCATAGCGACTTCAGAAACCACACACGAATCGCACCTAGTAAATACAACTGGTTGAGGCCACGCAACTAATTTTAACTATTAAAAAAGATACCTCGTCGACGTAATGGCGTAGCCGATGCACGAGCTCCAAAACCACGTGTTGACTCTTATCACGTTGGAAACGGAATTCGAATGTCTCGAGACGTGTCAAGATGCGGGCTGAAGAAAAAAGAGTATGAGGTGATTTCGCTTATTTTCCCTGTCCCACTCATGCAACTGATTCGCTCTAACTGGACATTACAACCGCTTCTTTGAACCAAAAGCAATACGCCGTAATAACCATGTATACCGAACCGCACACGTGTAAGCGATCGATATATAGATTTGAAAAAGGAGCGCGGAATTTACAATATTCGAAATAGAAGATGCAGGAAAGCGTGGATATTGGAAATGCAAGCGCGGGATTTTAAACTGATCTTAACAGGAAGTGGGTATGGGTACACATGAACTGATGACCGAAATTAACGACAATGGGGAAAGGTATCGATATGCAATATAACAAACTAATTACTTAACAGGTAACACACAGTTCAACCACAGGAACATCCCTAAAATTACCAACAAAGTGGAGCAACTAAAACATTAAGTATCATCGACTATATGACCTAGGTGTTTTTTGTACGATTAACTTGATAAGAGGCTTCCACGAATGGGGCCCCCAGTTAATCCGCTGCGAATTCCGGTTCAATGGGATTGCCGGGAACTGCCACTTAATAACCCTTGACTTGGGTTCAGTTAGTTGTTGGAGTGAAACAAGACTTAACAAACACGAGTATATTGAGTAACAACGATTACAAACGTCACTGATGGACCGATGGTTTTTTACAAAAGCTTCAACTGTTGTGACACGCTTGGATTGGCCACGCGAAAATAGCGAATTGCGCGTAACCGTAACACAAAACAACCTGGAAACGTCTTTACCAGGGAGTTAGACCGAAACGCAAACTAGCACAAAGCATAGCTGAACTTGCTTCCTCGAAGTTCTGAATCTAACTGACTCTGAATTTACAACGAGCCGAACTCGCAAATTCATCAAGGAGGGGCAAGCTCAAACACTATTGGCTGAGGCGACCCTGCGTAGCCAATCGGAGCGTCGCACGTAGGAATAAGTACTTATTCTAAGAATCTTAATGCTAAGCTCTCTCAATGAGGCAATTGAACGAAATCCATAAACCCATGATTCCCAAATATGCTAAGTCGGCTTAAGTTCTAGTAGAAAATGTATCCATCCGCTTAAAAGCCATTAAGGAAAGCTTACAAATTCCTTTCCAACATTAACAGAGGCAAACAAATACGGCAAGATGCAAATTTGGCTTTACCACGACCTTTGAATGAGATAGAACAGTTATGACTTGAATTACATGATTAATTATAATCAAAAAGGTTTTGATGCACGCATCTGTGTGAATCAAACACTAGGTATACACGAAACATGTGATACGCCATCCGAGACATAAAAGTCATAAGAGGATCGGAACTTAGTACTCGTACAAATCACAAACTGGTGGTGGCAGATACAAATATAAAAGACTCAAACCAGAAAGATGTAAAAGCTATACCAAAATAAACATACAAGTACTAGTCAACTTATATATGCCGCAAGAATATGAGGAAACTCAAACAGAAAACTAAATACACTCGAACAAAAATAATCACAGGAATAAAACCCAAGCATATTAAATAAAAAATTTAGTGATAGATAAAACAAGACGAGATGGGGTTAGAAACAGAAGTGTAAGAGAATAATTAGAACTAAAACCGATAGAAGAAATAGAATACAAACAATTACAATGGTACTAACATCTGAACCGAATGAACGACACTCGATATCCAAAGAAAATATTTGAGATAAGAAGTAATGGAAAAAGGGCAAAACGAAAACAAATGAAGGGACGGAAGATAGCATCAAGGAATTAGCTGAAAAAGAAGAAAAACCATAGAACATATCAGAATACTTTCCAGATACAGAAGAAAATACAAGAATTTGTTCAATACCCCGACACCATGACGTAGGACGGGTGCATGTTAGTTGTTTGTCTATTTGACATCTTACAGATAAGTTTGAAGATCATATGATAATTCTTCCGTAAGAGCCAATCGTAAAAAGTAGATGTGTCACCACCGAAACAAACGATGAAACTATATTTTGAACATTTGAGGATTACTAAGGACTTCATCAAAACGTCTATCTATATTACCACAAACAATAGCTTTATGAATCACTTTGATAACAATAGTGAGCTATGCGCCATATGTATGCATTTATGTGTGTCTTGCATAAACTCAAACTTCTATCGTTTCTGCATTAGTACTAAAGGGCCCACCTGTAATTGTAATCTTAGGAAAGAAGTAAAAGTGACACGACGAGTAAATGATATAAAAATTAAATGTAATGGAACATGGCCAGTAGTGTTAGATACCTCCATTAAATTTCCTTTACAACGATATAACATGTGTCACAATTACTGTACACTTGGTGAATTACAACTTGATCAAAGTAGATACCGAAACCGATAAAAATGTTTGTAAATGTATCCATATACTCTTTCTGAAAACTAGCTTTCTAGCTATTAATTCAGCATGTATGTACCTATATGTTGCTGTAAATGTCCGAATGTTGGTAAATCTTAGAATTTATCAATTTTTACAGTAAGATGTATGACATAGCAACAACGAGAGCAATAAATTAATACGAAAGTTTAAGTCTAAAATCAATTAGAAAAGGTTGTGTTCGTACACAACTTAGTTGTTGGCAATACAATTCTAGAGATTTCTTCTTGTGTTTTGCAGCATATGCCAATTTAATTTTGTCGACGATGAAGATCGTGCTGGCCAGGGTATAGGACAACCAGATTTTTCATTTCAAGTATGCTTTTATTCAATTATGTGAAGGAGCTCCATTTTACTGCAATCACATATGAGGGCACATTTCTAAGGCAGCGTCATTGAATTTTCTCAGGTTGCCATAAGAAAATTGACACACCGTTCCAGATTAATGGACCCTTTATACAAATGAGACAATAGTCATCTAATCACTTTGAAGCCGTAGACTATTTATCTATTGCAAGCTATATTTCGGAATTCGGCGGAATTCTCAGTGTTCGAGAAATGATCGTTTTTTCTACGAGAGACTGTTACTGGGGCAATTAGAATCATCGTTCCCGAGAACGAAATTTAATACATTTTAACTATTGTAAAACCTTTTGTAATTGACTTCCTGTCAAAATCCAGGTCTTTCAAACCTTCTTCTAATTAAATTTTACGTCTTATAAAATAGGAAATATTGCATACTGCTTCGTGTACTAAATTTCGTGGATAACGTTTAAAATAAAGCACAATGTTCATCATTTTATCCACAATACTTCGTGACTTGCTATTAAAACACTTCACTGTTATCTATTATTTTCGGTGTCTATGGTTCGGATTTTGTATTTTCCGCGGCTCCGCCTGCCGCGATTCTATCAGTTCAGTCAGCGTTTTCAAATCGTAGCGTGTTTGTCGGCGTCTGTTCTCCATTTGATGCAGAATGCTAATGTCGGCCTAGCGTTGTAAAACGTGTCGATTGGTTTTTGCGGGTATGCAAGTATTGGAATTGGTTTCCGGCCCTCGCCTGATGTTGCGGAGTTTGCCCTTGCAGTTTTTAGTGAGATATTGGTTCTCTCGCCGTTTTGGGCGGATTAGAAGCGCTTTTCCGAGGTTATTTTTTACGTGACCCAATACCATCTGGGGTGAGTTATTTGACGCTGTTCGCGCTTTGCTCTAGAGAAAGCGATGCTAATTTTATCTTGGGTTTTCTCTTTGGTATCGGTTAGTCCGGAGCCTCGAATACGGAGGTTTCCCGTGCCCCGTGCAAGCTTGACCTTTACCATCGAGCGTGTAGTCCTTCAGCCAGCGATTGTGATACCTGCAAGTTTCCTGCTTGTTTCGCACTGTTTCGTTTATCTGGACTTCATATACATAACGTGCATAAGTAGATCAACTAGGAGGAAATCCATAATCACGTTTTATGCACTTTTATGTAAATAAAGCTACAACTCGCTGTGAGCCGTGTTTCGGTGGGAAAGGATTTGCCCGTTTTGTTATCGAATTCAACCAGAGTTTCGGACACCGGCTGCGATATACAGTTGGCGTCACTAGCTGCGTATCTACCCGATGATTTTTCCCAACCACGGAGCGGAGGTGAAACGCCACCGTAATTGGTTTTAATTTGTTGTAAATGATATTTGTACGGTGGTTGGAAGTTTATGTAAATGATATTTGTATCGTTGGTGGAACTTTTATATAATTTAGTGTTCTCGCGAACCTTACATCTGTATTTCTAATTACCTAAAATGTGCGATGAATGTTATGAATTAATAGCAATTATACTGTGATACCAGCCATGTGGTTTTGATTTTGTTACTGGTACCTGTGCTTGACTTGAGCTTCTCTTTCAGAATATTTTTTGCTAATTGAGTTTACGAATTCTCATTGAATGACTGGATACACTTGTCGTTACTCGGTAAATATTCGTTGGCGCCCTTTTGGCTTTTAATGAATTCGAGTACTTAAAGAACTGCACGACATCTCCACTTAAGCTAGTTCCGGCTGACAATTTTATCGAAGTAGCCATAATTTTTTTTAGAGTAGCCGACGAACCCATTAGTTATAATTACCAAAAATTGTGTGAGCTTTGCAAAAGTACACGGATGTGGTTATATTGCTTCTGGATGTTATGTTTGTGCTGCTTACAGAAACTGAATGTGAGCCATATTCAATAGTGTTCTATATCCAAGCTTGTGTAAAAATTAAAAATAACAGTTTAATTGGTAATTGCAGAAATTGCAAATATAAGTGCAAAATTAGTTTTCAAAAACATGTTGTATGGAGTGTAAAAATGTAGGGAATTGTTGGCGCAATTTAATGCCGCAAAGATTTTAGATCGACTACTAAAAAATTATTCGATGTAAATAATTTGAGGAACAGGTTACAAACACACATAACCTAGAAAAAATGTGTCCGATTGGAAGCAGGAAAGGAATCGCAGAATTGGAAATCACTTGTCTGAAAATGTTGGAAACCAAAGAAATTTTGCAGAAACGTGTTTAAACGAGTTTAAAACGTTTCTTGGATGGCAGAGCCATTGCAGATAGAAGCAGCGACAGATGGGAGAGTAGAGTCCAGTAACATCAAATACAAGAATCAAATTTACTTTTAGATAGCATATGTTTTGTCACCATCAACGCCTGGATTTGAAAAAAAATATATTTAAAATACTTCTCACCATCCAAGAATTGTGAAAGTATTATCCTATGCTACCATAAGTCTCGCCATTTCTTCAATGGATTATACATCCAGTAACTGTCCTCTTAAAAACCTCATATGTCTATCTACATTTATTATAGGTGTACGGAACTAATTGTGTATCTATAATATAATTTTCCTTAATGTGCGTCTGTGGCACAAAATAAAATCTCACGTTCCGGCTTCACAGATGTTTATATTTGTTTAGGTTTTGTTTTTCTTATCCTAGCGCTCGGCTCGGAGCTTGACCTTTCGCGTATCCTATTTCACGTGCGCGCCGATTCAAGACTCGCAGCGCGTAGCGCGCGGTTTGCTTGTATTCTATAAAGCGCGTTAATGTAGAACAACCAGGAGAAACTGTTAGTTTTGGCCCGGATCGTAGAATAATTGTAGAACAAGTAATCTAACTGGGCTTTAAATGAAGGAACATATGAAAATTGCTGGATGCAAAACCGGTACTGTATGGTGAGTGATTGAATATTTCTTATTTGAATTTTGCAGGAGCTGTCTTGTGGAAACGGCAGTTTGTCCAAAAATGTTTTCCAGTAACGTTGTAGCTCTCCAAAAAGGCATTTTCAGTTTTTATTTCCCTCGTCTGAACGACCAAGGGAGTACTTTAATCGTGAAAAAAATCACATTCCGAGATTTCTTCAGATCTTCACGTTTCGGGGTCCCTAGATGACGAGAAACGTATTTTCTCAATTCCGTCTGTCTGTTTGTCTGTCCATCTATATGTTCATTTGTAGGTGGTATAGCTCAAAAACCATGTGTTGAAGGAAGTCGATATTTTGCAGGCTTTACCCTTAACTAAATTGGGACCCAATACGGTAAATGTTTTTTATTTGCAAATTGATGTAAAACGCGTTACTAAGTGTTTCCTTTTATGGTTGCCGTATTAGGAGGAACATTAAGATATTTTTACCCCTAGTTTCTATTGACTTTCCAAAGTTTTTAGCTTCAAAACATCCACTTGCGCTGGAACTTCTCAGTAAGCCCTTTACAGATTTTTCGGGATTATGGTAGTATCGTTAGAGGTAGCTTACCTACCTTTTCAACTGAATGGGACACTTTTGATTGCCCTGGAGTTTGAATTACTCAGTATTTATGTGCCAGCTGGAAGAAGTTGAAAGCATAAAATTTTGTTTTGAAACCTCAATGTTTCCCGAGGAAAATGATTTATGTATTGCGTTTGGACACGTTTTCGAAGTAGTACTTCATGACTAAAACCAACCGTTAAACAGCAGCCGTACGGAGCAATTTAATAATCCAATTATAAATGGGAGATCGAAGCCGGCGTTGCTTTCAGGACTTGAAATGAGCAGAAGTTTCGGCGACCGCCTCCCTATCGCGTTCGATTCCAGAAAGCGAGCACGATAATAATAAATATAAACGCGGGTTATGTGCCTACCGTGATCAAAATCAACAGGAGCGCGGGGGCGGGCGCGAGGGCGCTAATTACAACATCAAACAAGAGAGATGAGCGGGATTACAACCTTCCGCAACTCCCAGCAGCAAACTTCAGCATACCTGCGAGCTCATAACTCGAATTGTCGTTGTTCATTGCAAGCTGAAACCTTAGCCGCCATTGACTACAAGAACAGATATGGTCTAATTAGCAAGTTTGCGCGGAATTCGAAACTAAATTTGTAATTTAATATGCATTAGAGTCGGAGATGGCGGGAAAATGCTTCACATCTTGGTGAGCACGGCAAACAACTCTCTATTAAGTTGTTCTTAGCGTTGTTTATGCAACGCTCTTCTTCGAGATCCACTCGTGCCTGAAGTTTTTGAGACTACGTTGCAGAAACTCCGGGCTCCGGTTACATGGGATTGCACTGCCACGAGAAAAATAAGCGTGCAAAACCATCGACGTCTAATGCAATAAACACTAATGAACCTCGTGTCAAAACAATTGCAAATTCATTTGTCACTTGCTGAAAAAGGAAGGTTGAGTAGTTCCGTTTCTGTTAGTGGGGTAAGTGCTGGAGCTGAACTTTTAACAGTTTGAAAATTGGATTGTCATTATAAGAAGTTCTCAATGAGTAGGAAGCATTAAACGTGGAAGCCTCTTTGTTCTGCATAATTTATCTCAGGTATCATCAATTCAAGCAAATGAAATTTGTCTTTCTGCTGTTTTTAATAAGAATCGGCACCAGTTGCTCTATAATTTGTAAAAATTAAAAAGCTACTTAACAGATGCGAAACTTAAAAAAATAAAAGGAAGGATGTATATTTAAAGGTAGTGACACGGTCAGCTGCAACCAGAAATAAATATAATGTTGTTAGAGATTGGCCGATGTCAAACAGTAAACATGCTACCAACTAACTGAGGAGAACGTGTCTAGTTCGACTTACCTTCACAGGTGAAAAAATAAGTTAAATGGGCCATGGGGCCAAATGGTTCTATCTGACATGTTCAACCCTGACGTCCTGATGACAAACCATTAAATGACTCAAACGAAGCTAAAAATTAAATAAAGCCCAAAGTGTAACGAATATTATATAATAACAATTAATAACATTCTGGTAATAACGGATGAATTATCAGACGGGCTGCAATTACGGGTATATAAAAAACAACAATAAAACATTTAAGTGTATACAGAGAAACTAACGCACAAATACATCGATACCGCAGAACCATAGTTAATAAGTAAATGTTCAAATCTATATACTGTATTGGGTGCCTCAATTGTAATGCGCCTTATTAAATTGTAACGGGGAGTAATTGCTCCTGAGAAGGGTTCGACACGTTAGTGTAGTAATGCAATTTCCTGAAATGAGTAATTTAGAATTAAATTTTTCACATATGCTCTACGCTTCCCCCAAATTAATCCCGTCCAGGCGCCTTTTTCCTCACGCTAAGTTAAAGATTATACCAACATTGTGGCAGCAATCAAGTGTAAAATTATTAAGTTCAAAGCTGTTTGGGCGCCGGTGTAAAAATTAGGTTAGCCAAGCAGCGGCTTGGCTTATATCAAACATACGCTAGCTTTAAACATTATAAAATGTTTTCCCCATCATAGTAATCACTCCTTACGTATTAAATACGTTAATGAAGTTGACTAAGAAGCTAACATTTAACGAGGTGAAGCCTGGACACAACCTAAAACAGCGAAGCTGGAATGTATTCAACTACCACATCTGAGTAATGGACTGGACTAGTGTCCGCGTTGTAACAATAGCCCAACTTAACCTCCAAAGGCATTTTATCGACTATCGATTACCGACATTTTCAATTTTCTTTCCAAACCACATTCCTTTAACTTTTAGCTTTCACGACTTGTCTGCGTTCTCGATTTGTTATGTATTAAAATCCGTTTACTACCTGCCAGAGGCTCAAATGTTGCCACTGCTAAATGGTAGAATGGGCGGTATCTTAAACTGAAAGAGCAGGTGTTCACTTGCGAAACTAAAAATCAGTCGACACGGGGAAAATGCTTTATTATTGTTTACGGCGCCACCTAGTGTAGAACCAGATGATGTAGTGAAAATTTCACTAGAAACCTGTTTGGTGATGGAAAGTGTGTAGGATTTGGACCTTACCTTATTTCTGAACTTGTGAAAATGCTTACTTAGCTGCAAAACACGCAGAACTGTACAACTGAAAATCATACAAGAAATGACAAAGAACTCTATTCAGATAACATTAATAACATTATATTTGAGCAGGTCAGCGTTGCAGCTATGACCACAACATGGTTGCAAAAACAAATCCTAAGAATGTTACCTGCCCGTCATGAGGAAGGATAGCCCACAAACCTGCGATAAAATTTCCCAGGGCAAAACCTTATAGGTACACCTGGCGCAGAGCACTGAATGCATTACTGAGCTTATAACGCGTCCATCCCCTAAATTTATTTCACAACATGAAGCTTATTTGCTAAAACACAATGAAATGTGCAAAATTCTTATTCTAGATAAGCAAGGTACTTTTCAAGTTCAGAGCACTTCATTCCACACGAAGGAATATGGTCTGATACACGCCGAGTCAGAGTCGCTGAAATATATCTTTCCGAGACCCAGTTAACCTGGCACACGATTAACGGGTGATGTGGTTAGCATCGCGCCTTCGACGATTGCCTTACTTTGCCTACTTCCACAACTGCGGTGTCGGTATCCAAGGTTTAAAGCGGCTGGGTGGGCCGTCCGCCAGTTGCCAGATGTGCGGATTGAACCCCAAACCGTGGCACCGCAGCCTAAGCTCCCTAACCTCTCGGCCACGCTGGCGATCAAGGCACATTTCAAATTGACGGCAATTCGCACATGCAATATAACATATAAAATAAGGTCCCGGATGGTGTAACTTGAACAAGAGTTCACGTTCGATCAGTAGACTTAAGCAACGCTCTTTCTGGTCAGAACTTGGATGGGAGTTCCACGGCTGCATCCTTCGACGCCTCGTGGTACGGCTGCCACGAAAATAGTTGGTCCCGGATGTCATAATAACATCATGAAAGTCGTTAGTGGGGTTGGAAGTCTCCATAAAATGTACAGCGACGCCTATAATTGGCCTAACGGCTGTTGGCTGAGTACTAAATAAATAAATACGTAAATAAATAAATAAATTAATTAATTAAATAAAATAACAAACATAGATACGACCTAGCGGGGTGCAAAATCAGCGATGAAATGTGAAAAGCAAGGCCATCAACATATCATCTATACACAGTAAACATAAGTCCTTTTCTTTGTGAAGTTCGTTCTACTCTACCGATTTTTATCATCCACAGCAAAGTTGATATCTCAATTTGTACTCAATTTTTAAAAGTGAAGAAGCCTTAGAAATGTATTGGGCGTGACATTTTTATTAATATTATTAAAATGGGTTTGGAAATTAAATAAAACAGCCAACTTTTCTTCAGTCTTCAGGTACTGAATTATATAATCAGCATCATGTTGTGACGTTTTGTTAGTGTTAAAACTAACTTCTTCCACATTGTTTTTAAGTAAATCATGTAGATGACCAAAGAATAAAAATTAACAGCTTTACAAATTAAATTTGTTAAACCAGCTGACTTTTAACACATCTGAGGGCTACTAAATGGAAAAAATTCCCATTAGTTAAAATGTTTAATAGTTAGAAGAGCAACTAAAACTCAAGGTGAATATTAAAAATATTAATTTTTATTGATTAATTTCATAAACTAATCGTTTTTGTAAGTTGCTTTGCAAAATTTTAGGTGGGTTAAAATTAAAATTGTGGTAATTTTCAAAAGCATGGTCAAACAAGGCAGAATTTGGTTTGTTGGGGGTTGAAAACTTTGTATTTATAGACGTTTTATGTTGAGAGATATCCTTTTTTTAGATTTTATTTAGTTTGACCAATGTAATTGGCATCACAAAGTTATAATTGATTTGGTATACAATATTTGATTCAGGATGAATATTAGTTTTATCTTTTAAGTTATAAAAAAAATGATTTCCTAAAGTATTATAATTTTTAAAAGATACATTGTAGTTATAGTGTTTTAAAATGTTATTTAAATGTTGTGATAATTTTGGTAAGTAAGGAATAGAAATGTAATATGAATTTTGAGTATATTGATAATTATTAAATGCTTGCCCTAAAAAATTAAGGTATAAATCAACAGATGAACTACTATTTATGGTGTTTTTATATTTAATTTTACATATTCTTTTTTTAATATTTGATTTTATGAATTCAATAGGGTAATTATTTTTTCATAAAATGTTTTTAAATTGTATTAATGTTTTCTTTGTGATATTTGTTGGATGAAAGTAAAATTGCACGGTTAGTAAACTATTAATTACACTAATTTTATATTTTAAAGAAGTTTGTGAATTATAATTTAAATATCAGTTTTAATTTCTTTACTGAACCAATTGGTTTCAATTTAAATCAAGGAAATTTATAGTTTTATTAAAATTTTCTTTTTCTATTGCAAATTGTAATCTAGTATGGTAATTATTAAAAGTTTTGAAAATATTGTCTATATTATTTTTATTTGTACATATAATTATATCATCGACATAACGCTTATAAAAACAGATATTATCTAAGTGATTTCAAATGTCAGATTCAATCTTTTGTAAGATTAAATCGGCGATAGTACTTGAAAGAGGTTGTCCAATTGCTACACCAAATTTTTGTTTGTATGTTTTATTATTAAATGAAAAATACGTAGATTGTAAAATATGTTGTACTGCTTCAATAAAATCGTTTTTGGGGATCCTCTGTAATTTTTTTTATTTCATTCCAATACTGATCTATTGTATCGATTGTTAAAGCTATAGGCATATTTGTATAAAGAGATGACATCCAAGGAGAATAAAACATGATCTTTTGCAACTGAAATTTTATCAACAAAATTCTTAAAAGTCCCAGAATCTTTTACACTGTATTTGATAAATATTTTGACAAATTATATAACGTGCTCATATATGAAGCAACAATAGGTCGTAAGGGGTAATCTTTTTTATGTAATTTGGGTAAATCATAAATTTTAGGCAAAAGTCCATTATGCGTTATTAGTTTTTTGTAAGTTTTATTATCTATGTAATTATTATCTTCCCATTTTTTTAAATTTTGTTATTAAAATTCTGAACTTTGTCAGTTGGGTCCTTATCAATTTTACTATGTCATCTAAAAGGTTTAGCATTTTATGATTGTAATCAGTTTTGTTGATAATGACAGCACTGTTTTATCTGACTTGGTAATTATTATGTCTTTATTTTTTAGTATTGTGAATTTTGTTCTAAGGAAAATATTATTTTTAATGTTATCATTTGAATTTAATATTTTTTAAATTTTGGTATTAGTTGAAATATTGTAAACAGAAGCCCTTATTTAAGTTTGGTTATCTGAGTTCAAATTACTAATAGCATTTTCAATATTTACTATGAATTTTATTATTAGGGTTATATACCTTAAAGTTTGGTCCAAGTTTCAAAACATCTTCAACGTCTTGTGGTAATTTTAGATTAGTTACATTTTTAATCCCAGTTTTGGTTTCTTTCGAATTGTTACAACCATCAGATTGGTTTTGATACAAAATTTTGTTGTGTTTTTAATTTGTTAATTTTTTATTTTATTCTAATGTTGTTTCTAAATTTATTAATTTCTAATGTTTTTTTGGCTAATTAATGATATTATTACATTTTAGGAACATTAGTTTCAAGAGTTTTGTGGCAATTAATAACTTTTTGTTTTAGGCAATTTAGATAACTGTATCATTTAAAATTAAAGATAGAATCTTTTGAATAAAGTTACTTTTGAAATTATGAAATTTATGATTATTTTTAAAGTTTCTAAAATGAATATTATCATAGTTTTTTTTGAGAAATTTGGGTATTAATTGTAAATGTTACATTGCTTAATAAATTCTATCCTTTGACTCACCTTTACAATGGTTAAACCAACTTTATTTAAAAAACGGAAGAATTTTTCAATTTTGCCGCCATTTGTACTAGCAATTTAATTGAAACATTTTTATTAATTGAACCAAAGTTATTTCTAATCTCTGCCTTTATTGCTATTTTGGAAACGTTATGTGGATTGGTGAGGGGTTACTTGTAGTTTAATACAGCTTAACCGATGCAAATAACAATACTACCACATACGTACATAAATGTAACAAATACGTTAGTATGTAGAAAATGAATAAGCGAATTGTATACACGAACGCCGGAATCTGACTCGAAAGATAGGCTATGGAAGCTGATCAATAGCCCTGGATTTGCTTAAAGTAAACGAGTCGGAGTATCGAGGCGCAATGTTGAGACGCCAGGTTGTCTGGTCTTAAATACTGCTCCCTTACACAGGGATTCCTGAAAGAACGCCTGCCCATAGGAACCTTGGGACATTCTTTGAGGACAATACTTATTGTCAGCCGTGCTAGACACACGGGTTTCAGAGTACAACGCTATTCTATTACCGGCTTCCTGTGACTTGCGCAAAGGTATTTTTTTCTTTCTGTCTCGGATTTTGGCCCGGAATATCCTCTTTTATTGGAAAGTTTTTATTGATCCCTAGCTGCCTTGTACCACTTTAGGCTTACAATGACCCATTGTCCGTTGAGTAGGATACCGGGCCCAGAGATCGGGTTTATTGCTTTGGTTGAGTCAATAACCCTCGCGTTGGGACAAAAGGGTTGAACAAACTTTCGCTGTGCCGAGGAAATCCTTTCACTTTCTCTTAGGCCAGTGAACTGCATAGGTAAACCCTTTTGACTTTGCAGGAGACGTGCTTATTGTTTTGTACTTTTATTGAATGGGTACTTCCATGCTGTGAAGAGATTTTTGAATAACGTCTAGCAGACATACTATTGTGTACCACGTTGCGGTAACCGTACTTTAATTTTCAAGCACGCAGTTGTGATAGATCCTGATTTTGAAAAAAAGCCAGCAATCATTTTCTTACCAACAATTCGAAATCGCTTCACTTCAACTAGATTAGGATTTGATGGAAATATTCATTGTGAAGAGTGCCGCTTAGATTCGGGTTCAAATGCTTATATCCAGCTTTTGTCACCAGTTATGATGTTGTAAACTACTTTAGACGTATCTTCCTCATATTTATTAAGAATTTTCTTATACCATTCCACACGCTGTTTTTTGTGCTTCTGTAAACTGTGTGGTATCCACCGACAACAGACTTTTCCTACACCCAAATGATTATGTAAAATCTTATTTATTGCAGTCATGCCAATACCCAAAGTGCTCATAATACTTCTATATGTGACTTGATTGTTCTCCTAAATCATTCTTCGTAGGGCTTTTATGTTTGCTTCGGTAATTGCTGAAATTGGTCTTCCTTCGCGAAAATCGTCGCTGAGTGAGACTCGTTCAAATTTAAATTCATTAAACCAGCTGTAAATAGTCCTCTGCGAAGGCGCTGCACAACACTTCTTTCAAAATTAACTTATAACATAACTGTTGCAATTATCAAAATTAAATTCGAACTGTCAAACTAGAAAACAGCAAACATTTGTTTCATGGCAAGTTTGATTTCCGTGGTGCACTTTATCGATCTATTAGTCTGCTGAAATGATAGGTGCTACCATCGTACCTGCTTGTCTTTGGAAGGAGTAGCCCTGGACCGAGAAATTCTTCGGAGGATTATGATATCTCTGTGCTACAGTTTTATATGATTTCAAAAACTTATTGTAGTGTTTAGCTCTTCGACTAAATTTCATCTCGAAACTCTTCAGAGTATTCTTCTGAGTGTTGCAAATTATAAGCTACAGACAATATTTTTTAATTTATATTTTTCTAAGTCTCTATGCCAAGAAAAGAACACCAGCTATCTATCATTTTATTATCCCATTTACCATTAGAGCGTCACTATAGCAAGGCTTTGCTAGATATAAAACACTAAAACCGTTTTATATCCATGTTCTTTTTATTGTATCTGGTTAGTGACAATCTTTATTATCTCGCGTCTGTTCCAAAATACCTTGTTTATGGGGCTGCTCACTTATTTATAGTTAATGCCGAATTTAAACCGTATAGAGCTAATCCTATGTTTTGGACAGAGCTATATTTCAATGGGTGTTTTTATGTCCGATGTTGGTGTGCTGCCCTTGTAAAGTAGTTATCTCAAAATATTCCAAAGAGTTAGCAGCTGTTTGTAGGCCAACATAACGGGATGATTTAGATTGCATTTATTACGCCAATATTAGAAACCAGAAGGGTGGTAAATGCGGTTTTATCTAGTTTTTAGAAGTTTCAATGCTTTGATTACCCTATGCGGTTTAATTCAAATTAGAATATAAAGTGGGCAAAATTTAATTTTTATGATTTTTGAAGCGAGTGAGCTATAATAATTAGAAGATTGTTAAGAAAGCATATTATGAAGATACGGATGTATAGCATTTCTTAATAGTAATGTTAAACAAGATCTTTTTAATTAATTAGCAGCAGGTATCTGTGGATATATATTTTATTTCCAATAAAATATAGCCGTGTTGTTGGCAGAAGTAAATATAAAATAACGGCGAGTTCGGCAGCTCTACAAAAACTGGCTTGATCGATCGCAGGCCATATAATTTGTAATTAATTCGACCATTTTGTAAATCATAGTTGGCTTTATCAAAACACGCATTTGTTAATCAGCAGCCACCGCTATTCCGCTGCAGTTTAAACAGCCGGAATATTTTATTAGCTCGAATAAAACAGCCATTAGCTATAAAGCTAATTTGCATCAATTTGCAATATTTAAATAATAAAAAACCCCTGCCATATAGCAAGTGCAAAAAGTCGACTACGGAAATTGATCAACCGCGAGCGCCTATGATCCCTGTGATCCGATCTGTTTTATGCCCCAATAACAATTTCCGATTATTGCGCTGCAACTGTTTCTGCATTGTGGGAAATAAGGAGCAGCAGTTTTAGTGGCGACCGGCGACCGTACTTTTGTATCGGACTGTTTATTTTTATTTCGGTTCTGGATAGTGAGTTTTTACGACTGCAGTAAAAGATACCTTTGCTGTTGAGATAAGGAAAGAATTTCGTTGTTTAAAAAACCTGCAAGCTGGCAATAAAATGGTACAAACCGCGTTAAATGGAGCTGTATGTAATACCGATCCTGTTTATTTCTAATTAACTTGCCAGCCTGGCTGCTTTTTGTTGTTCCGAAAGCTTGCATAATTTGTAAGGCTTTGACTGGTCTTATTTTTGCTTTCGGGCAGCGGTACAATCGATTTCAAAAACTGCCCTATTAAAAAACTGATTATTTTACTCCTTTTCAAAATGATAGCGTAATCAAGTAGTAATAGCAATAATCGCAAAAAATATTGGTTTCTGGTTTTATTCCTTTTCACCTAAATACAGTTTTTAAAGCGTGTGTCCTGGAAATGATCCCGAATTTACTGTCTTTTGTTTTACATTATCCTGGAAGGCTTTAATAATTATCGCGCATGATGGGTTGCCTAACTTTCTACTTTAATTTTCAAATTACAATTGCTATATTATTTTTGAAAGTTTTCAGTTTACGGGGGCAAGTACTTCCTCTTCCCATTTCTGAACGATCAAAACTTGAGATTGATTCTCATGTACTAGGACGCATTTTTGGATGTTCCTTTGGTGGTGTACATGTTGACAGAGTCGCCTGTAATAGTGCTGATTCTGTGATTTGACTACTTGTCTGGTTAAACCAGGATCTCACGGGATTTACGAAGCAACTAACCCTTTGGTGCGTAGGTTTCAAGCGTCTTCAGTTACCTTCAAGTCGATTTTCAGTTACCTTTCCAATACCTTCAAGCTACTTCCAAGTTATTTCAAGTCACGTTCAAGTGAGTCTTCAAGTTATTTCTAATCACAAGTAACAACCGCGTGGTATTAATCCTTTCATCGTATACATGCCAAAATATTAGTGGAGCTGTTCTTAACACCTTTCACCTGCCCGAGTGCACCTATCACTCTGGGAAAAAGTCTCTACCACTGCATTGTGGTGATATTGTTGCAGGCCCTTGGGCTGGATTGTACGACACAGCGTTCTTCAGCCTCCTGAAGTATAGTACAGGTCAAGAGATATACTGCTCCCCATGCGTATATGATTAGAGCTGGGCCAATACCACGTTTCTGAACCGATATCGATATATTTGATGGCACCAGTCCGCGACTCCAGAAAATATCTAAACTTCTGACAACTTTCTTCTGAAAAAATGGAATTTATCTTGAGTTTGTTATTAATACATACGTTGCTAATATAAAAAATACGGGAGCCTTGTTCCTTTTATAACCCCTATGTTAATTTGTGTAGTTTATAACGTCCTTTGACCGTATTGTAATCATTCAGTTGACAAAGACGTTCTCTTGGTATTTAAATTATTACCTGCTTGAAGTGCCGCACGATAAAAAAACATAATTAGAGTCGGAAACACCTCTTTTCATATTTGTTTTATTTTCTATAATAATAATAATGGTGAGGCTAGCGTAAAATTATGTTGAGGCTTGAAAACTTATTGTTGCATGTTTCAACCGAATTATAATTATTGGATACTCACTTTTATGGAAAAGGCATCGAACACAGCTGAACATGATCTTTTTAACGGTTAGATATGCACTGGAGGTATTTGTTGACACTTTTAATAGTGTGTTCTCCATTTGTCTCCGCTACCAGTTCCGGATAAACAGCGCGACCTGCTCTAATTACTTTTTTCGAATGCTCGCTTGCACCACCACGTGAGTATTTGTTCTTACAATAATTACATACAACCATGCTGTTACCATCTGGCTGTTTTATAAAGTGATTCTAGACAGCAGACCAAGGAATACAAAAACAACACTACTACCAGGTACCACCAGTACGGCTGATAAATATCTACGTTATCGCGTTTGGCCTTGCAAAGTTGCATCTGCGTAGCTGCATTGTTTACTTTAGGTTTAAGATGTTCATGGAGCGTGGCTACGACATTACCATATTTTTAAAAAATCTGTCTGGATTTCAAATACTTCCCAGGATTTTCTGGTATTGGCATAGCTCTATACGTGATATAGCTGAAACATACATCACCCACTTCGCCGAACCTTGATTTTAATATAATTTGCAAAATGTTATTGACGTTAGTTTTATTTAGTTGCCGTAATTTGGTACCTAACAATAGTTTTTTTGGTAGGGTTAAACGTTTTTACGTTTTAAAATAGTGTCTAGATGGATTTTTTATAGCAATACGTAGTAAATAGATTTAATGTATCAGATTATGTTTATGTTTCTATGTTTAATTTTGTGGTTCACCAATTATGCGCAGAGGCCTTTCCGCGTAAAGTGCGAAGTATTGATTAATATATTTGAAGATGAGTCTATGTTCACCTTGATTCTAAGAATTTTTGCTTCGCTTAATCGCTTCCTCATGCTGCTAAGTAATTAAATCTTTTATATGTGCCATACAATCTCCGCGCAATTGGTCGAATAGTGTTAAATTTTTATTATGGATTCAGTATTATTGCATGGTAACAAAGATTGAGGCTTGAAGCAACTTCTGCTTGTTATTATTTTTGAGATTTTATGTATTTTAACGTTTATGTTTCCAGCTGCAGGTTTTGTGGTTTGAGCTGCCTCGAATCAGTGGCGTTTCTGCGCCGGCACTTCGGCAATACCAAATTACTATCTGTTTTTAGGAATAGTTTATTGTTATTATTTTATTTAAAAAAATAACATTGTCAATTCTAGGTGTAACAATCTGCAGAGACTTAATAATCTTTACAAATGGTCTTGTGGCGCGTTTAATTAAATGAAACCCTAGAAATGGCTGTGTTGCGGTTTATCACTTAAAATATATTCACTTATAATACCATGAGTAGTCAAAGTTATGTCGACTATTTTTGTGGTGGTGTCACGAATGTCCATTGCGCTTTGGTACGATTAGGACGAGTGCGATAGCACGAGTCCTAATCCCAAGCGCAATGGACATGAGTAGTGATACCACCGCAAAAATAATCTACTTAACTTTGACTAAGAATGGTATTCGAGGGACTATTTAATAAACCAAACTACCTTTTCAAATTAGTTTTCAGTAAATCTAGCAACAAACTACGCAATTTCTATAGTAACAGAACACTAATATTGACTTTTTCTAATAAAAATCGCATTTGTTAAAAATAGTCACTTGAATACCTTCTAGGAAGATATATCCACTGATATTTTTTTGATTGGTCAAGAAACGTCAGAATTCTGGATTTTCATTGGTCACTTTTTGACAGATGACAGGTGAATTGAATAGTCCTTGAAATCTTTATATGAAGTTCATTGACTTGGTTATAGCAATAGACGACTTAACAGACCTTCGAAATAATAACTTTAGATCAACTGGAGAAAATGTAACCTCCACAAATTCTGAAAAAGACGTAGAAATGGATATATCAACCTTGCTGTGCGTCAAATATGCTCTAAATTTAAATTTGTGAGAAATAATTATAAAAATTGGTGTAGTAGATCGCAAGCGAACTCAACAAAGAAAAACTTGTGTTTTCAACACATTGTTGATATAATGATAGCGTTTTTAACTTCTTTTTGTATAAATTGGTTCACTCACAAGTATTTAAATATCAATTTTATAAAGCCATTCGAGATCACACGTATTGTCAATATGAAAACTTTCTAAATTTCGGCTTAGACCGCGTTGTCTTTCAAAATAAACACTCGACATTTTTTGGCTTTATGTGTATTACACGTTGTGAACTCAAACACGCATTTTGATAATAATTTCTTTCCTTGGCGGTTTGTGAATTCTTCAAGCTACCCATGATTTAGTCCGTGTTGTTAGGGAACCTTATGATATGAAAAAAGATACTTAGTCCGACTTGGCCTTCTTGCTGTTTGTGCACCCCTGCACTACGAGAGTCAAAGTTGCTCTAAGAGCTAGAGTTAGGTGTGAAGGTATTTAGAGCTCTCTATGCTAGCCGTGGTGGTTCGAGTTCAGTGAACTCGCAACACGAGGCGTGTGACCGGCTGAAGAGCTATAGTTGTAATGTTTTAGAGCGCAAATAAGAGGAGGTGAAAGGTATTTTGCTATTTTTATCGCTTCACCTATCATTGGTGGAAAGTGATGAGGTACTCTGGCGTGCTCAGATTTTAAGGTGTAAATATATGCTCAGCCTTGACTGATTTTGTTATTCGTTTGTGTTTGTATTCGCCTTTATGTCCTTGAAGTCGTAGATCAATGGAAGGGCCAGTTTGTCCAATATAACTAGAGGCGCACGACATAAACGTCTGCTTTGTCTACAAGTGGTATGTTAATTCTGACTAAATTATATTAATCTACGTGCATTAATAATTCCTAAATTATTTTGATAGTCTGAGATACAAATGAGCTGGAGTGTCCAATTGAAATGTTAAAATTTCCATTCCACCAGTAACACGGAAACCCAAAAAGATATTCGAGTTTTGCTTTCTATAATAAAAATGAGATTTTCATTTATTTCTTTAGAATGAACAACCTTTTACAATTAATTAACTATATTCTTGAAAAACAGTTGTGGACATACAAGTATGTTGAATAATAATGAAGAGGTTTTAGCGAACACAGCAATAAAACAATGGTTTTATTACACTCTTCCTAAATAGTAAAGGGCAATGCACAAACAACTAACATTTCTCTGGCAGAATCCAAGTAAATGCTTCTTAGTACAAGAGTGTAATTTAAATTTAATTCCACTTTTACTCGATTGTTTCCTGTATAGCCATAGCGTGCACAGTCAGCAAATATACCCTGTCGATCGAAATCACCCATCTGGCATTTATGTTTTACTCGCGTCCATTTCTCATTGCACAAGACCAACAAGCAGCATCAGATAATTGTTCGTCTGTGGATATCCAACTAGCTTAAAAATTGGTATTGACAGGCGGTGGGTGGGCGCACCTTGCCACCCGGGGTTCCATTCACACTCCAGCTGGACCTCCATAATCTCAGTTTTGGGTTATTTATGACGGATATCTGTCGGGGCGCTTTGACGAGGCCTATTTGCCTATAGGCCAACGCGCACTTGTGCGACGCGCAGAGCAGCGCGGCGAAGCGCGGCGACGAGCAGTTATATCTTTAATGTATTTCTTACCTACTAACGCGCACTTGACGGAAGCGCGGCGCGGCGCAGCGAAGCTACCCTAGCGGAATTCTTGCCAGAGAATATTTTTCTCTGCGCCGCGCCGCTCCGCGCGTCGCTTCGCCCAAGTGCGCGTTACCTTGCGACCCAAGTGGCCGGAATTGGGGTTTACGAAGTTTTCCGAAAGCAGTTGGAACTAGCCGAATGTATTCCGACAGACGCTAAACGCAAGAGTTGAGTTTTTTTTCTTGTCTTTCGTTGAAGCTTGAAAGCAGAACTTTTTATAAATAATGACTTTTTGTCGTAAACTCAATAAAAATCAATAATAACATTTTTATGGGTGGTCTAGTTCATTTGTTGAGCAGTATATTTGTAATCATATATGCTTGTTTTACTTAGAAACTTCTATTTCGTCTTAAATTTAAAATTACTGTCTCATTTTCATAGAAATTAACTACAAACCCATGACGCATTTAACGATAAATCGTAGAAAATGCTGTGACCTGAATTGTGGCTTGCAACATTTGTTTCGTTTGATTGACGTCTGGCAAAGGATTATCTTTACAGGGGGGCTTATGTGTTTCTAAGCAGACATGATATTTGATGAATTATAGGTTATTGGGATTTCCAACATTCTTTTAAGCAATCTACAAATCAAAATAATGTGAATTATAAAATAACTGAAATAATTTGGATGCAAACTTCACTTTCTGCCTCGCCGCTCCATTAAAATTCAGCATTTCGCTATTAATTTTCAGTAATAATAGGACAAGAGGTCAAAATATTGCCGACAATAATTTTTGCGATTCAGATACGAGTTTCTGTGGCGATGAAAATAACCACGAGTGCTTGCACGAGTCGTTATTTTCTAAAGCAACAGAAACGAGACAATCTGAAGAGCAAACATTTTCGGCAATATTTTGAGCTAGAGTCCTATTCGTCTTGACAATTTAACTTTTCAATTATTGAAAATGGTCAATAAAAATTCCTAACACTAGAATTTTAAATTCACAAAACTAGCGGTCTTTGAATTGCATCCTTTTCTAAAACTAAAATGCAAATTATTTTTCATTAAAAAATTGTTTCCTACAGCAAAAATTATCGCTGAAATAAAGCTCCTCGAAATATTGTCACTAGAATAATCGTTCGATTGGTAGTTTATTTTTAAATTGAGGAATGCCATTGGTTGACTGACAAGTTAACTCGATCAATTCCAATATTAATTTGTACAACTAGTTTTGAGTCATACTTTTTTTCATGAATTTGCAGTTTGATAACCAGGGCGAAGCCCGAGCTAATCAAGCAAATAAATGAAAAAAAGGACTTTCAAAACGTGTTGTATACGTAGTTTTTTTGCATAGTGATCTCTTGGTCGAAATTAAGGAGTTGACAATGGCTTTTTTATCTTTTTTCCAGCTTTTCAGCTTCTTCACAAAGCAAAGAGACAATTAGAGTATCTTCGTCCGAGCTATCCATTTTATTTATTAAAGCTACCGAACACAAACAAATCCACAAAATATTCGGTTAACACCAACCCGGTTGTCGACAGAAACGGCTCTCAAGTGCGCGTTAGCACGGCTCTTCGGCTCTTCGCCGCGCTTCGCCGCGCTGCTCCGCGCGTCGCCTAAGTGCGCGTTGGCCTTATTTCTTGGCGTTGGGAGGATTTATAGCACTCCGGGGGCAAATTTACAATGTGATTCGTGCTATTTACAGCAATAGCAGAAACATCGGAATTTCGTAAAATGTAAAATTGCCGTTACTTCGTCGCGTGGGTTTTCTGACTTTCACTCGATACTGATCGCTTCATTATTTTAATGTGGTTCCTACTACAAGAATGGGACGAGAGCTGTATTGAGAGCTTTTAACTGTTTTGATTTTACTCAATCGGATTTTACAAGTGCAAGGAAAAACTACTGATTAGAATGTAGTAAATAGTCTCCTCGGATAACGAAGTTATCTCAAGGGTGGTTAATTTTCATTCGTTCTAGAGGTAGCGTACGTATTTGGTTGTCGAAAGTTAACAATAAAGGCAGCCTATGTTTAGTATACTTCTTGCGATGTTCACTGTTTAAGCTACTAGTCGAAAGCGGAGTGTTTGTTATGGTTAGGTTGACCTTCAGATAGTAACCGCAATTAGGAACTTTCAACGTTCACTGCGAACCATCTATTTATAATTGCCAGTTTCGACTAAGCTTGTATTTCATTTACAGTTGTTTCTATATTTTCAATCTTTTAATGCAGTTTAACTAAGACTGTACTTTTAAAATATAAAAATTTAATTAATTCGTTGACAATTCACGTAGTAAAGAGAGTTTTTTAGAGGCGGAGAACTTTAAATTGAAATAAAACACAGAAAAATGACTTTAATACCTATGAATTTGGCATGCCTACGCCGATAAACCGGAAACATCTGAGCACTTGGAAGCCAACATTCGACGCGTTATTGCCGAAATACAGCCTGATTTACTGCGAAGAGGGTGTGAAAATTGGACCTCCAGATTACGCCGTGTACGCGCCAGCCGCGGCGGTCACATTCCCGAAATCATATTTAAACAGTAATTCCAAAAAATTATCTTTCAAATGAAGCCAAATTCATGGATATTAAAAACATATGTCTGTGTTTTATTTCAATTTAAAGTTCTCCGCCTCTAAAAAACACCCTTTATATATGAGTATCGTTGAAAGATAAACCAAAATGTGTCGACATCGTGAATTTTGTGTGCATGTATAATGTTACATGCGTGATTAAATAATCAGACAAATGAATGGTTAGTGTTTTGAGGCAGGGTCTGGCTAATTAAATTAAGATTTAATCTGTAGTAACACCATAAACAATTATTTGAAAGGTTGACAAATTTTAAAAACTATTCAAATTTGCATTTTCCATCGTATGTTTTGTTTTGTCCACCATTATCACACCAATAACTATACAAATTCGTACTGCCTATTTCATGGCTGAGAAGTACAAGCGTTTAGTGCTTTTTGTTGAACAAATGATGTTCCAAGTTTATCTTGTATAACTCAGACCGTACTTGAAATTATCCTGATTATTATTTTGTAAATTGTACTACCGTATTGAATTGAAAATAATGGTCCTAAGATATAACGTTGGATTATTTCTAATAGTAATCCTGTTCAAGAGGAAAATCTGCTGTGAAGAAGCAATTTTTTGCTTAATAATTGTTTAATTGCTTTATTTTTCTTAAAAGTCTCAAAAACCAAACATTTTTAATATGTCTTAGTTGGGTGTTATTTAGTACGAGGTTATCAAATTAGTAATCTCCAAAGTACGAACTGATTTGAATAACATTATTTAAAGATTCAATCTCTTTTCTGTTTTTCTGTGATAGATTCCAGTAGTTCAACATTCAGTGTCTTTTGGTATCTAAAGAAACTGATCTATTGAAAAGAACAACTTGTTTTTTACAACCAAATAATATATCTATGAAGTTTTTAAATCAAGAAGTCGGAAATTCTTGAATTCTGCTCTTGCCTATAATACGTACTGTCAGGGTTTATTAAAAAAAATGGTGGAACTTTATATTTCCATCACCCAGCGACGAAGTTACTTGAAGATGAGCAGATTTGTAGGAAATGTAGCATTCAGATAATTACTGGTCCTAAGTACCGAATCATTTCTAGGGCTAAATTAGGTAACTAAAACATTTTCTCCCAAAATTAACAGTTAAGGATAAAGGTGTTCCAATTTCCTCGAATGTATGCTCAATATTGTATCCATTATATAAGCTTGTACTAGGATTACATATTATATAATAACACCCTGTATATCTCTAACTGTATATAGGTACCTCACATGTAAACCACACGTGTTTGCTGTATACACGAGCTGATACAAGCAGGGCCAAACACACTGAGGAAAAGTGTGGGGAAAAAGAAGGGAGCTAGAATAAGAAACAGAGACGTTAGATTGCAATATAAAATAGAAGAAATAGAAAGTGGAATGATCACGGTACTAAAGCAGAAGGTGCTAGACAAATTAAGCTAGCAAAGAGAATCGATACCAATAGCGAAAAGGGATCCTGGTTGACTACTGAAGAGATGGGTTGAAAGCTGAATATCAACTTATATGAGTCCCATTGTTCAAACTTCTGTTTGCCCATGAAATAGACAATTAGGAGGAAACAAATTATACTGCAAAACTAGTTGTGTAGCAATTACGCTAGACGTGCGCCACGCTCAGCATTAATACGGTATCATTAGCCAAGTTTCAATACATATTGTTTACAAGCAAGGAGTTCTTGCAAGCGGTGTGTTTTGCACTTGTGCAAATAGTAGGTTATTAGATCGTACACCAAAACACGACACAGTTTAATTGTATATAAAACTCTGTAGTTTATTTGATTTTTTAATATACTTTGGAACTCTGAAGGCTAAGGCAAAAAATGTCTTTAGGGGTAGTTAGGCCTGGCTACTCTATTCACATCTTATCCTACAACGCTTCATCCCTTGACCAAGCGTAAACCTTTCAGTAAAATAACTTGGTCCTATAATTATACCATTTATGTTCCGAAATGCGTCCTGCACGACTGCAAGAAATAATCAACTGAACTACACGAATCGAAGACTTGCATAAATTCAAGGAGCATCGCGGACACCCATAAAACTTTAAGAAAAACAGGCTATCCGCCTAAATAAGAGACAAAAAAGGAAACATATGCCTGTATTAAAGTGTTTAGCCAAATATATTTTGCATCGAGGTACTTTACCTATACTCTATGGGCGACGAGGTGTTAATTGCCTTAATTGTGGTATACATTTTAGAACGTCACACAAAGGTTTCTGAGATTATCTTAGTCTCTAATATGACACCTATTTGTATTTCAACCCTGCTACCCCAATGATTTTTGCCAGAAGTAGGCTTTATTAAAGCGCATTAACGTTTTAATTAAAAATTAACCGTAATGTTATATGGTGTTTAACCTCTGCAAATATGTGGACAACAAAGTCTAAGATTGTCGAAAATTGTGGCCGAGTTAAAAATGCTAATAGTATCTCTGACTGTATTAAAATTATTTAAACTAAATGTATGTTGCATGTATTGACTTGTATTAAGATACGTTCACGCTTTATCCAAATAATGGTTAAATTTATGGGGTGCCTGACTTTTCGAAACATGTATGCAGTAAAGTGTGGATCATGTACATTTTGAATAATGTTGTGGCCAGATTAAAAGCGGTGAGACAATAACTGTAATGGCAGACTTCAATGCAAATGTTGGACAAGGCGAAGTGAGGGACAGTTGCCAAATACAGCATACAAAAACAAAATGCTAGTGAGAAAACCTTCAGTACATTTTTGTCAAGAAGAAGGCATTGCCATCAGCAACACTTGGTTCCAGCTTCTAAAAAGAAGCTTTTATAAGTACATGGACATCTCCCAAGGACAACGAAAATCATATAGAGAATCAGATTATGCTGTAATAGAAAGTAAGATATATAAATGGGATATAGACAAATCTGGTTGTAGTATGGGATATGTCGAAACAACCTGGAATAAAATAACAATGATTTTTAGAGATATTCACTCGTAACAACATTGGAGTAGAAAAAAAGAAACCTCGGATGACCACAGCAATACACACTATGATGGATGAACGTAGAACTTACAAAAATAACGATACTTGTATTATCTGTGGATGATTCAGTGTTACTGACAGCTCCGAGGAATTGCAACGCCTAATGAATGCAATAACTGCGGAGGAAGATGTATTTGGTTTAAATAATACCTAAAAGGTAAAGAGGATAGCTCAGATCAAAATTAGGGCATACGTTGAGACTCAGATTTGAAAATCATCTTGTAATGCTCTTCAGATAGTCAATATTGTTATGAAGTTGAAACATGAACATTAAAGCTAACGCAGGAAAAGGTTTTGGATATTCCGAAAAACGTTAGGAATATTTTGGTTTGAACATGTAGCACGGGTGAAGATAAACAACTAATAACAACAGTAATAAGAAAAAGAAAAACCCTATACCTACGGTTTATCGTCGTAGCAAATATAATTTACGGCATCTATGGAAAGTAAAATTCAAATAAGTCAAGGAGCAGGAAGAAGCAGATTTGTGTGAAAGAATATTCGCGACTGGACCGAAATTAACACTCACGCCTTAATAGAAAAACAGGAAAAACTTTGTCTTAGCTGTCGCTAATCTTTAGTGATGAAGAACGCACTTTCGGAAGAAGAAGAGAAAGAACTTGTGGATTACCTAACTACTTTTGGTTGTGTTTAAATTGTTCTCTTCTGTTGGATTATGTTACGGTACTTCAAGGATTTGTTCAAGGTTTGATTACTATATCTTAAAAATTCTCATCTTCGTCTTGTTTGGAAAATTAATTCTACCCTAAGGTATCGGGCTCTCTATCCATTTCTGGTATTTTTTTCTGTTTAGCGTCTTTACTTCCTTGATATTCCTCTTTGTTGTGCCTTATTCTTGATGGTGTTTGTCCACATTGTCCTACACCGCTTCTATCCCCTTTTCCTTCTCTTCTCAACTTCACTGTCAACTTTGGGAATCTCTCTTCTTTATTGATAAACATTGAACCATCCGTTAGGTACTTTCTGAACAGAAACCGGTTTCGATCTTGCTAAATCAGAAAACTTGAGTATTATAAGTGTCGCGGCCATTATTATCGTAAGTCGGATTAGATAAGTGATTTTTCCCGTTGCTGATCATATAAGTCAGTGATACAGCCTTAGTAACAAAACGTGTAAGTCGGTGATTATATTTGTTTACTGCTTTTTCTTGACAACGGAACTTAATATGTATTATTATTAAGTTCCTAGGATAATAAAATTAGCAAAGCAAGATGCAGATGTAGACGTTTTGTTTATAAATTGCATGTGTTTATGTGACATGTGACACTCACAGGTAATACGACTGACAAAAATTAATCCTGGTGACAGGTGACAAACCAAACGATTTTTTCAAAAATCTAGGAACATTTCGGTAAGCAGCGGGAAAAATCTAATAAGATAACTCTGAATGTATCGCCTATTAACATTTTCGGCAGGCAACAAGCCGCGACTTCGTCTTGGCTAGTACTTGCCTACCTCAAATGTTAATAGGTCCTTACATTCCTTGTTACTTAAATAGCTATTAATGACTACTAAACAAAATAAAATGGGGGCCAGTTACCGTCTTGCGATAACAAAAAATTCAGACTAACTAGCAAGTTAATCTAATACCACTTACCGTTGAGAGCTTCTTATCCACACAGCCCTAATCTGAAAAACGAGAATTTATTGGTGGATTACATAAGAGAAAATACTAGAGTAAAATTTAATGGATATAATATTCAGAAGACAACGAAATGGATCAAATAAAAAGATGTCGGTCAAATAATATAAATGAAACCATATTCCTAAAGGTAAATTAAAATAGCTCTGGAGATAACAGTACTACAGTTGATATTCAAGTTAATAATCACATTTTGTTAGGTTGGTTATACTTAAAACAACTCGGAAAGTTTTTATTCTTTTATATAGTAAGCTATAGCGCGTTGTGAAAATTACAAAAATGATATGATGTCGAACAGCGATATTACAGTAACCCATTTCCCCCATGTTAGGCTCTTGCAAAAGTCACTATCTAATGTAAATCGCGTTACCCAACGCTTATCGCAGGGGCCTCGTGAGAACGTAGTATTTATAATTAATTACAATTGTCGCTACAGAAAAAACAAGTTTCGTTGGACGCCATGGGCGCTAACTGAAATGACCGTCTACTATTTTATCAATTAAATGAACAACGTTAGTGAAAATCCAAAATTACTTAAAGGATTTGACTATTATCAAACACTCACAATCGTAAACAATAACTCTTCCAGTTACAAGTTGCAAGCCATATCAAAATGTCATAGTGTTGTAAAAGAACCTGATCTGCGTTCATGACGAAGTGTCAACCTTTCTAGAGACTCCTAGGAGCTTTGTTAGACGACGTGGGACATAGAACTTTCGTTTTTCCCGGAACAACTGTAGGAACTTTCGGGGGTTGCCCAACAACATTGGCTTTATTAGGGAAAAGAGAACCCAAACCAACTAATAGAAGGAGGGACCTACAAATGAATTCCCCCACATTAAACCACAGAAAATAATGATTTCATCGCATCCCTTTCGGTGATAATCGGCCTTAAAGATTGCTGCCGAATTATTACTCAATGCGTAACCACCAGAAAAATGGAATTGCTTGATTCGCTTTTTACCACGGCGCGAGATGATAACGTATTAGAAAAGGTGAAGACCCCGTTCTATATCCCACCGTATAATGGAAAAAGGGGGAAGACTGGCTATTTTAAAGAAAAAGAATCGGAAGACTGACTGTACTCTCAAGTTAAACGGCTGCTAATTGGAAATTTTCGAAATAACCACAAATTTAGCAAAATAAAAATAGGCAACCTGCTCTATACACAGATGCTTAAGGTGACCTTATTCCAAGGATACAGTTTCATGAGAAACATTTGTGAGTTTAACAAATAAAAACCCTCGGAAGCGGAAGAAGCAAGGATTAATTCATGAACTGCTGAATCTAGATTGTGCCATTTAGTTTTGTTCTACGTTCACAATTATTTAAACACAAATAAATCTATTAAACTCGGTTGCTGTTTTAATTGCAGAGAGAACAATATTATGTCGGTCATAACTGTCAGTGTTTTAGCCCGGCACTAAAGTGTATAATTTGTATAATTGCATGGAGAATTACAGCACAATTATATCAAAATCAAAATAAAAACTAAATTACTAGTTTGAATATTACGCTGCTGCTAAATTGCACAATGCGAGTAACGAAACATAATAATTATTATGTATGTGAAGAAGTGTACCCCGTTTTCGTATTGAAGGTCGCAAGTCTGATCGTTTGCTATTATTAGGAATTAGATTACAGGGTATCTTAAGTTTCCGTACCATTTCAAGATATAAAAAGAATCGCAAACATTCGTTTCCATTATTTGACAATCTGAATAATTGTTGATACGACTCAGTTTTCAGGTAACCGAGATCTGACTCAAATCGCATTAAATCAACACGTTGCATTCGTCACTAGCTCTACGCATGCACAAGCAATTACTGAATTGTCGCAAATTCAATTTATGCAAAGTCGTTTATTAAGCGTTTGCAAAATTGAATTATTGTATTTCGCCGCTCGCAAGCTGCGGCGTTTTTACGCCGATCTAATTAAATTTGAAATGTTGTTTGCTCGTTGTACATGCATATATCATGCTAATCCTAATTACTCCATTTGTTGGGCGCTTCGATCAAGCGTAAAATCGGCATTACGACAGCTGTTCTCCAGTCCCTAGCGCGATGTAAACATGTTTATTTCGGATCTGCTAATCCGGCGGCCGTTCGGTCTTCGGCTTGTGTTACACGTCGATTTCCATTCTGTTTTTATGGATTATTCACACCTCGTGGACCCGATTTTATTTGCAGATTGATTGGCCGGACGATTGGGAAGAGACCGGGAAAGCGACCTTTTGCTCTTGCTTGGGGCGTTAAGTCGCAGGGATTTAGATGGTTGTTTCAGGGTGACTGAAAGTCAGCAGGTTGGGCTAAACGTGGCCAAAGATAAAAAAAATGTGTAACTGTTGTTTATTTTGTTCTAGTAAATTTCAAATCGTGCAATTTTTCCCAAAAGTTTTCCAAATTTCGAAACTTCTCTGATAAAAACAATCTAGATATTTCAGGAAAATTAACCTGGTTATCAACAACTAAACTATATTAATGTTGCTTTTGATGCAATTTTCAAGCTTGTTTTAATCCCTAAATCTAGGCATTCGTAGAATGCACCCGAGAAGCGACAGGGTGGACCGTGGCTTAACTACGAAAATAGTTTCAAATCAAATAGTATATCGATAACATTCACGAGTTTAAACGTATTCCGTTCATTTATTACTACTTACTTCAATTACCTTGACTGTTGGCACAGCTGCGTAAGAGAGGAACCACTTCAGCTTTGAGTAGGAAATGATAGACCTGCAAACAATTAATTCTTGAAGGCGCGGTATATTACCATTTTAGTTGAGTAACAAGTATCTTTATTATTTAAAATTTACCAAGTCGAATTGTGCAATACAAAATTGTTATGGGCTTTACGCTAGAATTATCGAGTTAAAATTAATTAACTCAAATTGGATGGCCAACACGTTAGCTATTTTCATTGTCAGTGTAATTATCAGGCAATCAATCTAGTGCCGTCGACACGTTGTAAAATCTGTATTACAATCACAAAAACAATTATCGGTCTATGCTGTGAGTACATTTTTTTTGACATGGCTAGTGAGCAATTGCTGTTATCATTGGAAGCACTAGAAAGTTAGTCTACCATTAAGTTTTATGATTCCAAAATAATTATCACGCGATACACGTAGCGAAACATCCGTATTCGGAGTTGAAATTTCGTAATATAATAGCTATTAGTATTACGTGATACAATATGAATAATTTTTCGTAATATTTACATTCTATGATTCCGCAAGCAATTGGTGGTCCATGTTGCCATTTCAAGCAAGATACTGCAAATTCTATTGTGCAATAGTGCAACTAAACTAAACGGTTGTTAATCGTACTAAAGTGCTTTATTAACCAGGCAAGCTTATCCCACTAGATTTTGTGTCACAGGGATTTTAGCGCCAAGCCGTTGGCTGCGCTGACCGGTAACCGTGCGTTCTGTCGTCTGTCAACCAAGCAAGACTAGAAACCGTTGGAGTACGTACTGCTCGATCCAGACGAACAATGCATGCTGATTTAAATCTTGGTGCATTCCATTACGATGCTAATTATGATTACAGTCTTCATCCAAGTGCGGTTATTTAAATCTATACAGTGTGTAGGTGTTGTTCTGTGCTGTCAACTGTATCTGTCAGTTCTATCGAGTTCTGTCACTCGTCACTGTTGTTTGAACTAAGGTACTATTAAAGTTCTCTAATTTGAACCACGTGCGTGTTAGTTAACAGTGTTTTCGTTTCGATTTTTTCTGCTTTCTTTTTATTTGTTTAAAAACCAATCTTTTTCAAGACGGATTAAATTAACTGACATGATCGTTGTTTTTCCGACTTACCGTATGCTATTTGGAAAGTAACTAGAATTTGAATTTGCCGCCACTTTCAGTAACTCAAAATGGCGGACGAGCTTGCTCGTTAAATATAGTACCTTAAATCGTACTATACACTTTTTTGGTGGTAATTCAAAATTTAAATTATTAAAATGGTAAATATACGTTGTCATAACAAAATCATAACGTGAAATAGTCTGCAAGGTCGTAAAAGCAAATAAAATAATTTAATTGATTATTCGCCTCAATCCGAAAAGCAAAGATAATCCTAACTAAAGAAGTCGCCTCAGGCACTTCAAAAAGATTAAACGTAATCCGCAGACGCGACGCTTATCATAAGGGTCATTGGATAACGAAGTGTATTCACAACCACACAAAATTAAGCCCTCGTAAAAAATTGGACGCTTTTTGATACCACAAACCCGTGTAATAGTGTAATGAACCACGTTATGTAAATTCTAAAAAATACGCATAATGTTAAAATTGATAAGCAGCAAAGGTTGCTTGGCTATACACAGATCGTTAATAAAGAAAAATAGACAAAATAATTGCTTGACTCGATAAGCAAACATGGTTGTTTAATTAGACCAAAATTTTAAACTATTTAATTATCAGAGAAACAAAATCGCAACCACGACATTAATAGTACAAATTAATAGGGATTTCTGTTTTTCTTATTGCTGGAGTACAGCGACGACAATAAAACAAAGAAAACCTAACTTTGTGTTTTCCAAGATGCTGCAGATTGGACAGCGGCGCCGTGGTCTTAGATACTTCTCCAATCAGGCGGCATTTCAGATCCTTAAGACAGTCGCGGAATACTCAGAGATTTCCCAAATAGCGGTTTGATTGCTGAAGAAGGGGTACCTGCAGCTGATAATCGGGCATTAGAGAAAAAAGAAAACCGGAAAATATGCACGTCGGCGCAGCCTAAAAAGTATGGGCATTCACTCTTAGACTAGCGTAAATACGCTCGATGCTACAGTTTTGTGGCAGTTGGAGTCTGTGGGAATCGAACTCACTTATTTTGTTCTAAGAGTAGAGGTTTTACCTTTGAGCGGTTACGTGTACCCACTGCTGTCCCCTTTCAAGCACCTCACCATTAATATCACTAGTTGCATCTCAGAACGTTAATGCATGGAGTACGTGGTTATTTTGGGCGTTACGCAGTCGCATCTGCCTCAGTTCTGTATGCACATAAATTCGACAACCGAGATTCTCGAGTTCGAGATCGAGAATCGATGTTCAATAATATTCGAGTTCCTCGCAACACTAATTGCAATTTTTAATTAAATTACTTTTAATGATTTTGATGTGGTCATATGGATATACTAATTGTGTTTTCATTTTTTTTTCAGGTGGGTATCCTTTAATCATCCATTGTGTTTCATGGGCTTACTTGGTGTGATTGGGGTAAGACACATTTAGATGTTTGTGATCAGCAATATATGTGAATTAAAGTGTAGCTTCACCACTCTCACAAATATATAGCGTGTGATTATGAACTAGCACATGGAGAGAAAATCCTACTTCCTGTTAAGCCCCTATCGGTCGTGAGCTATTTTCTCAAAACACCGGAAGACGGCTGTGCACGAGCCCAACAAGAATGAAGTATTAAATTGAAATTTAAAAATTCACAAAAAATAAGCGAAAATGAAAATAGGCAACATGCTCCACATACAGACGCTGAGGGTGACCGAATTCCAAGGAACGGCTTTTACGAAAGCGCTAAAAGAGCTACCGCGTATCGCCATTACAAACCAATTTTGACCTTTGCAGTATTACCTCACTAGAACGAGACGGGAAATGCGATTGAGCGTTAAGATTGGCAATACTATGAATTATTTTAGATTATAAACTCCGAATTGATGCTAATACGTTGAAAAATTCGATACATGTCATTAATATTACGATTTTTAGAATTATAACCTATCTCTTTAAGTGACTTGCAATTGTTCTATAATGATGACTAGTCGCTCAGTCACGTATTTCTTCGTTTTCTTTGTCATTGTTGATTTTTCTGTTCACTGCTGACCATAGACCATCCATCAAATTTTCCAATACATCTTGTTGGGAACTATGCGCTACCAGTGCATCATTTGCAATTTTTTGAATATCGTCTAGCCATTATTTTAGATATGCTGACGCCAATGCTTAAGACGGTTTGTCCATTTTTCGTTAGATTTTCTTGCGATATGTTCCTTCCAATCGCACTATGCTTTGGCACATCAAAAGATGACATCAGTGGACCCTGTTTCTTATTCGTAGTACGACTGCTTCCATTCTCCCCAAGTTGTTTTTAGTTTCTATGCACTTTTATCTGTCACAGTCACAATGTCCATACCGTAGGTCATAACCTGCAGCCCAAAGAAGGTGAAAGGTGAAGCTTTTCCCTAAGTATCAATACATCTGGATACTTTTGTTCTTTGAAATAGTTACTAATAATAGTCCATTTCAGCTTAACTCTTCTATACATTTCGTCATCCTGATTTGAAAGGGTCTCCATATCTTCATGGTGAACTACTAAGATCTTACCATTCGTGGACATAACACGTGCCTTACTCAGTTGTTCTTAGTTGCTATGTACACAAATGTTTAAGTTTACAAATTCATCGGCGTTTGAGCTAATTAGGCTATCGCTTTTATTTGCGATTGTTCTAATCCAGTTAGTAGCGTTATCGCAGATGCCATTGATCAACGTCACGAATTGCGTGTCAACTTTTGTATCAAATCTAAAAATGGCACACTATGTAATGATCTTTAACATTTTCGATCAATATACAGATTGTGTTCAACCGATTAATCATGCCTAAACCCCTCTCTAAAACGTTGATGTTTTACTTAGTAGCTGATTGCCATTTTGTTAGCTAGTCCATTTGTTAATTATTTTGGTAAACAATTCATATAAATGCAACAAAAGGCTTCTTGTCCGCGATGCTCCTTGAATTTATGCAAGCCTTCGATTTGTGTAGTTCCGTGGATTATTTCTTGCACTCGTTCAGGATGCACTTCGGAACATAAATTGTATAGTTATAGAACCAGGTTATTTTACTGAAGCGGTTTACACTTGGTGAAGGGATGAAGAGTTGTAGGATAACATGTGAATGGAGTACCCGGGCCTAACTACATTTTTAGCCTTTGTCTGTTCTCAAATGAATACACGTTAGAGTTCAAAAGTATATTAAAAAATCAATTAAAGTACAGAGCTTTATATACAATTAAATTGTGTCATGTTTTGCTATACGATCTAATAATCCACTATTTGCATAAGTGCAAAACACAACGCTTGCAAGAACTCCTTGCTTGTAAACAATGTGTATTGAAACTTGACCAAATGATATTAATTCACATCGTGAACTAGCTTTGCAGTCTAATTTGTTTCCGCGCAATTTTACCCAATTGTCTATTTCATGAGCAAAGAGAAGTTTGAACACTTACAGTACGGTAATATCAGATGTCTGTATTACGTATCAAATTTTTTATGTTGAAAGACATCTTCTTCAATTCAGTAATTTATAAGGGTTTGACTTACCTCACTATATCGATTTTTTTTAAATAGTTTGCATTGAAGAATCTCCTACATACATCAACATCTCGGTCATAATGTGATTCTCTCCATGGGTTAGGTTTATAAATTAATATTAACGTTCGATGTAGTTCCAATTCATAGGACTGTAAAAGGTACATTTTACCCTTTCTACTTGCTATAAAACTGATTTGCGTCGTTACCCTCAAATCCTCCGCACGTACTTCCCTTTAATGTACCGTTTTGTGGACATTCTTATGCTTGTGATTCGTACATTTAATACATTTTGCTCATCGATTCGAATAGTGCAACACCTAACAAAATTATTTCTACTTATCGGTTCGCTTCAAAGAAGATGTATCAACAAGTATTTGGGTGCAAGTGCAGTCGATTATTTCTTGTTTAGCAATTTCTAAATTACCGTTCTGGTAAGTTGCCTTTTATACAATCCACTCATTATTTACTTTACATTATTTGTCGGTTAATTAACATAATGAGAACACCCATTTTTAATTGGTTGCTGTGCTGCTAGTATTTCTTCAGTTTAAAGTTTAGAAATGACAGTTTGAGGTTCTTGACTGGTATGATTTAATCAAGTGGTGATTGGACGATTGAATGATGTCAATATGTGGAAAACATTTGTTTGGTGGAGGAAAACATTCTGATTTCTGTCTGCAGTCATAGTCAATAAGATTGGTGACAATATATGGCCCGCCCGTCCGCTTACAGATATTCTACTTTAACAACAAAGCAACTATCGGTCGATTTAGTGATGTGGAAAAACTATTATTTGGAAATCACCTTAATATGGCAAATCATATATTGTTGGTAGCAAATTAAGAACGAATGCGCTGCACGAGAAGATAAAATTACAACTGCCATGTTAAAAATGGGAGGCGCAGCCACGGTAGAGTCAATTAGAATATTACAACTAAATGCCTTCTGAACGAAAAATCCCCAAGACTTTATAAAATGTACCGGTAATCTTACTGTACGAAGAGGGAGATAATTACAGACCTAGAAGTCTCTTATCTCGTCTATGTAAGATATTGGCAAAGATCATTGCAATAGGCTAACAAGTAAATTTGAGAACTACGAACCTTCTGAACAGGAGGGGCTCCCTGAGAACTATAACACATACATTATTAGACACCTGCGCTGAATATAATGTTCCATTAAATCTCCCTTTTGTGGATTTCAACAAAGAATTTGGTTCTATAGAATTTGAGCTATCTTCCAAGCAATGGACCACAATTAATTCTAGATATACAAATTATATTGAACATATATGCTTTAAGTCATAATATCAGTATGGACCTAGAAGAATTGTGAGACATATTAGAATTCACAAAAACTTCAGGGAAAATAGGACTGTCAATCAACTTGGGAAAAACTATAATCAGTGGTACGCGGAGGTAATTGAATACTGAATACGTTTATTTGAACCACTTAAAAGAGCTCCGCAAATAAACCGATATAAGAGAAGGATACGTACGACGTGGGCTGACACTGGAAGACTTGGAATAATTTTTAAAGATCTCGGCATTTCCATTAATCTGAAACTGGAAGTGTTTAATACCTGTACCCTTTCGATGACGAGCGAACGTATGGAGACCGTGGTATTTACTGTCGTTTCTATCGATAAGCTCATACGAGCAATCGCACGAATCATACTGACAATAAACCTTAGAAATCCAATCAGGAACGAAGAGATCAGAAAAATACAAAAAAAACGATATGATCAGAGCAATGTAGAGAAGATTGGAAACGACAAGGAGAGGTCGACGTCCAGCAGTGGATAATGAAGGGCTGCTAAAGAAGAAGAAGAAGAAGAAGTTATAGTCATTAAGTGGTAGCCATTATTATCGATAGCACTGCAAATTCGGTTACCCAGTGTTTCAGCAGTTCTGTGAAGTCAGTGAATGAACTAACCAAGACAGTGGCGTTAAAAGATAGACAAACTGCATACGTGGGAAAAATGCTTTCCAAGTTTAAATACTGCCAGTGAGCTCATCATAACAATTGGGATCATTACAAACCATTTTATAATGCCACAAACGCAGAAATTATGATAATGCGTCAGAAAATTAGTTATATTTGGAAAAAAATTGCATAACTTTTGTGAACATAACAACCGCTTTGGCGTTTAAGGAAAGTCTGAAAATTCCGAAATCCGAAAATCTATTAAGATGACGTGCCATTTTGTGTAGAATATTAGTGTAAAGAACTGAAAAGCTCTTGGGCGAGGTTGATAACTTTTTATTTTGTATGTATTTATGGACTTATATTGTGGTTACCAGTAATATACGTTAAGCGGTAACGTAGCTAATTAGCTATGCGGTCAGTATGATGTTGTGGATACTTACTCGACTGCCAAGCCAGAGAGCCAGAGTTCGAATCTCAGTCCCGGCAATATTTTTTAAGTTATCAAAAGATGCAGATGCAAATTTCCATCCTTTCTCGCCTCTAATTCTGAAATGCCATATTATTAGAGCTTTGCAACATTCGCACTCTCCGCTAACTATAACTATTGATAAATCGCCGATTCGATTTTAAACCGATTTCCTCCATCTAGGCTTTGCAATAATTAATTCCCGAGTCCCTTACGAATTATCTTTAGAAAAAGTGGTCGCACATATGGCGCGATTATACAGGGTGATTTTTTTATCGTGTAACATATTTGTAGGCAACACTTCTTACAGGTGCATGCAATGCATAGTAAACTTTACTTTTTTTAAATAATAAATTATTTTTAATATTAAGCAAGCTTTGGGAACCCAAATGTCAACTGACGTTTTTTACTTAAATAAAATTTTACTTTGTCAAAATTGTATTAGCATCCTCAATGTATTCAAATGAAGAAAAAACGGATATGATGTTGATTTTGGGAGAATGCCGAGGACCGGCAGATCTAGCTGTACGACAATGTGAGCAAAGGTATCTAGACAGATAAATATAATCCATCGCATAACGCCTTCAAGCGTTTGAATAGGAAGTTGCGCGAATACGGGCAATTTAAAAAGCCAAAGGTGAGACAACAACATGTCACTACCGTAGAAAACGAAGCCGCAGTTATAGAAGAAATTACCGCAAATCCCTATACAGGTCAACGGGCGATTTCATTAACAGTAGGCATTAGCCAAACATCAGTTTACAAAATTTTAGCAGCAAATCAATTTCAGCCATACCATGTCACATTAGTGCAACACTTTAATGGAGAAAATTACCCATGTCGGTCAAATTTCTGCCATTTTTTAAGAAACGGAGTTATTGCTAATCCCCAGTTCTTAAGACACCTTCTCTTTTTTCATGAAGCGCTATTTAGCAATAATGGATGCGTAAATAGACACAACTGTCATTACTACTAGTTGTCGTGAAGTTTCTTAATATATCTAAAGTAACTACTTTGATTTTTGTTTACTAAAAAAACGCAATGTTTACTAAGATATCTATGAAATGCATGCAGTTGTAGCATGTGTTGCCTATCTAGTTGTTAAACGATAAAAAATCACCCTGTATACACGCAATATAATAACGACCATACCACACTAAAGCACCATATTAACAGCGAGCGCATAGCAAAAATCGCTCCATCCCAACACTATGCCAAAGATAAAGAGCTTGCACCTTCTCATCTTGTTTAATTTTGCAAAGGATCTATTGTTGCTACGGTTAGTAGCAATATAAAGCTCGTCGCTAATGACTTGCAACTGTTCGATTATCTCATCGAAGCAATTATTAGGCAGAGAACGTGTCTGAATGTGCGAAAGCGATTGGTACTACTACATATTTGCTACTAAATGACTTGCAATTTTTCTACAATGTCATCAGAGTATTTATCGATCGATGTAGTGATGCTAGGTCCTAGGAAAAAAATCGTTTAGTAAGATAGCGTTATTACAATTGTTACCACTATAAAATACGTTGCCCCATGACAGCGGTTCTATGAAGTTGCGACAGCAACTATCGGTTGTGCAATAGTACCCACACAAAGAAAGTTGCCTATGTAGAGGAAAGATAATTAATAAATATTGCTAGGGAGCTATTGCCAGTGATAACACTACTAGGTATTTTCCAATGTCACCACAACAATGTTACATTACTCTGACAGTAAGTAGGAGAGAAGCAAAGGCAGCCGACTTCTCAGCTGTAGCTGGTCGTGTGTTAAACACTTTAATCTTAAGCTAAAAAAAAAATGGGCGTCAAGTAGCAAATAAGCCAAGCACTTTGGTAATTAAATATAAGGTACACAAAGTACACCTTGAAAGGCGCTACTAACCAATCCATGAAAGAGAAAGATACTCAAGTTTTCTTTAAACTTTATGAATGCGATCATTTGTGCTTAATATTTTGAATTTCAACACATAAGAGAAAGAACGCGTACCGTACTGCTAGTTTGCAAATATTACATAAGAAACATGAGCCTGTTATTTGCTCACTTCTCGGATGTATAGTTTCTTGCATTCCGGTGCTAGCAATTTATATCTAAGCCTACGGTAACAGTTTTAATATTTAAAATCGTTCGAATGTTTATACTATACGCATTTTCCGAATGCGATTTGTTACATATCTATTTCCTCACTTATCTTTTTTCTTTTTGTTAGATTCATTTTCGCTCTTACTTTGAAGGATTTATTTCCTGTCAGCGTTGTTTTTAACGATTGTAGGCTGTTTGTTTTGTTTTATTATTTCCCCAATTTTATCTGTGTTGTTCTTCCTTACGTCTTTTCTTATGAACATGTTTAATTCGACTCATTCTTTTTTGTTGTTGCTAATTCCCTTCTCAGTTGCCATACCTTTTTAAAAGTTTTCGTCTATGCTGTTTATTTCGTTTGTATTTGGGTTTCTTGGGCTTGTTGTTAATTTGGTGTTTGCACCTGTTCTCTAGAGAGCGGGTAGATGAGAGGTAAAGCATTTGGGCTTGCCATCGGTAGGTAGTGAGTTCGAACCTCACACTCGGACACTGGTTTTAGTTTACGTTTATAGCCCACCATGCAAGCACTTTTGGTAGAACTTAGAACCCTAGCAACCCTAGAACCCGGGTAGAGGGATATTCCTTCAACTTACCCGAGCTGTAGACAAAGATGAATCATAGAATTACACATTGTGTACTACTTGATAACACCCTTTTAGGAGGAAGTAGGGAAGAAGAGCAGCTATTTTTTCTGAGCTTTGTTATATCAATCGGTTTGATTTTATTTATGAATGTTTTTTCTCTTTCTGATTTTAGACTTTGCCCTTACAATTCTGTGATCACCGATACGTCTTTTATTATTTGTGTTTTTTAAAAGATTATACAATCGTATTTCATTCTTTGCTTTGAGGTTTTAGCTCCTCCGCGTCTATTTACGATTTGGTACGTTTTTAAAGAAGGTATTAATAAATAATATATAAATGGTTGACTCCTGTGAAATTTCATAGCGTGTTTCTTCTTTCATTTCCTTGTTGAAATCTGTGGTCTCCTATATATCGTTCCCGATCTTCCTTCTTTTTACCTACTTTGGCATTATCATCGCCGATTATTAGGGTGTAGCTTCTGATATTATTTAGTAGGAATTCTATTAGTTCTTCAAAAAAGAGTTTCAGGTCTTCGCAATCACGCGCAGATGCTATTTAGTTTAATAACGATGTATGCCATTCTGATCTGATATTCTTTCATATTTTGTTACATTGGGCATGTAGGTAGTCTTTCTTCGGAGCATTGTGTTTTTGTGTTCTCCGACATAATATTTATTGTCCTTTTTTTGCCTTACCTTTATTTTCAATCGGCCGATGTACCTAGTAATAGTAGATTTAGTGCGAATATTGCAACAATATTTTAAATTATTTTGAGTTGAGTTGAACATATTTCTAGTAATAATGAATAAAGGTACTTCGTTGGTAACATCGTTTTCAGTTTCTTGTCCCACTATTATGCCATTGCAACTCTCATCGAACAGTATAATTCCTCAAATCAGCTGCGCAAGTGCCACGCCGGCAAATAATTTGAAAGTTTAAACAAGATTTTATTATTGATGACAACAATGCTGGGTTGGCCTGCTCACTCTATGAATACTAAGCACGCGGTGGGTGTATTAATGAAGAAATTGAATAATGCTTTCTTCCGAGCCTCTTATAATTAGCGTCCATAGGTGCCACATCGGGCTGGAGCAAAGAGAGTGCGCTATGGACCAGACTGCTGTCCCATAAAAAGTTAATGACCACCATAAATTTAGAACATAGTCTTACCCTATGACCGCCTCCGGTTAAAAATAAACAAATTATGACTACAAACACGCGTAATTAATTCTTAACCTACACGAATAAATTCCGAATATTTATTTTAATTAAAAACGAAGCGCGCCGTGTGTAGTGCACATTACGGCGTAATTAAAACGCAATTAAAATAAAGCGTAACTCGAATCCGATTCTTTCGGGCCGCTTTATCTTTTTGGAAGTGAGATTTAATTAAATGGCGCTTATACTTGAGCGGTTATCTGCGAATTACATCCTTTGTGCGCCGCTGCACGCTTAAAAAATAATTTGTACTCCCAGATTTTGCATTCCCTTAATTTACAAATTACTTTGGTGGGCTTGGTTAACACCGCATCTGAATATTTTAGGTAAAATGTTTAGTAACGAGCAGCATTTATTGAAGCACGTTTGTTATTAATACTACTACAACTAATTAGTTAGGATTGCAATTCAAGAAGTACCTACTAGAAATTTTAGATTGAAATATATTAAGGACCGGTTGCAGAAAGCAATGTTAAGTCTGGTGTTAGCTAACGTCGCGTCAAAGTGAACAAAAACGCATCAAATTTTGTTTACTAATGTATTAGTTACCATAAACATTTAAGATTTGATTCGTTTTTGTTCACTTTGACGTCGCGTTAGCTAACACCAGACTTAACGTTGCTTTCTGCAACCGGCCCTAAGAGACCTTCACCATGAGAACATTACGTTAAATGTAAACGAACATGTCGATATGCCATGCACTATCCACTGTGCTCTTCGTCAATGACCCATGAACCATCCGTACCGTCTTCTTCACTTTTTGTTGAGAGAGAGAAATTTGTAGATATTAGAAATGTACTTAAATGTACTTAAAGCAATCAACAACAGTGTCTGCATGGATATCTATTTATTGAATTAATTTGCAAATATATCATGTTCGCCCTTACTACTTGAAGCTATTTTAAACAAAGACCGTTTGACAAAGTTCAAATAAATTTATATTTGGTAAAGAATGACCTCCTCCATGTTACGATCCATTTACGAGAGGTAACAAATAAAAAAATGCACACAGCTAGCTTCAGTGGGACACGAGGGGGGTTTTTCCAATGGTTCTGAATGCGTAGGCGTTCCTGCCTAAAAGTCAATTCGGTAGGGATTCAGAAAATATTGAAGTATTAATGATATTTGTCGGGCGCCACTGAGTTGAACGTTCTTAGCTAAAAATGTGGGTGCGTCCCCTAACTGAGAATAAGACGATTAAGGCGTCGCGTCGGGGGAAGTTGAATTCGTAGTTATTGCAATAACTCACGGTGCCCTCACCCGGTTGATGCTTAATTCGATTACAAATGTCATTTCATATTGTTGTAAAGAATGCATGTAAACATAATGGCACAGTTGGAACGTTATGTTGAGCATACTTTAATACAGGTGAAAGTGGTCCGTTATAAATCTAATAAGATGTCACGGGTTATATACTGCGATTAACGGAGACTGTTAGGCTGGTTCCTATTCAGCCGACTGTATTAAAAATGCACTTAACCTTCTTTTAGGGGAAAATGCTCAAAATTTGTGTCGGTTAGGCGAGCATTTGCATAAACATACGACGATAAAAACAGTACGAGCTTTAATTAATTGTAAACCTAAAGAAGTAATAAACGTGCATGAGTTAGTTAACGTGAAAAAGATACACAGTAAAAAGTAATTAAAACGTAACGAGTTTTTAGCAATACCGCCATGAAAGCAAAACGAGTATGCAGCTGAAGAGACAAGATTTGGAGAGCTCAGTTCCCAAAGGTTCATCGGGTGTGGTTGAAAATGCTATTACCCGACATGGGGCAGATCTGTTACCTGAGATGCAGAAGCGCTAGACTTCGACCCACAAAGACGTTAGTTAATTGGGCAGGAGTCGAAGAAATATCTCAAAGTCAACTTATTTAAATATATTTAGAGCGATGCCAAGAACGGGTCTCGCCCAAAGTCGATTGTTGGAGTCCGGTGGCATTTAATTAACGACAACTGAACCTCCAACAGGTTTAAGCACCACAGAGGTAGTGAATAGCCGACGATAAACGGCGAGTCTTGACGGCAAAAATATCACTTGAAATCTGATTATCTAAGTAAGAAGTTACAGTTTCAACTTTTTAACTTAAAATGTATAAGTACAGGGTGGGCCAAAGTAGACGCTTTCTTATGGAAACTCATGTTCCTGTCAAAGATAGAAAAATTTTGACCAACATCTCCCGAGCTCAAATGTTATGAAAAAGTTACTGGTGCAAACAGAATTTTGCTATCGTAAACCGTTAGGCCGCTAGGGGGCGTTTTTCAAAATTCGTCGATTTCTTTAAACCCTTCTAGCTTTTTTGTTTTTAGTAATAATTGATTTCTGTAAAAACTTTCTCATAGCAGTTTTAGGTGTAGAATAGGCTGGTGCATTTTGTTTTAATACTGGGTGATTCGTAAATTTGCTGCAACAAAAATTTTCTTATTTCTTATGGAACACCCGGTATATTTATACATTTTTTTGTAGTCCTTAATTTTCTCTATTCAAAAATATATAATACTATATGTCCAAATGTAGCATGTTACGGTGTATTTGGCTTTAAGTTAAATAAACTAAAAATATCAAGTAGCCATTGTGTCATAGCGCCGCATGACCATTGTTTTCAACCAACAGTAGCAATATTTATGAGGAAAACAAAGTTGGCCGCTGTCAAATTAGTCAAATAGCTTTTGAATTTGAACATAATCTGGTTTTTTGTCCGTGTCTATTTAAATTTCCACCTTCCAACAAGATGGTGCACCGCCTCATAATTGAAGAGTTACAACTAATTACTTAAAAGTGCAGTTTGGTGAAGAGTGGATAGGGAACCAACGACCAATCGCTTGGCCAGTGAAGTCCCCCATATGACACCCCTAGACTGCTATTTTTGGGGAAAAATTAAAGATTTGACATATAGACAACCGATTACATCAAGAGAATTGCAAGAGGAAGCAGTGCAAAATGCATTTGCTATAATTTCTAACATTGAGCTAAGAAATGCTGCAAATGCTGTCAAACAACGGTGCCGCTTGTGTATTAATCAGAACGGTGCCCAGTTTGAACATATGTTATAAAAGGACATATCGTTGGGTGGTAATATGTTTTATTAATTTTGTTATTTGTTCTAAATGTTTGTAACCCTATATGCTTTTTGTTTTTTCTTATTTAGTTAGCGCCAACTTTGTTTTACTCATAAATATTGCTAATGTTGGTTTAAAACAATGGTCATGCGGCGCTATGACACAATGGCTACTTGATATTTTTAGTTTATTTAACTTAAAGCCAAATATACCGTAAAATGCTAACTTTAGACATATAGTATTATATATTTTTGAAAAGAGAATTTTAAGGAATACAAAAAAATGTATAAATATACCGGGTGTTCCATAAGAAATAAGAAAATTTTTGTTGCAGCAAATTTACGAATCACCCTGTATTAAAACAAAATTCACCAGCCTATTCTACACCAAAAACTGCTATGAGAAAGTTTTTACAGAAATCAATTATTACTAAAAACAAAAAAGCTAGAAGGGTTTAAAGAAATCGACGAATTTTGAAAAACGCCCCCTAGCGGCCTAACGGTTTACGATAGCAAAATTCTGTTTGCACCAGTAACTTTTTCATAAAATTTGAGCTCGGGAGACGTTGGTCAACATTTTTCTATCTCTGACAGGAACATGAGTTTCCATAAGAAAGCGTCTACTTTGGCCCACCCTGTACATGCCTTCTACCACCACACTCCGAGTTTGTAAACTGAAAACGTGAATTCTATTTTGAAAATCTTATCTCATGTAGTATGTCAAAGCTCCTGGTATGCAGTTTTCAAGTAGTGTGTTGTTCTAAATTTGTGAGTTTTAGTTTGAAAGTATATTTCACTGCCAAAGTGATAAGAGATTAAGAATTCTGAGATGCTGATTTTCAAGTTCTTGTTTATAAGCGCTTCTTAGTTCAATTCATTTGCTTGGATGTAAGAATCCTTCTCGGGAAAATATAATGTCAGCATGCCATTTGCCAGTTTCAATTGCCTGTGTGATGGCAGATGGATTCAATTTATATTTCTACTGCAATTACACCGTAGTGTTTATTCATTTGAATTTAAATCCTCTATCGGATATTATTTCCTGATTATTGTTTGAATACATTTTCGTATGTTTTAAAACGGTTTAAAATCGTATAGAACTCTCTAGACTAATGCAGCGAAACGTTTTAAAGTAGAACAATCCAGAACCTTATAAAAAATTTCAGAATCTTTCGGTCATTTTTAGGATGTTACTAAATATTCTCAAATGAATTTCGCAATTTAAACACGCCAATAGAATTTATAGTAGCGAAAAGGGAGCTGGAAATTGATAAGGTGAAATGATAGCACACGCATACGCTACGTTCAAGTTTTGCGTGCCCTGCCATCTGCATTCATGGCCAATTAAGTTTTATTTGCTTCCGTTGCAAGAGCAATCCCGAGTACAACTCTGCCACATGTCTTTATTATCATTGGAGTTAAAAAATGAATTAATCTACTTGAATGAATGTAATTAAAATATCGAAAAAGTGGCGGTTACGAGAGATGTAGCTGTAACTACATTAGAAATGTTCACAGATAATTTATGTTATGCTTTATAACGTGTGACCTCATTAATTGTTATTAATGTCTTCTATATCGGAATTCAAGCATTTGATAGCCAGGTTAGAAGAGAGCAAGATACATAGATTAGACATGCATGATGAAGAAGCTATCTAGATGAATGTCCAGTCGCAAACTTATACACAGACTAGGAGAAAGCACACTTGAACTAAGACGGAGTTGCGAAATAGCCAGAAGAGATACAAGATATTTACAGCGAATCTGGAAAGTTTGCGAAATCACACTCTCTACGAAAAAGAAATAATAAACTTTGGTATTCTCATAATATTAATATTATATGGTGCATAGTCTTGGATAATGAAAGCACTGGATAGTAAAGAATCGTCTCTCGCACGCATACTATTTTTTTTTGACACACATTTCAAGAAGAGAGTAATCTAGAAAAAGTCGTAATGTAGGGAAAATTGCAAGAATCTAACTGATGCCGTGACCAGATTAAGCAACTTATCGCGTGTCCAGTTTACCAAGCCACCCAACAAACTAGTCATAAGATAGATGGAGAACAATATTGAGACATTCCACCAATGTAGAAAAGTAAATACGAATATGACGCCTGTGAAAAGGGGTCACGAAGGAAAAGAAAAATTAGGTATGTCAAAACGTAGACACTGAAAGGGCAAGAAATGGTCGCTTTTGAATTATGGGAACAGTAGTTTCAGTACCTACACAATGAAATGGCCTAGTTCAAGCATTCATTATGAATCAAGTGGTATTTTTACAAAGTGGTAGAAATCTTCCAATATACCATACCTACTCTTAACATAATTCACTACATGCCGGTTCTACAATGCAAGTGTATACCTAGAATAAGCTACCCGAGGTATAACTGCTATAGATTCTTTTGTTACAGCAACCGTTTCTAGGATATTTATTCCCCGGATAACTTTATTCTTGGTTTGTAGAACCGGCCCTTACAAGTTAAAGTAATGCATCTTTGTAATACCAGACATAATGTTTGTGAAATTGCAAAAATAATTTATATTAATTAAAAGCGAAACTACCGACTTTACGGCAATATTACATCAATCTTAATGGCTTACTAACTAATAGACATGTACACTTTTTATTTTTTGACATACTCTGGTATCAGTTATAATCAAAATTAAATGTTTTGTGATTTCTGATAATTTCCGATTTTTTCAGTAAGTAGCCATATTATTTCTTATAATTTCTCTGTAGTGTATTGTTATGAATTGATTGACTGCATACTGTGTTCAAACTTGCCTGTCAGTAAATTAAGGCTCGTTAAAATGAAATGTAATAATTAATTACATAAATTAATGGTTCTATTTTATTTAACTGCAATATTTAGTACGCTAGCTCTCGGCGAACACAAAGACTACTTATCCAAGGTTGAGTTCTGAAATTCACTATATTCTCAAATTTTAGGTTATTTGTCTCAATGTAGCTCATTTGCTCGTTCTTCGTAGATAATTCACAACCTCGTAAATTGACACATAAACACAAAATGGTTTGTGCGTACAGTGTGTATTTGAACGTTTAAAATCGTGAAATAATGTGAGAAAGCGTCAGGTAAATAATTCGAATATTCCCGCTTGGCAACAATTAAACTTTCCTTGATACCAATTTTGGTCGTAGTCGAAGATCGTAAACTCCAGGTGCTCGGCTGCCGATGTTCACTCGAAGTTGGATTGGAAAAATGTAATTTTTCGTTGCGGAACTTCCCACAAACTATAGTACAACTGCTCGGACACTTAGGCAATAAAATGGACCACTTTTTATCCTGGTAATACACTTTTATTATCATTAAAACATTAGTTAAATATAGAGCACAAATTCAACAAACTACTTTAATTTCTCTTTTCAATTGTTCTCTTTGTTAATAACAAAAAAGCATCAGGTTGCTATGATACAGTGTTCTTCTACTATTAATTGGAAATTAGTTTTGATAATATTAACCACAAATAGAATACAGTTTGATTACACTGTCCTTTGCTTTTATTGATAACGACGCTCATTGATATGCACATAACAACCTTTTGTGTCAATTACTTTCGTTTGGTCTGGCTTTACATTTACACATACCTATCATTTTAATTATATTACTTTATTCAAAAGCCAAATTCAAACCCTCTGAAATATGTTTTGCTTTTGCGTGCCTTTATCTGACTAATTACTGCTTCTCGCATCTCATTACCAATGCATTTAATACTTTTATCTACTCCTACTGCACAATGGCCATGAATTATGATTCATAATTCACGGTTTGCAGCCAATCATAAAATTCTATTTTCATTATTCAATAGTTTGCAAATTGCAACCAATCAGAAAATTCTATTTTCATTATTCAATAGGTTGTAGCCAATCACAAAATTCATTCTTATTATTAAATGACTTTTGAAGTTAACAGCTGTCACAAATGTCATAATTCTGAAATATGAACACAGGGCTCCTATTGCATAGTAGCAGATAAAATATCGTATTATATTCGCGATTATGGCCATTATTCACTCAGATGACTTGCGCCACGCGCCTTCGGCTTGTGGCGCAAATGTCATCTTCGTGAATAATGGCTGTCATAATCGCTCATATAATAATATACTATAATTAGTGTTTAAAATTGCAATTATATAAAATATCCTAACTCTGTGCTTTACTGACTTGGTTAAATATTTTGCTCTGCAAACAGAGCCAAATTGTGGACTTAATACCATTTCAGTATACCTGATCGTAGACTTTTGTTTTATGTAATGTTTATTTACTAATTTTATTATTTTTACAAGCTTATAATTGCCTAGAAGATCCTACAGTTTTATTAGAATTTATTTATCTTTTCGATGACAATTAAAAATTAGAGCAATTAACAACAATCTTAAACAGTTTTTTGACAGAAGAGTTTCACCTCAGGCGTGCTGTACTCATTGAGTTACCGTGCTCTTTTGCTTTTCTCCTGATCACATCGCCTACAAAAGTTAGTTAAGTTCTTCAGCCAATCTCGAAATTGTTAGCCAATCTCGAAATTGTTTGTTACAGTTTTTCGACATTTTCTAATGCGAGTACTTTATCTTGAGATTTAAAAAATAACTTATAGATGCTATTTGATCATTATTGTTTTGTGTAAAATTGTCATTTCTCGTTACATTGCACCTTATAAAGCTGTCTGGGCATTATTATTTTTTGTAAAGTTGTCGTTACCCTTTACATTGCATTTTATAGAGCGTTGGACATTCTTTTTTGTGTAAGATTGTCGTTACTCTGTACATTGCACCTTATAAAGCTGTCTGGGCATTAGTATTTTGTGTAAAATTGTCGTTACCCTTTACATTGCTTTTAGAGAGTTTTGGACATTATTTTTTGTGTAAGATTGTCGTTACTCCTTATGTTGCACCTTCTAAAGCTTTCTGGGCATTATTATTTTATGTAAAATTGTCGTTACCTTTTCCATTGAATTTTATAGAGCTTTGGCCATTATTTTTGTGTAAGATTGTCGTTACTCCTTATATTGCACCTTCTAGAGCTGTCTGTGCATTGTTATTTTGTGTAAAATTTTTGTTACCCTTTACATTGAATTTTATAGAGCTTTGGGCATTATTTTTTGTGTAAGATTGTCATTACTTCTTATATTCCACCTTATAAAGCTTTCTGGGGATTATTATTTTGTGTAAAATTGTCGTTACCCTTTACATTGCATTTTATAGAGCTTTGGGCATTATTTTTTGTGTAAGATTGTCGTTACTCCTACATTGCACCTTATAAAGCTCTCTGGGCATTATTATTTTGTGTACAATTTTCGTTACCCTTTACATTGAATTTTATAGAGCTTTGGGCATTATTTTTTGTGTAAGATTGTCGTTACTCCTTACATTACACCTTCTAAAGCTCTCTGGGCATTATTATTTTGTGTAATATTTTCATTAAGGTAGATTCAGACTGGCGGTAGCGGCGCGGTGGCGGCGCGATAGCGGAGCGGTCTTGAAACCGCTCAGCAATCGCTATGCACGTTTTTAAATGATATGATTCAGACTAACAAGCTGCGCGGAAGCGGAGAGGTAGCGACAAGCCGGCGAGGATAGGGCGGAAGGCTGACGGAGCGGTTTCGATCGATCGGGGAGCGATTTTTATGAAGAAACCGCGCGGTTAGATAAAAACACAACCATAATTTAGAGTGAAATATGCAGTTCAGTACCGTCCGTAGTTGCAGGCGGATGTGATTGTGCTACAACATGGAAGAGCAACCGAACATTTTGGGTTTGGAAATTAACTATACAGCTAAATTGTTCAATCAAATTAATTTTTACTCGCGTTTCGTTTGCATTTAGAAACTAACTTCTTCAGACGTTTACATTAAGTTTTTAAACAGTTAATTATTTGATGAACTAAAAATAGGAGAATGAGGTTAGATTTTACAGATAAACAATGTATATTTTTATCCTTATGATTGTATAATTGATTTAATTGGGGTGGAATGAGTACTTCCTTTTTTATTTTTAAATAAATCCTTGACGAAACAGTTTAGTTTCAAATTATGCTATTAGTAATTAATATTTAACAGCATCAAAAATAATTTGTTCTGCGAATTGTCAAATATGAAATCCCGTTGGTTCAAATAACTCTCAACAACGCGATTTCATTAAACATTTATTACTAATAGCATAATTTTAAAATAAACTGTTTCGTCAACGATTTATTTAATTTAAAATGTAAAAACGTGAGTGTTAAATTCTCACCAATGAATTCAACTTATACAATGATAAAAATAAAAATATGCATTTTTTATATGTACAATCTAATCTCATTTTACCTAATTAGTTCATCAAATAAGTAACTGTTTAAAAACTTAATTTAAACGTCTCAAGAAGTTATCTTTTCAATGCTAACGAAACGCGCATAAAAATAAATTTGATTGAACCATTTATTAATAGTTAATTTCTAAACCAAAAATTAAAATATGTAATATTATGTGTGTTTACGTTCTTCTTTATTCACCAATAAAAATTATTATTTTGAGTTCAATATTTGTAATTGTTTTTACTTTATAATATACAGTGTGTCCGCGGATTGAGTTCACATAAGATGTAAATGACAAAATATTTTCGAGTTAGATGTTAATATTCTAGGAATCGTTCCTGCTTGTTCTCAAACTAAGATGTTGAAAAAGTCAATCAAATTAATTAATATACAGGATGTTTTTAGAATAAATTTTAAAAAAATCCAAGAGTAAACTACCTTTATTAGAAGAGGTAACAAAAAAGTATTAAGAAAAGTTGTTTAGAATTAAGAGTAATGGCAATTTTCAGACAAATCGGCCACTCTCCATCGGAACTCTCCGAACTATTTGTAAACATTTTTAAAAACCTTATTTTCGACTTGTAACCTGCACGCCTCTGAACGCCGCTTGCCAATAAACTCACCGTCGAACTACCGCGCTCAGTATGAATACCTACTAGTCTAAAAACCGCCCAGAATCCGCGGCGCTACCAAACCGCTACCGCACCGCTGCCGCGCCGTACCGCCAGTCTGAATAGACCTTTACCCTTTACATTGCATTTTATAAAGAGTTGGATTTTTGTGTAAGATTGTCGTTACCTCGTATATTGTATTCTGTAGAGCTTTTTGGGCATTATTATGTTGTGTAGAATTGGCGTTACCTTTTGTACTACATTTTATAGAACTCTATAGGGATTATTATTTTTGTTAATATTGTCAATACCCTTTACATTATACCTTATAGAGCTCTACAGTCATGATTATTTTGTATGAAATTGTCTGGGCATTATCGTTTTCTGTAAGACTGTCATTACCTCGTACATTGTATTCTGTATAAAGTTGTAGTTACCCTTTACATTGTATTTTATAAAGCTTTGGACATTATTTTTTATGTAAGATTGTCGTTACTCCTTACATTGCACCTTGTAAAGCTCTCTGGGCATTATTATTTTGTGTAAAATTGTCGTTATCTTTCACATTGCATTTTATAGAGCTTTGGGCATTATTTTTTGTGTAAAATTGTGGTTACCCCTTACATTACATCTTATAGAGCTCCCCGAACATTACTATTTTGTGTAAAATTCTAGTTGCCCTTTACATTGCATTTTATAGAGCTTTAGGCATAATTTTTTTGTAAGATTGTCGTTACCCCATACATTGTATTCTGCAGAGTTTTTCAAGCATTATTAATGCGGGTAAAATCGTCGTTATCTTTTATTCTACATTCTATAGAGCTGTATGGGCATTATTATTATTTTTGTAATATTGTCACTACCCCTCACATTGTAGTTATAGAAGGGCATGATCTGCTTGTATGAAATTCTATGGGCATTTTTGTTTTGTGTAAAATTGTCGTTATCCCTTACATTGCATCTTATAGTTCTCTGAGCATTACTGTTTTGTATAAAATTGTCGTTACCCTTATATATCACGCAAATTCAGCGCAGCAAGTAAATGTAAGTAAAAAAAAAAGAAAATTGTATAGAATGCATCTTGTTCTTTTTATCTGATTGCAAGTTATTTTTTATGTAACCTAGACTGCCAACTTTCTTTGCAGAATTCTACTTGGATTTTGTATTTGTTAAAGTTTTGTTTAAAAATACTACATTATTGACATTGGGAGATTGTTGTTTATTACAGATAGTTCTAGTGATATTCGTTCGTTGCAGTTTTTGAGTTTACTCTTGCATGTGATTCCGTTCAAATAACTGCTAGTTTAATTATTCGCGTTACAATTGCTAGAGAAAATGAGAATATAGAGCAAATGGCAATTGAGAAAAGCAAATTAAAAAAGTATGCACAAGAAAGAGGAATGAAAATATACTGATCAGAATCTGAAAATTGCTAAGACAGCAACTACGTGACGAAGAGAATACTTTTCATTTTTTTAATTAATATTATTACTCAGGCAATTTGTTAGGGGATAATAAATTCAAAACAGATTAACCCTGCAGAGCTGAATGAGCAATTCACACTTATCTATACGAAGTAAAGTGCAGAAATAATATTTCTAATTTATTTTACTTTTCGCTTATATCATGGTACAAATAGTGTAACCAATGACCTTATTTACTAGAAAGAAACGCATCTACGTATTATCTTTTAAAAACTAGATCCGTTAAACTGCACTTGATCCATTAGCATCTGTGCTTGTACATTTAAAAAATGGCACTAAATATATTAGAAATAATTTGCATTGAGTTTACCTACGTTTCGCTTCTTTAATTTAATCGATTAATATTTATAAAGACAAATGTAGGTACTCATGATTTTTTTTTTGAAAAAAGTGTTAAACAGTTACCGTTGTCGCTACTAAACAATTATCCCTGAACTGTATCCCGACACCCATGTTTCATCGGCCGAGCTTTTCACCAATTTTTTAGATATCGAAATTATTACTGATATGAGGCAAAATTCAAAAGGTAAGACCTTTTAGTAACCTTTATAGTGCACGTGAATGCAGGTCAAGCTAGAAATCTAGCGTTTACAACCATTTCCTATTTTTTTAAAATATTCAACCTAATCTGCAAACTTATGACCGTTAATTGTTTTGAGCGTAATTCTACAGGAAATTCGTTCGACATAATCTCGGTGACACATTGTGCTGGCCTACTGGCCGTGCGCCCGATTTTGCCCACTTCCAAAGCAAGTGTTTGCGAATCCGGCGACGGGGCCTGTTGGACAAACGCGTCGTGCAGCTTGCACGCATTGTGCAGCATCGAATTAATGTACGATCTGGTTTTACGGTCAACCGACTCTGCGGGCCATCAAAGGAAATGGGATAAACCCCAAATCCGACTGCAGCGAGGGCGCTGCAAAACAACTTAGTTCGATCTGCATTGATCTTCAGCCAGGTGTTCGACGCAAATCCGGAGAAGGCCGTTTTGGGATGCGGACGTAATTGCGTTTGAAGCGAGCCTTTACGATTTGGCCGCGACTAATTATACAAATTGATAAACGCTATTGCGCCATACGCAATTACACGCCGTATCTGGCGCATTTGGACATGCAGCGACATTAAAAATTTATTGCCACATTTGCTACACTTTTAAGGCGTCGAGTTCGTCAGCAGATACGTCGTTTTTATTAGTGAAAGCCGAAAGCGATGACAGCTACGAATTATTTTTTATACAGTAAGCGAGAAAATTACAATTTTGCCTCTCTATCTTCCCACCGCGAGATCTTATAAAAAAACACCCGATTAGAAGTTTTACCAAACACTAACACACGTTTATTTAATTTAAATTAATGCCAAGGAAAATAAATAAATTTCATCAACGACCTAATCGTATTGTATAGAATGGAAATAATTTCTGTAATAAGTGGAGATAGATTCCAACGCAGATCTTTATCTATAATGGGGTGATGGGGAGCGCAAGGCTTTGCTGTTCTTATAGTTCATGAAATAGAACATTTCCAGTTAGCGTTTTTGTTATCTTCAACGCAATCAGAAATAGAATGAAACAATCACATTTTACATTTAAGATATTGCACTATTCGGTTATCAATGTAGAAAGAGACCAAATGAATAAAGTGCTTCATGAGAAACTAAATTGGACATTTGCCCTTTAAGCTGTAATCAGCAGCCACCAAAATGTTTTTGTTCAAAAACACAATTTTATAAATCATTTTATATGTTTGACGTGAGTTCTAGCAGTCGGCGGGAGCCCCGAGTAATGTATGTTTTCTGGTTTTGTTAGGCCTCTCTGAACGCGCTGTTTCGATTAATTGGTTATGGCAATTTACTTTCTAACCTGTTTGGTAAACGAAGTGTTTATTTTGAGGATTTGAAGGTTAGGTATGTGTTAATATTCTGTTAGTGATTTTTGATGTATGTATTGAACCTGCCAAGCCTGTCATTTATCGGGTTGGACGATGTATCTCGTTCCACATGTGTGACTGTTTGCAAGGTTATTTCCATTATTACACTATTTGACGTATCTTATCGAATCTGCGCTTGATATCTCGTACGATCTTAGATTTTCAGGCGTTTTCTGTTGAATTTTACGTATCGTTTACTCTATTTCGCATAACTAGTAGTTTATTTGTCGTAAGTCCTAGCGCTCTTGCTGAGTCACTTCCTTTTGTTTTCTTGTTTTCTATGATTATCTCCTCCCGCTATGGTGGTGGAACTGCTTATCGCCGTCGCCCTTCCTAGTTTTGGCGTATCGGTTTCCTTTTGTCTTAATTGAAGGACTTTCGGTCTGACCTCGTAAGTACAAACCATTGGAATTTTCGGAGACTTTATGTCTCGCCCGGTATGAGGGATTTGTAATTGAGTTCTTACTGTATCTCTGTTAATTTCCCGTATCCTTATTGTGGTTAGTTATATGGAATATGGGAAAACATCAGCCGGTCGATCTATATGGAGACAGCATTGTTCTGGTGCGTTTTACCGTAAAACACATGTTGGCAAGTTGTCCTTACTAATTTTTCATCTCATTTTAGATGGTTTTGATAAGTTTGTACCTCCTTATTCTCTACTCGGGACTGGATGGTTCGCTAAGCCGATTTACACCTAAGGTGAGTTTTTCCGGATGCACTCACTCAGCGTCTGTAAGCTTATCATGTCTTTTTGTTTCAGAGATTTCTATTTTATGGATGTTATTGATTTTCTAGATTTGAATTTCTCGTTTTTGAAATGGATACATTTGCTAGTTTATAGATGTTGGCATCTTTTTGACTTTGTTTTCGTAATCTGTTCTTTTTACCTACGTTGGTAGTATAACGGCTTGTAAGGCTTCATTATATTTGCGTTAAATTTAGAAATGAAACAACAACTATTACTAGGTTACATGTATGAGAATCACAAGTGTACCGCCCTATTCAGCACCCATGCAAGATTGAAGCCACCTCAGTTTCCTCAATCGACGTTGGATTCAACAAAAAAGCTACAACCTTGTTTACTCTAACTAAATCGTTTGCCTACAATTCAAAGTGTATAGGCTCGAATAAGTTTATGAAGTGACGATATTTAAATTTTCCTATTTATGCCGGACTTACCATTTATTGGTCTAGTTATATGTATTATTGATTTATATGTGTTTCCCACGTACCTTGCCCTTTATTTAGTGGTGCGTTAAGTTTACATTTGTAAGTAACATACATACATTACGTTACGTATACATAAACGTCGTGGGTTTGATATTTAGTTCGCCTAAATTAGTTATAAACTCTGTGTATAGATATCATACATTCAATATTTTATTTCGGTACGAGGAATGTATTTTTGGGATATCGCCTATCAATGTAAGTTGCGCTTGCCAGATCACCGGGAAATCTTCCAACTTATATTCACGAGTGGTTGCATATACAAGTTGGTGGCGCCCTTATCTGGTTTTGATTGTTTTAGTGTTACCACTTTTATGCCTAGACGTAAAAGTAATGCATTTACCTTGTCAGTCAAGTCTGACTCCTACATTAGGAATAAATATGATACTTTGTGTGGCGAGACCAGAAGCGTTTGACTAACGAGCAAAAGCGAGTCAGAGAAATGCGGGCAAGACACACATAGTCACTTTTACTCCGAGTTGCATATGTTATTTTATTTTCAAAGGCCCGAACTAATATAAGTACATATATATGTATTTCAAAAATTACTATTACAATCAAGAAGGCCAATGTCAAATATACTCGAAAGCTAATCAAGTTTTGAAGTAATTTTACTCCGCCGGCATAGAAGTAACGTATATACCCTGTCAATCAAGTCACATAAGTTGTCACTTTTATGACGTTTGAAAATAGAAAATCTTATTAACATAATTAAAAACTCTGTAGCAGATGTATTTGTATATTTGGTTTTAGTCCCTCTCTTTCTCTTGTTCTTTATTTTTTTCTTTCCCCTGCTTTTTACTTCACTATTTCTTGTGATTGTTTTCCTCTCTATTTCTACTGGCTTTATGTTCATATTCATATATTTCATTACCTAGTTTGCGTTCATTTCTGCCACCTTATAACAGGTGGCGCAAAAGTCCTCACTCGATTTCCTTAGGTAGTAACTTCGTTTGTAAATAAAAATAATTGGTTCTGTTTGTTGATTATGTTTATTTAGACGTTTATTTTTTTCCCCATTAAGTCGCTAAGATAATATCGGTCAAGTGGACACCGCCAGAGTTGATGCATATTCCGGCTCGTTTCACAGCATTTTCCATGACGTTTCTCAAAATTTGTGGTGATAAATTTTTCACTTCTAGTCAGATGTTCTCCTTTAGGGCCGCCAAGATCTGTGGCTTGTTCGTATAGACCCGTGACTTCAGAATACCCCAAAGAAAGGAGTCTGGAACGGTCAAATTGGGCGATCTTGAGGGACAGTTCAAATATCCAAAACGGGAGATTAAGCGGCAGGGAAAAACTTGCTTCAGAATATCCACTATCGCTCGTGCTGTGTGTGCGGTTGCACTTTGTACGGGAACATCTTCAAGTCTTTCACCAAAATTGGCTGTAACGATCGTGTACTGATGCCCAATTGCGTGGCCCGTCGTCTGGTTGATGTTTGAGGGTCCTCTTGGACATCTGCAGCCACAGCAGCGATATTCTCGACTGAACGAATACTCTGGAGCCGGCCACGTCTGCAACTGTCCCGTGTTGAGCCAGTCACCTCGAGGCAAACGGTTAACCGCCACAGTCTTTGCCCAATTGATCCCACACGACCAACAAATCGACGACGAAATTCACGTTGAGCCAAAACTACTGAAAAATTATTTGTCAAAAACATTTGACACAATTATTTCGCGTTCTTGAGGAATATAGCGATCCATGGTTTGTCTACGTGTATTCTGCTTCTCTTTACTTCACAAATGTCAAAGTCGCAATGACATAAGACGCCATTTACAAAAATGAGAGCATCTTCCGGTAGGGTGATTACTTTTGCGCCACCTGCTTCTTCAGTATGAATAACCGAATTGTGCTCAATTATGTAGGTTTGCAAATCTAATATTTTCTTGTGTTGTTGTCATTCACTAAGGTCACTAAATACATAAAGGTACCGCCATTCGATTCCACGATTTTGTTCCCCCAAATTAAAAAGGACAGAACATTGGAAGAAAGTGAGGGTGAGAGTGAGACACTAATGACAGGAACCCCAAATTAAAAGAGACAAAAGATATATGTTTGCACAGTTGGCGGTACCTTTATGATTTAGTAACCTTAGTCATTCACTAGAGTCCCTATATATAAAGAGTTGGGACATGTAGGCGACTCATTTTGGATCCACAAATCATGGAGTACCTGATTTTTGTTGAATTTAAATTTTATGCAAATCATGCATACCTATGGACAACAGTTTGGCAACCATTACAAATTAGAATCACATTTTCTGACAGTTGTGACAAATACTTACCAAATATTTTTAATTTGAAAACTATTGTGCAATGACTGGTGGTTCAGCGATTAATTGTAAAAATCGAACAGATCTGGGATATTATTTGCATATTTTGGGAATGAGGAATGAGAAAATAAAGCGTATCTGGGTAAAGAACAGCAAAATTAAGGATTTTAAGTCAACAAGCCGTTTATTCTCTGAATGTCATTTTTTGGCAGTGGTCTATTATGATATGTTTTATCGGACTTTTTCCACTGCCGCCGTTTATGTAATAAACATTTTGCGGATGATCAGTGGTTGATTAAACGTGGAAAAACGAGACTGCAATATAGTGCTATTTAAACATTATTCAATTTTTGGTAACCAGATTTAAATAAATGTGAAAATTCTGAAATAGAAGAAAACGAACTAATCAAACGGCAGATTATTCAGGCCAGTGTTAATCAGTACAAAAAGACAATTTTCCTCTAGAGAAGTTGAATTACGTCGCCTCAAATTCTCTAACATTAGTTGTTGAGCATTACATTCGTATTCATACCAGATTTACAGCTGCCACTAAACATCCTACCCCACACCTAAGATTATAAGCAAAGGTTTTTCACAGCACCAGATTTCAATACCTGTTTATTTCTAACCGCAGTTCACTTAAGTCATCAGAAATACTTTTTACCATAACCTGAAAACACACTAGGACTAAAAAAGTAACTAAATTTAGCCGGCAAATTTTTCAAGTTTTAATAATTCCACATAAATATTATTTTTCTTGCACGTTGCCTCAGATTTCTAAAAGAATGAATTCTTTGATTTGACATGTCAATTAATGTCATTTTGTTTGTCTTACATCTTTCAAATATAAAAAAATTAAATATATTATTGCTGAATCATGTGATCCTTGATTTGTGGATCCAATGTCCCAACTCTTTATATATAGGAACTCTATCATTCACTCCATCCACGCGCCCTCTACATTTTAACAGTTGCAGCACGGAATTTTATGACGAAATCTAAAAATACCTCTGGGAGTCTCCTTAAAAAACAATGCCAAAACTTGGATTAAGTAATGATTCAACTGGGCACTGCGTTAAATAATTAAAATTTAGAAGTATTTCTCAGCTATGCAAAGGCAATTTTACAATATGATGGTACTATACCATAATTACTTAACCCTAGAAGTAACAAAAATGCGGGATCAGCACGTGAACAAGAAACAAAGGCAAACAACTCTCGTTGGGTTCCAGTTGAACAGCACTGCACCGAGTAGGCTTAGGGTATAGAATAATGGTAATGTGGTAATGTTATAAAACGCACCGAGACTGTGACCACTACGAAGCTATCTGTGTACAGTATGAGATACGACCTGTTTGCGCTACTCATTCAAGGCGGAACTCGTTTGCAAAGATTCCCAATCAAACTTTTGTCAAACAATGAAAGTATTTTTCATCACCTTTGTATTTTGTTATTCGAAATATAGAAAATAAAGACTTAAAATGGCTTCACCCAAATTCACACTTTTGGAATTCTATTAAAATCGTGCCAGATGCCAAAAAAGCTGTTGTAACTTATAACAGTGTTTAGTTACTAACATATTGTTACAGGTGCAAACCTATTTATTGCCTGTAACAAACTCGAAAGATGCACGCAGCTAGCTGTGGAAGGGAAGGGTGAGATCGTGAACTGAAAATAAAGGTGTTTAATTATAAAAGTCAAATCGGTAGAGACGTGTAGAATATATTTACTAGTATTATTATTATTACGGCGCCATGGTAGTTGTTTTCATTAGCCTGAGATGTACTAGGAAAACTCTAAAAGCTCTCTTCAAAAAGGCATCGTGAAGAGATTTTGTACGTTGAATGATACGTGACTGCATTTTGCTTTACATTGAAAATATACAGGATGTAATCTGATATGACTATATTCACCACACTGGCCCGTTATTAAGTTATATACGGGGCTGCGCGCGCTATTGCGCTGTCTCTCATATTCAACTTACCACCATTTTTAGGCCTACTACGTTGGGCCATTCCGTTCTGTTACACACCCCTCCCCTGCCTCCCCCTGCCGTCCACCGGACCAAATAAGGACGCCCTCGGGGCTCCGCCCTAGGGGCTCCGCCCCTCTCCAAGAGGACGCCGACCCTCTCCAAGGGGGCCCTCGGGAATCCGCCCCCCTCCAAGGGGGCTCACGGGGCTCTGCCCCTCTCCAAGGGGCCCTCGGTGTTCCGCCCCTCTCCAAGGGGGCCCTAGGGGCTCCAGGGGTTCCGCCCCTTTCCAAGGGGCCTTCGGGGCTCCGGGGGCTCCGCCCCTTTTCAAGGGGGCCCTCGGGGCTCCACCCTGGTGGCGAAATCGAGGCGAGGGCGAAATGCATGCAAACGGGGGACATCGCGTCTGCAATTGTCGTGACGGACACACATGTTTGGATCGTTCTCCTTTATTTATATGATTGTTACGGTAATGTTCCTACATGTGAGTTCACGGCAACAAACTCTAAGCGAAATTCATTTTATAGACTGGATAGCAGCCAGCCAACGTGCCCAATAGCGTTTAGCCGTCCCAGATGAGGATGAGGTCCAGATTTGAGTTCGTGAGGCAGAATAACATATATACGTAAATATTGCATTAGAAATGAATGATAGTGAGCATGCGTCTGGATCACGGATAATTCGTCAATTCAATTCTTCGATACTTTAAACGGCATCTGATTAGAACTTACAGTAGCTTAAGACCAAGGAAGTGGATGATCCGACAAAAGCCGTATGGTTGCCACAAGCGCCATTAAAACTACTTCCAAAAGACAATTTCACGTCACTCGCTGAGACCACTGTCGCGGCCCAATCTCCCTGATCGCCTGTTCATTTCACTCTGCTTTCCGTTGCTCAAGTTCGCTTGGTCCCTTTGCTGGTTTAAAACAGTACCTTTAGTTGTTAGTTTTGGAAAAGCACCACTACTTGAAGTGTAATAGTCTTTTGCACAAAAAAATTAAAGCAAAGTTTCGCGATATTCGTTTGTACCATTCTGGGAGAGATTTGATGGACACAGTCCATGGCCATTCGTCTGTTTTATTTGGTCGACTCACCAGCCTCTGGGCCAATGTCCATCCATTTTGCTTTCAACTATTAATTTTTGCATAATGTTTCTTCGTTTGGTTATCTGTCCGAAGAAGTGTGGGTAGGTTTGGTTGAGCTTTTCTTTAGCATCCTTTGGATATAAATATTTGTACGATATTTTGTCGAGAATATTCTAAATCCGGCTACACATTCACATTTCGAATGCTTCAAGTCTCTTTCAATCAGCTTGCTTTAAAGTATAGGATTTAACCGCGTACATTGCAATATGAAAGGTGAGGTGTCAGTTATCATTATTGTAGTACGTTTTGTAATAGCTGCATCCTTCCAGACTCGAGAAACTTTTGTTTTTCGCCACCTCCACTGTTGGTTACCACTGATGTGAGACAATTAAACTGGTCAGCAGACCTAAAGTTACTGATTTTTTACCTACTACTGATACTTCGCCCTCCCAGCCATCGAGCACATCCTGTATTATGTATTCATTATACACATTGAATTATATAGATGACAGAATACAACCTTGTCTGACACCTGCTTGGACTTCAGAGAATCCTGCTATAGTGCTGGTAATGTTTACTTTTCTGTATTTTTTTTTCATATAGTGCAGGAGCTGAGAATTCACAGAGTCAAGTGCCTTGGTGTCGATTACGAAATACAAGAATATGCTCATTTTAAACTCCCCGATCTTTTCATTAATTTAGAGAACGTTGATGAACTGTTTTCTTCTCCTCTACCTGGGACCTGGGACAAAGCCAGTATGTACTTCTGGAATTTGGGGGAGTAGAAACATCATCAGTAATTCATTAATAATGTTAGGAGTATCTTGCTCACTTGATGATAGCAACCCTTCAGCCATGGTTTCTGTACAGGGAGGAAAATGTTTGCCAATGGGACTATTTTACATCTTTGGATGTAAAACTCTTCAAGATCTGCTCTCCATCCAATACGATAATTTTCCTTTGGCGTACAGTTCTAACTAGCTATAGGCTTTAAGTCGTCAACTCTTCTGATGGATGGTCTTCCTCTGTACAGGGTTTCCTATTCTGGCACGTTCAATAAATGTCTTATGTTTTTTTCCATGTTTATGCATTTGTTTTTCTAATTTTAATAATACTCCAAGTATGTCACGTGCTATTGTGTGTTGGTTTTAAAATATCGTTGTTGTAAAGAGGAATTATACTGAGTAATAGACCTTTACTCGATCGACATTTCTTTCTTTCTGAGACTGAAGATAAATCCTTCTATGTACGAGTTACCGGAATGCTAAGATTTTAGAAAACCATTCACGCTCAATTTGTAACCAACTTTATAACAGCAGGAAGAAAAAATCGATCATCAAATTTGTTTTGTTGTACCTATTACACATTTAAAGTATTTTAGAGGTTTGACTCACTATAGTTTACGAGAGTGGTCTCTAAATTTGTTTGATAACGTACCCCTAAGACAGAAAAAATAATTGTGCATACCTCTGATACGGGATATTGTCGCCGCATCAATTCCTCGTGTAATTAGATCATGTAATTTAAAAATGACATTCAATGTTTGTTAGTCTTAATTGATTTTCTTATTTTTCTTCTGTTATTTGGCGTACTCTCAACTCTTGACTGGCGTGCCCCTTGGGGTATGCATTGAATACCTAACTTTGGAGACCACTGGTGTACGGTATGCTCATTGCTGCATGTATAGTTCACTATTAAAATAATTTAGATATGAGTCTCGTTGATACATATAATAATGGATATATTGTATGACTCTCGGGAAGTTTACCAAAGATCAACGCGTTCCTAAAAAGTGTACTCTCTCGTCTGGCACGCGCCATATTTTGTTAGTTGGCAAACTGCAAAGGCACTAAAACACCTATTTGGAGAACAAACACATCGTTGCCCATACAAATGGAGCGGATTCTCGTATCTGTCCGTGCAGCGGCAGCGGAATTGAATATATATTCGGTACAATTTCTGTCGGCTGATATCTATCTAAAGGGGATTTGTTCAAATTGTTTCTGCGTGTCGCAGAGCGATTCTAGCTCCAAATCACATCTATCCAGCTCCCATGTTTGATTTGGCCGCGCCGAGATCTCGTTCCTACAAATTGTTTTATCTCCTCCACATATCTAGCTGCTCGATGCGCCAAAGGTTCGTAAAATGCGACCGAAATGCGATTTATTTCAGGATTCTCTCAAAACTGAAAGCCAGTTAATCGTAATTTTCCCGATTCGAACTCCATAAATGTATCTTAACCCGCCGATAGCCTATCTATTTCTAGCGGAACGAACGACTCCTGGATACCCTTTGCATGGATGGGATTTTTGTAAATCCTTATGGGGGGCTTTAAGACGTATTATGTGGAAACATTTTTTTATACGGAAATAATGGAAGTTGAAATAGAAGTGCAGATTTTATACGGCGATTATATTTCGTGAATCCTGTAGAAGAGTTTGCAAGTCTAAATTCTATTATAGATAGAATTTTGTGCTGATTATAGTTATCATCATCAGTAAGTTCCCGAGTTGAGTTAGCCAATTGATTCCGGTCTCTTATGCATTAAAATTATTTGCACTTGAATGTATTTTTTTCTTTCCATTTATCTTACCATTGTCATGCATGTTGGCACTAATCTCTGCACTAGGCGGCTTTTCTTTGGTTGTTATAAAATCAATTGTAAGAACTTGCTTCGTTGGCTAATTTAGTTTGTCATTAACCGACAATCGTTGGGGTTTAGGTGACGAATAAAGCAAATTCAGATTCTTCGAATTCGTTTGTATTGATTGAAATTTTCGATACTACCTCCCCGCAATATACCCAGCAGTTAGAACTGAACCAAGTCGATCAACAGACACTAGTTTCCATTAAGATCATCTACACGTGTTTGTCTGTTTAACTGCTGAACCACCCTCGTAGTTTGCCGATTCGGCCAGAAAACATCCATTAACGCAGATGACACATTATAAATGAATCTACTATTCTGGTGCACGGCGATGAATTCCAAGTACAATTTGTTGTGCGTCGCATGGAAGTGACTTGATAAGTTTTGATGTTGCCAGTGGTAGTCTAACGTCAAACCGTTTACTCATTTTTAGCAATAATTCATTCGTCGAGTTAGAACTACTGACCAAGCAGTTGCAGAACTCTTTTAGTTAAACCAGGCAACAGTAAACCAACAAATTTAGCTGCAAGATTCATTTCAATCATCACCATTATCACTGATCACTTATCCGTGAGCTTTAGTCTGCTTAAAAATCTTATCCTAAAAATCCGGTTTTAGTTTTCCGTCGAGTCACATGTCAATTTCTATTGTGTATATATATTTTAATGTTGGTCACCTCCCTGCTCTTTTTTCTGCGAAATTTTAACTTAGATGTGCTTCAGTGGGTCTTCGTCGCTTCCATTCTAAAAGGGAGCTTTCTGTAGTTGTTGTTCCCCATGCACCACTCCATATATGTATAAATTTTTCTTTTAAAGCAGACACGTTTCACCACGTTTGATCATTTTCCAGTTCTCTGCCCCAGACATCAGTTACTGGTCGTGTTAGTACTTTACATACCTTTATTTTTTGTGTATTGCTGTTTCTGGATCTTAATTGTTGGTAGACACCATGGTAACGTCTATTGGTGATTACTAATCATTGCCAATCTTGGATATTGTTATGTTCGTTGACCGAAATGAATTGTTTGTTGACCCCTCGCGTAGTTACGTTAAACGCCAAAACAGCAACCTGGTCCCAGTAGTGTTGTCGGACTGAAACTGACTACAAACAATGTGCAAGGAAATCCAATTTTTTCATATAAACCTATTGACTTCCAAACACAAATACAATCACAGAAAAACACTAATAAAAGTAAAGGAAAATAGTATCAACCTACGTGCGATATACCTTGGGGCTACTCGCATGTAAGTTACAAATACATCAGAAGCGCATAAAACATTATTAAAGTAACAGTGAAATAATTGTGCACATGTCAAAATGTCTTACTACGGTCCTGGCTTAACGCTGAACCTGATCGCGCTTACATATACTCAAATCGGCCGGGAATTATACACCCTTTGTTCGATGACGGAACACATTATTTCGCTTGCAAACACCTCTTGCAGTTGAACACAACTTTATTAAGTTGACCCGAAAACAATTTCCCTGGAATGGATGCTGGGTACCCTTGAATTCCGCACGTCTTAGATAGCGTCATTGACCCTGGACGGCACAACACGTGATATTGGTACCTGCTGAATTGCGCCTCCGAAAAATGGATGTTTTGAATATAGCCCGATTGATGTACTTACATGTACCCTACGTAAATTGCCTTCACGGGACTCGCAAACGCTTGTTCGCTGCACTTTTCACTTGAATGCAGCGATTATTGCAAGACCCTTATAGGTCGCTTTTAATTATGTCGTCTCAAAGCTATTTGCACCATACACTTTATAGTCACAAACACGTGCAGCCCTCTACTGAGGCTGCGTGCGACTGACTTATTCTGTGTTTTGTTGGGTTGTTGCTGCACTCGCAAATTTCTCCTCACAATACACTTCCTGCGCACGACCGGCTTTGCGAACATTTCATTTATACTGAATACCATCTTATATTTAATTACAATAAAACATATAAAATATACAAGTTGGCTCGTATCTTTACATGTGCAGTCAAACATTACAGGCGTAGGGATGGCTGAGGCTTGTTTTATGACTTGTGATCATAGGTGATGCATTTTGATTGCTTCAAACTTATAATTATCGATTGTCATTGCATTTGCTTCGCAACAATTGAATTGTGCAGTATTTCAGTACAATACATAGTAAACGGGGGTCTGCATTCGCACAATGAAAGTGAGTGTAGAGACTGCTGTACATTTTACTATTCCAAAACGTCTACTATTACATGAAGTGATTGTACATCGTTTCTATATACTCAAAATGGCAAATCAGCTTCTGTAATTTTGCATTGAAATTGGCATCATTAAATGTTGTTTAATGGTTCAACGACTTCGAACGATTTAACACGTGGCATGTAAGCAAGTAGAAATCGTTTTGCAGAGCATTGGAACCGAAAACATGTCCCTCTATGGCTCTGCTCGTTTTTGCTGCACCCTCAGAAAGTCGAGGCGTTCTTGCATTCGTACGTTGGCGATTCAAATGCAAATAAACCCTCTAATTGAAAGTATATAAACGTTCAATCAGTCGTTCCGTGGGATTTGATCCACGAACAATTTTAAATCCTAATCTTAACTGTATCTAGCTAATCAGAGGCTGGCAGCTCGTCTACGCTGTAGGCCGTATTAGACTCCGGTCTACGTGCCTTGGCTGCCAATCACGAGCACTTTGAGTGCCTTCCAGGGCACAGAATGTTGATAAATGATGCCGAGAATATGTTGAAATGCACATGCCGCTTAATGCACCGCACTGCTAGATCAGTTGGATTTAAAAGAACCGGCGATATGTAACAATTCGGAACGTTAGCGACCGGATTGCTGCGATGTAGTCCATGTTATGTAATTATTTTCTCGTTGGAAAATACTGGGAATTTGAAAACTTCAGTATGGATAAAATTGCAATTATAATTTTATATGCGGCGGATTAGTTATAAATTTAGTCGTTTTATAAAACGTATAGTTCTAAAAATGTGTAGATAAATTGTTAAATGATATGAAATGAAGATTTTTACAATTCGGAAAATCCTATGCGTTTCATAAAATGCCAAATAGCTATCGTAGAAATTGTATTAAAGGCCTGGTTGTATTATTGCTGCATGGTATAATATTTTACACAAATAAAAAGTACATAAAAATAAAGGTAAAGTAATGTTTTAAAGAAAACTATAAAAGGAAAAAGATGGAACATTCATAACGTCTATTCCTCATAATTAATTGACACAGATTGCAGCAAGTAAAGGTGATGAAGAGCTATTTAAAATTGCAAGAAAAATTACTTCCCCGCACGGAATATTTTAAGAAATTATGAATGCGGAGAATCGAGAAATATAATGTCTAGAAGAACTTGAAACACCAGTGTTACAGATAAAAAAATGAGTTGATGTAAATCCAAGCGGGAGTAGATCTCATAACATAGAGATCAGAAGAGATAGAAAGATATATCCAGGTGTCTGTGGTGTACGAAAGGAAAGTCGAGTAAAGAGAGGGGGTATCATTACTCCATAATACAAGATATTAATAGCATACGTAGCTAATCGGGAACCCGTAAAAAAATAATGTTAACTTAGGCGGAAGAACGATAACTGTTAAGCCGGTCTCAGACACATCATCAAATGATGAAGAGGTTACAAGGAAAGGATACATTCTTTAAAAAGTTCTATGAAACCATAGTTGACATCAGAAACTTTACAGAAACAATTATGATGGGGAAACTTTCACAGCAGAGTTGAAATTAGGTTAAACGATGAGGTTGTAGGAGCTCAATGATCTGATCAAACGGTAACCGTTGCACATAAAATTAAATTAAATTTACCAACGCATTTTAGAAACATTAAATGATTCATACATATACCGAGTGATTTTTTAAAAACTCACACTGTATATGAAAACAATAAACGAGATAAATGAGTCTTATGCTTAATATATTATTTAATTACGAAACAGAAGTCAAATACACAACTAACCGGTAGTTCGGATCTTTACCTATTAAAAGCAAAAATTGGTATAGCAAGGTAGAACTAGGTCAATGGATCACCACCACGTCAGGTATTGAACTACTCCAGTATAGCCTTAATAGTATCATACAGGGCAGCATCAGATGTCAACAACCATTAGATGGAGATTTACAGTCCTTTGGAAACTTGTCATTCGAAGAAATCTACATCATAGGAATTGTACAGAAAGCAACAGATGAGGCACTAGGATCAAGGAAAAGTAGATTAAGCAACAAACTTTAGTGGACAGATGAAATAGAAAAACAAGTAAAAATAAAAAAAATATCTATTTGAAATATATCACCACTACTACTCCACAAGATCATGAAGCAATTATAGCATATGCCTTTGAGCTACTGGTTTTGGAGAAAATGAAACACCTGAGAATGTTAAAAATTAAGTCTATTGAAAGGAAATAAAAATCAGTACATCTACATCTTCTCAAGGATTCCGTCAAAATTTCTTGCGTGCAGTTTTAGGCAAAATCAAACAGCTTCGGAATTATTGGAACAGTTACACTTAAATTACCATTCTTTTACACCCTGAAAGGCAGTTATAAGTAGAGCAACCCCTGTATTAAGTTTGTTAATAAAAATCGGGGAGAACTGCCCGCCGCTGGTCGCGCGTTCCCCAAGTAAATTTTCAAACACTGCCCTCGGTTAGTGCCGTACGTGTTTCGTGCTTAGCAGTTTTGCAAAATTGCATAAAATTGACTTTTCATTCGCGGTTTCTTGGACTTGCTTACTTTCCAAATATCATGCTAAGTTTTGCACGTGCGTGCCAGTCGGCAGTAATTTTGAATTTTTTATTTCTCAGGACGCGTTCTGACTGATTAGCACCGGATGCAATTGGATCGTGTTTTCATTGTTACAATGTAACCTTTTGCGTTCTTAATAAATGAACTGTACAGGTTTTGCTCCACCTATTTTTAATAATTCCTTATAATTTTTAATTGAATTAAAATTTGGGAATTTTACGGGGTTAATTATAAAACCAAATTTTTGAGGTTTGTCACCCATTAAAGAGAGAGATAATAAGGAAAAACTAAAAACAAGAATGACATGTGGGATAATAAATGTCAGGAGATTGAAATTTCTTTAAGCGGAAGGAACCCTACAAAAGCTTGTAAATTTGTCAACAATGTTAAAAATATCTGTAATGAGAAAGGTCTCATAGCGATTATGTCGCAAGGTCAATGTATGATGCATTAAGTAAAACTACCAACAAAGACGACAATACAATACTTTTTATTTAACGAATCGCTTTTGCCCTGAAGGCGTCGAGTTTTTACCTGTTCTCTAAGTCTCTTCTACCTATAATTTATATAATTTTCTATCCCTTGCTAATGTACTCGGTTTGCAGCTACATCTTCTACTTGCTCCTGCCATGTTTTCTTCCGTCTACTTTAATTTCCGTTATTATATTTGGTATTTTGTTTATCCCCATTCTAGGGATATGCCCAAACCACTTGACCTGTTTATCGATCTTCTTTACTATTGCATCTACCAAAATCTATCTTCAAGTGTTGTTAATTCTGTACCTTCCGGTGTGTTGTGCAACTCTTCGTAATAACTTCATCTCTGTTGACATTACCGTTTGTCTGCGATCCTTTTGAATCCCAATTCCTCCAAAGTCCGGTCCAGTTGCCCAAATAGCCAAAATTTTGATCCGGCTCGAAGGACCAATGTTTCCGCAATGCTCCTTGAATTTTATGCAGCCCTCGATTTGCGTAGTTCCGGAGATTACCTCTTGCACTAGTTCAATTCGCACCTCGAAGCATAAGTTGTTTAATATTGTAGAACCAGGTTGTTTCTGACAGGAGATGAAGTTTCTTGGTTGCAATAAGGTGTGACGTAGAGTGGTCAGGCCTAACCACCCCTTTAAAACAAGTGTAGCCTGTGTCTTTGTTACAAATGAACATACTCAGTGTTAGAAGTATATTGAATTAATTAACAGATACAAGTCCTTATATATAATTGAATGTATGTCGTGTTGCTGTTTTTGAACAAATAACCTATTATTTACATAGACAAAAACCACGACAGTTTGCACAATAATTCAATGTCGGTGCACAATGTGTGTGAAATAGGACCCAGCAACGATATCATAACGCAGAGGTCTGCGTAATGCTTCCTTATAGTATATTGCAACGTGACCCAGTAACTTGACGTTGATGCAGAGTTTGTATAAAAATAACTTATCTAGCATATGTCGTGACATAATTAATCTCATCTAGTATGGCTGTGGAAGTGCAAACCAACGCCTTTAAAATTGGCTTACATACTTATATATTTTATTATAAATATTATTTTTATTCATCTTATTACAATATTATATTGGAATAAATGAATTTGCACGAAAAAGTAATGTAATTGTCCAACAAATTAGCTTGCGCCGGTCGAATAGACACTTCATCTTAAACCTAACCTAAAAATAAAATATATTGGAGCCAGTTTTAAAGGCAGCAATTTGTTCTTTCGTAGCCATACTAGATGAGATTAATTTTTGATCATACTTTAGTTTTCATATTCTAATTGAACACACTTTTGTGTCCACACGATTTCATTGAATTTTACTAAGTTGTCTTGTCCATGATTAAACATTAGTTTGAACACCCTTTATCTTAACTTGTTTATTAGTACCCAGTTTTCTGCCGCATACATGAGTGTCGGTAAGTAGATGGTCTTATAAATTTGCATTTTCGTTTTGTAGCTAAATTGCGAACCAGCAATAACAGTGTAGCATCAAAGGAAAGAATAAAAATTGGTAGCAGCCAGAGAAATGAATACTCTGAGATGATGGATCGGGATACCAAGAAGACATAGGATAGGGTAATCGACAAATTAGAATTGAAGAAACTATTATTAAATACATAGAAAGAAAACAATTAGTATGGTACGACCATGTGCAGAGAATGTCCCAGAAGAAACTGCGTAAGTGAGTTCTAAATTGTATACCACAACACAAACGGAAACAAGAAAGGCCAAGTAGAAACTGAAGAGAAGGAATAGCAAAAACTATGAGTGAACAGAACCTTTCAGTGAGAACAATGAGAAGACAGAGGACAGGGGAGTGTAGACATCGAGCAGTTGATTGCTATCAAATAATAACACGGTTGAATTAAATAAACGTATATTGAAGAAAATACATAAACTGAACAGTACAGCTATAATATACAGACTGTCTTTAAAATGCTAGCAACCTCGGTCAACAGCTTCCGAGGTGCCCCTTATCGCTACCCCAATAAATCAGCCCTGCGCATAATGCGAGATAGGCAAAAGTTTCTACATCCTCCGGCCGCGAAATTATGTACTACTTAATTCTAAAGGATATAGAAGCTGTATTGGGCGCCTTAAAATTGTTCCGTTCGCACACTTTACGTAGCACGCACGCACCTTCCCGTCGCGTCCTAAAATAGTTTCTGCCACTATGCCTAATTTCCACAAAAGTCGGCGTTTGTCAACCCCATGCACTAGCACAACATCGCCCTCTTTCACTGGGCACTCGCGCACATTAACGTTGTGATGGGTTCCTCGTAGTAGCTGCAAATAGTCCTCCCGCCATCTTTTCCAAAAATAGTCCAGTGTCCTAATCCTTTGTCTCCACTGCTTGCTTAGCGCATTTCCTTTGACGCTTCCGTTGATGGATGGTATGGTAGTTAAGCCGGGACCTAACAAAAAATGTGCTGGGGCCAACGGTAGTGGATCCGTATGTTCACTGCCGAGGTACGTGAGTGGTCGTCCGTTAATTGTAGCTTCAATTTCTCTGCTTGCAAAAGAACGTTTCATGGCACAAATACTGGCTGTGGCACCCGTGGTTAAAACGAGCTCCTGATGCACGGCTCTTATTACCGCACAGGTAAACAGAAAAATATTACACTTTTGTGTAAGGCCCTTTTCCTCGAAGTACAACGGCCCTGCGGAGTCAATTTCCGTTATTTGGAATGGTTTCGCTTGCTCTATTCGGTCCTTGGGCAATGGTGCAAACGGCGCCGATGCTGACTTTCCGTGTAACCTCTTACTAATGAGACATTTCGATAACACCGATTTTATTATTAATAATTGTCTACCTCGAATTATCCAAAACCGTTTGCGAAGTTCACAAAGAGTGGCATTTACACCACTGTGGTGAACAATTCTATGAATTTTAGTAATCAATATCTTACTCAAATGTGCACTCTTCGGCAAAACTATGGGATGTTTAAGATCGAAGTTTGCTTCTAAATTCTGAAGGCGACCCTCCAGGCGTAACAGTCCGTCCGTGTCCAAAAAGGGTTTTAAAGTCGAAATACTGGAATCGCGCTCGACCGCACCAATTGTCTTCAGATTGTCGACCTCTGAAAGGTAAACCTCTTGCTGTGACTGCCTAAGTACACACCTTTCTGCACTTTCAATTTCGTCTAGCCTCAAATTTCCAATGTTTTTATTGGTTTTGCTTCTGCAATTTCCCGTAGATCGCAATACATACGCCGTTATTCGCACTACCCGATCAAAGTCACTATATCTCGCCAATTCTATAAAATTGTCCGCATTTCTACCATCTGCTTGATTTGTTAAACAACACACTTTAGTTACTGATGCAATTTGTGGATTTACGTCGTCGATAATATCACCTGGCCATCTATCCTCGTCCTCTCGTAGCCACGACGGACCCTGCTGCCATTCTTCGGAATCCAGTAGAGCGTTGGCGGTAATTCCGCGAGTAAGTAAGTCCGCAGGATTCTCGCGACCTGGACAATCGTACCAGCCTTGTATGTTGTTGAACAGCGATTGGATCTCCCTTGTGCGATTAGCAACGTACGGCTTCCATTTGGAGGGATCTCCTTGATTGTCTTCTTTATTCGTTATCCCTATGGTTTCCAAGTCCCATAGTCTTTCAACTGATGGCTCCGTGGTTGAAACTGTTGCGTGTAGCACGGTTTGTAAATTAACGGCAACTTTCGTGGCATCTACTGGGGTAGGTCCGTGTAACGTATATCCAAATTTGGTATTAACGGCTACTAGATGATCACTTAGGCGAAGATTTTGTCCAATAGTTACTACAGACCAATAGTTATCTGCGCCTATCAATAAGTTAATTCCTTCAAACATTAACGACCGATCAGTGTCTTTAGGAACGTAATCCGCTAACTGTAAATGTTTATACTCTGCAACACTTTCACTTGGAATGTTTAAATTGTCCATACAAATTTCCGGCACTTCCACGGCCTCAATCGTTAATTTTTCATCCGTATATTGTCCCTTCAAAGTTATTAACACGCGATTATAAAGATTCGATGGTACCGGCCCATTGTTCCCGAAAGCGGCGATACTAACGCGATGTTGCCCTACTACTGGTAACCCTAAAATTCTGGAGACGTTTTCTTTTATAAACGTAAGCTGGTTACCACCGTCAAACACTAAGCGGATTAGTTTCATCGAAGCACTTCCGTTACTCGCGTAAACACAGGCAGTTTGCAGTAACACGTTTTTCTTTATGTTTGTCATCAAACTTGACACAGATGAGGACGGCGCACTGCCGGCACTTGTTTCCGGAAGATTTATTGTTGGTCCAGTTTTGCCCAGATTAACCCATGCTGGGTCGCACAATGTGGTAGCGTGTCTTCCTTTGCATTTCCTACAACTCAAGTATCTGTTTCGGCAAAACTTTGAACTATGGGATCCTTTTGTACATCGATAGCAGCGTCCACTGGCCCTCAGCATTTCTTTCTTCCGTTCCAAGGAAACATCTGCATCGCACCCCTCGGTCGGATGATCGCCTTTGCAAAAGAAACAGTTATTTATAGCTTTATTTTGGGTTGCCAGTAAACTTGACGCAGTTCCCTTGTAACTCTGTTTCTTGGAAGCTTCCGGCACCTTTCCTCTAAGATCTCGGTCCGGCTTCAACGCCTGCTCTAAAGCTTCCATTTCATTCTTGACAAACCTCAATAAATCACTCACTTGCCGATCGGCGTCTTCTTCTGTCGAGGCGGCACCTGACGCATTAGAACCACTTTCTTGGTGATCCAAAACTTTGCCCTTTGTTTGTCTATAAAATCCTAGACGCAATTCCGTGGGTAACGATTTCATCAGGCTTGATTTTATGATGATGTTATATTGTGACTTCGAAACCTCCAGGATCGTTAAAGCACGCATAGCTGACGTGATCAAATTATAATTTTTGCGTAATGTAACTACGTCGTTTCTGGATTTCACTGGTTCAATTTTCATTATACTGTCGAAATATTGCTCGATCAGCCGTTCAGCGTTTCCGAACTGCTCTTTTAGGATACTCAGGGCTTCCTCGTAAAAAGCTCCCGACGGTGGAAATCCCTCTATTGTCTCTGCTGCCTTGCCTGTCACAGACATCCTTAAGTAGTTGAATCTATCTCCATTATTCAACTGATGGTTTTCGTGAACGTTAGATTTGAATTGCTCCCAAAAAGGAATCCAACCCTTTGGACTGCCGTCGAATTTCACCAATTCCAATCGTTGCAGCTTGACTACGGGATGAGGTCGTGCTTCTTCCCGCGTTTCGTTTGTTGCATGTCGCGCATTTGCCCCAACTTGCATGGCTTCTGTGTGTGCTCTATCTAACATTTTTAATCTAAACTCTAACTTAGACATCGTGGTTACTGCGACCTCTTCATACTCCATCTGCTTCTGGAATTCTTCTTCCAGTATTTCGGTATGGGAAGATTCTAATTGCCGGTCGATTTCCTTAAGATTGTCAGTCGCAAGTTTTAGCTTTGCCATCGCCGTATAAATGTCTTCAGCACCGTATTCCTCTGCTAGCAAACCGTTTACGTAGTTGATTGTTTTCGTTAACTGCGACCTGCACACCGTTCGTTTCACTTCCATCGCTGAGCCCGTATTTTAACCGCACGATTTGAATATTCTCGTTCCCGTTCCACTTTAACTTCAGAATATTCGCGTTAGTGTTCAGTTTTATTTTCACTTTCCGTTCCGTTCCGTTCCCGGGTTTCGGCACCAAAATATCAAATAATAACACGGTTGAATTAAATAAACGTATATTGAAGAAAATACATAAACTGAACAGTACAGCTATAATATACAGACTGTCTTTAAAATGCTAGCAACCTCGGTCAACAGCTTCCGAGGTGCCCCTTATCGCTACCCCAATAAATCAGCCCTGCGCATAATGCGAGATAGGCAAAAGTTTCTACAATTGCTTCCATTACCATTGTTTTCAGTTACTTCCAATAAGGCATTTTGTGTGGTTCAGTAATGGGAATGTTCTGAAAGTTGCGTCAGTGGATGGTTGTGGGACAGTTTGGCTATTCCGGTAAATCAGCCAGAAGAAAAATCCAACAGGAAACTCACATAACGTGTTGAATCATTGTACTTACGCGGCTCTCTTAGTATGTCTTTGTATATTCTTGTGGGCGACGAGGATGATTAATCACTATTCTACAAAAACAACATCTTGGTGGTCAACAGCACATTCGTTCCGCACAAGAAAATCCACATAGTAACATGGTCTTCTCTAAACAACGTAACTATGAATGATTTTGAGCATATACACCGGAGACATGCGACCGATATAATTAATCTCACCTAGCGCAATAATTGGTCACTGTAACGCACCGGCGACCAATCTAGGAACTTTAAAGTGTTTAGTCACTAGTGACGGCTATGTATTAGGAACGTGGAGAATAATTTTTGGTGACCGTAACGTTTAGGTGACGTTCCTGGAAGTTGGCTGGCTACGTTCCAATGACATTGTGATTACGTAGCGGCGACTTTAAGGTTACGTAGCAGCGACGTTCGGGTTGGTATCCGTGGCGTTCACGGAACTTTACTGCTGTATTAGATTAGTGTTGCCCATTCCTACACGATCCTTTGTCCATTTATATTAGTGATGGGCATAATCGGCTGATTTCAATAATCGCAATGTTCCATTTCGGAATGTTTATAAAATCGGAATATCATCCGATTATTTTACATTCCGTAAATGCAAGCAAGAGAAAACGAACGAAACAACAGCAAGCGGAAGGAAGATGAAGTGCGTGCAAATTTGCGTGGCGCCGTAAGCCTTTATCTGCGTTTGGGTTAGTAGGACGGCCAGTAAAACAATTTATGATTTTGAGTCGCACAGTGGCATATAAGAGGAAATAAAATATTTTTCCAAATTATTACAGTAGTTACCTTAATAGACTTTGGGAAAATGGTAGTGATATTTTAAAGTTTAATGGCACATAAAGTACATAATAGATAGTATAAGTAAGGTGTACTATCTAATAATTAATCTACAAAATACCACTTAGTGCCATTCACGTATACACGTGCGCACACGGCGCGACCCGTCGTCATTCGCCAACCAGGATATAGCAGTCAAGTGAGCCAACATTCCGTATTCCGTTCAGTTCAAATTGGCATTTTGTTTTCTCATTTTGTGAACCGAATAGTAAAATAATCGAATTCCGAAAGTTCCAAATTTTGTGCACCAAACAGTAAAATAATCGAATTCCGAAAAGTTCCGAAACGTTCCGAAATAATCGGAACCTTCCGATTTTTTGAACAATCGGAAACTTTCCTATTATTCATTCCGGATAGGCCCATCACTAATTTATATAGCTCAGAAATTAAATCGAATACTATTAAAATATTATTACTGGAAAAAACTTGTGCTCCCGATGGTCTGAGGGCGAAAATTTAAACGAATGCAAGTTTACTGTAAAAAGCAATGATGATACCTCAAAATCAGACCACGCGCCATTCAAAATTGCATTTTATAATAAATTATTGGCTTTCAAATATTTAACATCATGCGAGAATATCAGATGGCTTACCGACTTTTCCCGTACACAGTATAAAAGTAAAAAATGTCTAAAAAACCGTGCAATGCAGATTCTTGTATACTACACAGATCAAGTAAACCTAATTGCAAAAAATACAGAGACGCTCGCGGAAAACGAAAACTCAATATATGATTAATGAAAGAAAATCAAAGACTTGCTGAAGCAAATGTTGTTGCGATCATCACTGTTCCGAAGAGTTATCCGTCTAGTATCCCGCGATATCATGGAAAAGGAGGGGCCAATATAGGAAGCGGCGGTATGGAAAATCAGAAGTAATTAGGAACTTTATAACTTAAAATAAAAGGAGCCATTTGGAATAAATTGCAGATACTGGAACAACAAAAGAATTTTTAGAGGTAAAGCCGAACGAAGAACAAATATTCGGACCCCAATAAGAGGTACCTGGGCGAAATGGAAAAAGAGATCAAAAAGCTAACAGAAGATGTAAGGCTTCGGTGCATTTTATTTGTGATGGTCTTAAAAGAATAAATTTGATTCGATGTTTTTAGTAGTTCATCAGTCATTTATATTTATCATCTGAAGTTGATTGGTATGATCTACTTGCCATTTATGGTTCCATGCATAGGTTAAATTATTTTCACGCTGTCCTTTTCTGGAGATGTTAAGGAGCATAAACAAATATGTCTACCAATGGTTGAGGGACTAAGTATTTGGATTAAAGTGCCATTAGTATTTTATTATAATCTCCATAATAATTTTTGTATGGTCTCAATGATTTTTTCGTGCAATTTTTCATATATACGTACCGTACTAAAGTTATTTCATCATATAAAGCTAACCTTTTTTATATTTATTTTTCTACACCTATTTCTATGGTTGCGTAAACACGTGAATAGTAATGCTGCTCATTGCGCCTTTTACCACTTTTCCATTTTTGTTTACTTCTTATATTACGTTCATTCCGACTTTGTCTAACTCACCTTATTTTCCCCAAAAAGTTACATGGTAGTTATGACAATTTAAAATGATATAGGTGATTTTATTTATCTGTCACGGTTAACGTTGATACTTGATAGTTCATTCCTGCTAATGCAGTGTTTGATGTATTTAGTCGAATCTGCGCGTGATATCACGTGCAGTCTGGGTTGATCAGACATGCTCTGTTGAGTTTTAGTTTATTGCCTGCTTTATTTTGCGAATTTATCGTATTGCCAGCGTGAATGATAGCACGGTCGTTAAGGAACTTTCTTCTACAGTCCGATTTTCTAATAATATTTCGTCCAACTGGTGGTAAACAGCTTAGCAGCTGTTTTTGTCTTTCAACTAAAGATCTTTCGCCCAAATTTGTAAAACAAGCAATAAAAATCGTCGGAGATGTGCGTCTCGCCATGCAGAAGTAAATTGTAATTTATTAGTTCCTGCTTCTCCGTTATTTTCCCACTCCATAAGTTGGTTAGTTAGATGAAATTTGGTAAAAACGGCATTATGGTGAATCTATTTAAAAAAGCAGGTGTTTAATTATGGTGAATTCTGTCATTTATATATATAATCAGTTTAAGAACTTACGACATTGAAATGTTCTTGTTTATGCCAGACTTAATGACGTACAATAGTTTATATGTATTTCCTACGTACCTTGAACTTTGCGTATTATTAGTTTGCATGTAACACTTTCATTGCACCGTATTTGTCTTTTCCTTTTTATAACAGGTTATAGCTTATCAAAGAGCCTGTGGCTGTTGCATGTATTTTTAAAATATCTCCCCAATATTGTTGCCGCGAGACGAGACTAGGCGAGATTTGCCCATTCTCGATCTCGATCTCTAAAATTCTTGAACTTGAAAATTTTGGAACGTCAATTCTCCATCTCGAACTCGGGAATTTCGATTCTCGAATTGTAAATATATGCTGTGCTCACCGAAGTGAGGCTGCGGTTATTTTAGGGTTATGCAGTTTCTCATAATCCTAAAATAACCGCGTGCGTCAAGCTTTAAGGTTTTGGGATTCCCTGATGATATTTAAAGAAGGTTTTAAACCTGAAAGGGCAGTTGGCGATTTCTCTATGTAAACAGATAATGTGACCGACACGTTTGCCTACGTAGGTGCATGCTCCAACGTTGACGTTTTGTGATGCGCAGCGTGTGAATATTAAGTGTTGAATTTATGAGAATTGTGCAGTTGTTGCTTATTTTATCTCTCAAAGACTTATTAAGAAATATTTGAGATAAAAAATGTCAATCTCGATTTCCAATTTTGAGGCGAGGTCGAGAATTATATAGGCCGATTTTGCTACGTTTTTAAGTGGTTTTTAAAAATACTATTGAAAAACTGTCGAGATCGAGGATTTGGCCAATCCCGTCTCGGCGGCATCACTACTCCTCAATGTAAGTTGCAATCACCTTATCACCGGATAATCTTCCAATTTACATTCGCGAGTTTTTGAACAAAGAAGTTGGTGACGCCCCTATTTGGTTTTGATCATTTTAATGTTAACCTAGTGCCTCCTCCGGAACAGCTGGCACATTCAATTCTATTGGTTACGGAACTATTTCAGGGATTTATAGTTTGCTATCCTGCTTATATTGAACATTGAAGTGTTGCAAGATTATTATCATTAGTTTATTCTAGTGCTATTGCATATTAGAGCATTCAGTGGTAGCAATTTTTTGATAAAATTTCGGCGATTTATGCTATTCTGACCGAAATCCGTTTTTTTATAGTTTTGCGTGATTATAAATTCTTACTAACTTAAAATGTGTGCAGTTCTTTATAATACAACTCGATTAATACATAAATCAACGTCTATCTTATTTTAATATTTTGAAATGAAAATTTTCGAAGTTAAAAGCTGAAATATAACATTTTTATCGTTGGTTGTTTACGAACTACCAAACTACCCTTCTATGGTCAATTTACCTGAAATGAGAAAAATCTTATTACGATATATTACATCTCCAAGTATGTTTAGGTTATTCTAGACGCACTGTAAAGAGTCAGGTGTGTGTTTATTTTATAAATTTGGGGCGGCTTTTTATGAAAGATTTAACGTTGAAAAAATTCAACATTCATTCGTATTTTTACAATCTACCCATAGCAATTCCTAACTATCCTTTAATATGTCTAACGTGTATTTGTTTTATATTTAAAACTTGAAAAGCACAAACATGTGTACCCTGCATCTCCATGAATAAAGGACAAAAATCGCGCGGTTAACCTCGAAGGCGAATTCTGCATTCAGTGCGCTCCTCAATATTAAAATTCATGAGCGCTGTGCATCCTTATCAGAGGAAATTATCTCACGACGCAAATAAATAAATAAACGGTTATGATATCACAATCAAAACGGTAATGCTCAACTCGTGTCGCCGATGCGATCACGATTGGATAGCGACTCACGTTCTCATTCCCCTTTTTATGAAATCTGAAATTTATACCGGCAGAGTCGGAGGCATAAATGTTAATTTTAGACCCGTGACGGCCCTGCCTTCATCCGGATTAAAATTTATTGTAAATAAGCGAATCTTCCAAGGAATGGCGCTTAGTGCAACGACGTTTCGCAAAAGGTTCGTCGTAGACGTAGAGGCTGTTTTTGAATGCAAATTCTTCCTTTTAATGCGCTTGTTGTTTCGCCGGCGATTGTGGGAACGTTGGTAGCAGCGTTTAGTAAAATATGATGGAAATAATTTTGTAGTATAAGTGATATACTACCAGACTGTTTCAAATGGAATCGGAATTGTGGTTATTACTATTTTAAAACCAAATTAACTGAACGCTGCTTCCACTGTTTTATTAGCCTTTCTGTCTCTTGATATACCTTCTCTATTTATCAGTTAAAACGTCAATTCCACCAGAGAAGAATGTTTTTGGCTTTGGTTGAACATTTACTTTAAAATTAATTTAATCCGGAAATGTTTGAGGGGAATTACTGATAATACATTTTATTATTTACTCTGTCATTAAAAATATCTGCAATACATAACGTCTTTACTTCAAATAAACTGTAGTTTCTAACGTAAAATCTTAAAGACCATCATAAAACAATTTAAGTGTGTTTCATTTTAAGTACTACATTTACTATTGGTGCTGACGCACCAACTGACTAATCGTCTAAATCAAGGTCCCAGATCTGCTTATGTGTTTATTATTAAACGAGCAATGGTGTGAAATTGCTGTAAAAATATATAAATGTAACAGTTGTTGACAACATACACGTTAAAAATAAAATTATGTACAAAGGGTCTAAAAATAGTAGCATTTGAAGATTTTAATTCGTTACACGGAATTGCTCATTCTCTCTAGTATAAACGCTACATGATACTGAATTTATTTTCAGTATATGGAATAGAAAGACAGCTGTTTAAATCGCTTTTGTGCTGACAGCCAACTGCGCATATGCTCAGGCTCACCGCGCACAGATCACAATCAAGGCACGCCCAAGTGCACTCTGCGTCTTCACTGACTACCTATTCTTGTATGAACAGATAAGGTATTAAATCAACCGCTTGCAGTGATGCTTGCCAAATATTGGTTGTGTAACACCTGGAATGTAGGCGATGGATGTTCTTCACGGTGATGCTTTTATAATTTCGTCACTCTACGCTGCTGCCTTTGCTTTTTTCTTTCCGTAACTCCAGCTCACTAAATTCTGTCTGCAGGATTTCAGTCGCGTAGCGGCTGCTATTTCCTCGCCTTCTTTTGCTTGTAGTTGACCCGGACTCGTAGGAACTTCGCTTCTGACTAATACGGTGACCGGTTTCAAAACTAAGTCCCTCAGTTTCCACGTGATTGGACCAACTTTTGTCGCCTACATTTTAGTGTAAAATTCGCATAACTAATTGGCGCGCGATAAAATATTCATTCGCATAGCTAAAACTATTTCTTAGGCTCCACGAACATAGTAAAATACATATATTTACAAATAGGCTATATATCGTAATGTTATTACTAAGACACCCATGTTAGTCAGGTTTAAGATAATCTCTGAAACTTCTTTGTGGCGTGAATTCATAATTCATTTTCTTATATGGGTATTTCGCCACTCTGCAAATTAAAATATTAAATAACGAAAATACTAACAACGAACGTTTCGAGGGACAATCTGCCCTCGTTATCAACGAATAACAATTAAAACTACAGAAAATTCATTGGAGGTTGGTCGTTTTTTCTTCCAGTGAAAAAAAGATAAGTTCTTGTTAGTTTTAATTGTTATTCGTTGATAACGAGGGCAGATTGTCCCTCGAAACGTTCGTTGTTAGTATTTTCGTTATTTAATATTTTAATTTGCAGAGTGGCGAAATACCCATATAAGAAAATGAATTAGTCAGGTTTAGTTTCCGTTTCAACTTAGTTTATTCGCCGATCTTTTAGTTACGGCTAAGGTCTCGGCATGATAAGTTATGACCTTCACAACGCATTGTTCGAATGAAATTAAAACTAAATATATTCAAAAACTACCGTGAGGAATCATGGAGAAATGGTGTCCCCTTGTCTTACGCCTTTTTCAATTTTCAATTTATTTGTATACGCACGTAGTTTGACTCTGGCTGTGGCATAATGATATATGTTTTAAATTAATGCTATAGTCACCGGTTAGTCGGTAGTTTTACTATATCAAAGGCTTTTTGAAAGTCGGCCAATATTAAGACATGATGATTATTCAATTCATTTTTAACATCTTGATTGGCTGTAAATGATCATTGGTCCATTAACTACCTTTACATCTGGATTTCTACCTAAGTTGGTAAAGGTCAAATTTCTTTTCCATTCGTTTTTATTTATTATTTTTATGAGGAGCTTGTATAGATGTGAAGGAAACTCAGTGGCCCCCTAAAATCCTTGAGACGGATTGATTTGATCTGAATGTGAGAGTGCGTGTACCCTGCCCTATTCATCCGACGTAGTTTTGGGTTGAAAGCATTCTCATTAGTTTCGAGAATTTTTTTGGAAATTTGAGAGATCCCCAGTTCTCGAATCGGCGTCGGAAAGAACAAGAGTCGATCAAAGAAGCCCAAAATAGTATAAATAACAGAGAAATGGTATCTTAACATAAATTGAGCCAGCTAGGGATCCTGGGAATTACCAGTGTCAGAACTCACAACATGGGAGTCCCTCAGGAAGTGTTGTTACAAATAAAGAGCCAATTACTACCTGCAGCAAATGTGAAAAGTACACGCGGTTGGCTGCAGTAGGAAATGGACGGGGTCTTAAGCTGAAAATGCAGGTGTTTACCTATAAAAGTCTAATAGGTAGGTGTTTATTATTGATTAGGCAGCAGTTTGGTGGTTGAATGCCAGTGATCTACTCGGGGTTTTTCTAGGTTTTCGTCAGTTGCGCTTGTCTCCAATATCCGGACTTACCTTATTTTTGTACGTCTGAAATGTTTAACTTCAAAATGCGCGCGCTGCACTACGCTTTGCAAATGGAAATCAAGCAGTAAATAAAATCTCTATTCAAATAACATTTATAACAGTACGATCGGCACCAGCTGATGGCCAGGACCGTAACAAAGAATGAGTTTCCATTCTACAAAAGGGATTTATATTTGTTGGCCATAATATCACGCAAAATGCAACAGCTGCTGTCTGCTCAATAAATTCCGCAAAGGAAAATAATATTCCTCTTCCCCTGCAAGAATGCAAGGAAGTCCATCACCGGGTGCTGAGTGATATAGGTTTAGATGGTAGAACAGGAGTAGGGTTAACCAAAACTGAATCTCGCCTTGTGGTTGATGTGCTTTTGCAATAGATTAGTTCTTTTTTTGTGTACTCGTGTGTATTTGCTTCTTGTATGAGCGCATCAATAAAGTTTATTATTATTATTATTATTATTATTATTATATTTACCGGGGGTTTGATGGCCGCCGACCGTCGATCAGGGCGAGAAATTTGTGGGATTCGCAAAATGAACATTGGACTAGCGGTCGGACCTCGATAACGAACTCCAGGGTTGAGATGATTGCAATGCAAGGCGTCAATAATTATTTAATCCGACTGGATGGTTCACATTAAGTATTCATGATTAGTTGAGACGAGCTGGCGGTAATAGGAAATTCCCAAAAAGTGATAGCCTACATTTGTAAAGCCAATTACATCCGAAAATTTGTGGTAATTGCCGTAACACAACGGTAAAGCTGCAAGAAACTGCTTTCTTTGGGAATAATTCGCACACCATACGCAAACATTGCTTAATAGCTAACCTTGTCCACATTGGTCATGCTCTAGTTAAGCCACAAGATAGAAAAAATTGTATTTATAATCTTACAAGGAACTTGAAAATGCTTCGATAATGAAACATCTATAAAAAAATACATTTAACATTATTTTTGATGTCAGCAGCATTTACTGCGTTTAAATCATGATTTAAGGAGGAAGACAGTTCTAATTACTGTGCAGAATATGCTAAATCAATTTATTCTCAAAAATTCTAAACACACCGTGAAAGGTCACGCATTATTGTTATTCTTATATATGGTTTTGGGAAGATGATTTATATGAATGTTTACCCATCGAAGAGGTCGCAGAACGCGCTTCTTCAACTTATAAAGCGGACGCGTCTTCGTAGAAGTCGAAGGGACGTAAAATAGCGAAAGTATTAGCATGCAAAGCGGTGCCGTTATCTAAATTAATCGGCTGCAGTTTTTGCACGTGTTGTCAGCTCAGGTGGACTCGAAGACGTAAAGGCTGCGACGCAAAGGATGAAGTCGGACATAAATCAGGCTTTTGTGGGCAAACAAGAAACATATAAGAACATTATTAATTCTCCCTTGTATAGTTTATGCTTACCATTTAAGCGAGCACCGGTTTCCAGCTTACTGTAACAGGTGTTCCCCACATAATTGCATAATTCTACAAGATGTGGGAATTTTTGCAATTTCTAAGTTATGGCCGATCTATATATTTTGACAGATCGCGACGTTTATGGCGCGCCGTGAATTACGAGACATATTGGCCAAGATCTGCATTATTAATGGCGGTCGTTGCCGAGCAATCTATGTACTTAGTTGCGTTCTGCTTTACCTTGCACTTCTCCATAAACTGCATTTATTGGTCCCCAGAGCCGGATTAAAATAAATAGTATTGAAGTTTTCCAGATTCAGAAGTGCCATATATTTTCTTGCTGATTTCTTCTAAACATTTTAATTTTATTAGACCCTTGTAAATCGGCTGTGTAGTAAAGTTTGGATTTTTTGTTTTCTGACATCCTTTGCTTCCATCTATATAAACGTGCAACCAGGGTAGTTTGTGATATCCACCAATCGTACTCTTCTTTCTTTACTGCTGGGCGCTAGTGATATTTCAGAGGAAGCTCCACTGCTCAAACGGCTAAAATATACTGTTTGTGGTATGCACATGTTCGTAAGCTTCACTTGATGTTAGAAATTGTTCAACTAAACCGGTAAATCACCACCACACCTCACACGGGAACTTACACCATCTTAGTGTGCACTATCTCTGCGCATAGTCGTCGATAAGGCTTGGATTATATGTAAGTAATTTATAACATAAACGGTTGTTAGCGTGTGCAGGCCGCTGTCGCTTGAATTTATAGCAATGTTAGTTAGAGCCAGTTGCTATTTTAAACAAACTCAAGTGCCACATAGTTTTTTTATATTAATTTAAGGCTAAATACATCTCGACAGTACAAGTGATGTTGTAGTCTTATACATTAAAATATGTTGTAAAAGCAACTCTTTTATTTTCCAAATCATTTATTACTAGTGAATCGCCCGAGTGAGCCTTTGGTTCGCTAATATAAATTTAAAAAAGGATATATCGGCCGGGAATCGCACCCGGGCCGCCCGCGTGGCAGGTGAGCATTCTACCACTGAACCAACGATGCTTCATTGAACAAGGCGCTGCTATAATGGTATATGCACATTAAGGGTTTCATAATTTAATTGTACTTTACTTTTTTTGAAAATAAAAATCGGCCTACGATCTAAGTCTAAAAATTAGCAAAATTTTACGCTATCATACAATTTAATCGGTCCAGTATCTTCGATGGAGATAGCGAACAAACATACAAAAAAAGAGACCACCGATTTTATGGTATAGATTGCATACGAGAATAGTTTCGACAACAGGCTGAATTATCATGGTAAATATTTATTACATCAGTGGCTGCCATTATGCGTTTTCTGACAGCCATCATAAATGGGTACGCAGGCGTACTCAGGGTGTATACTTTCTGGAAAACAGGGAAAACCTGGAAAAGTCAGGGAATTACATTCTAACTCTGGAATCAGGGAAAAGCCAGGGAATTTGCTTAATTTATAAAAAAAGTCAGGGAAAATTAATTAAAACGACAAACTACTTTATCAAAAGTTTATTCGATTCGAGAGGCACCGTGTAACCGGATTATCTGGACTTGTCTTGCTTCCAGAGCATCATGTAAACGTAGTAAGTACGTTCAAATTGCGCAAAATCAGGCTATGTGCGGGAAGCTTCTTGGCAGCAGGTGTACCTACTTAGGTACGTTAGACATACTTGTCTTCGTTTATCTAATAGCATGCCTGTTGTTCTACGTTCTCGTAAAAATTTACTTTTAGAGTATGTATGTATGTATGTATGTAAAAATCTTCTGAAAAATCCTGAAAAACCTGGAAAAGTCAAATTTTGAGTTAGTATACACCTTGCGTACTAGTCACCATGGTGAAGAATCTTCTACAAAACTCTGACATGTCAATTAGGAAAACAAATAGGAGGTTTAGTATCTCAAAGACCGTTGTGGAGACAATAAAGCGAAAGATCGATCCGTGCATAACGTGTTTGCCAAAAAGGAAAGGAAAATACTACTGAAGACGTATACCAGCAATAGGGATGATCGGCAAAAGAGTAAAGCAATGAGTGCAAAATTTGTGGGTTGAAGTTGAAGCACAGAAAAGAAACCATGCTTGATTTCCGCAATGAGGAGGAAGCGGTTGCAGTGGACAGGGAAACATAGGCTGGTCTAAACAACGATTGAATAAGGTAAAATGAACTACGATATGCTATTCCAAGCAACAAGTGTGTGTTGTCTTCATTGTGCTTTATCCATCTCATCAACGTTTGTTAGATGACGTCTTAGGGAAAAATTAAATTCAAAATGTATCATGGTGAGAGTAAATATCCAGATAAAGTTGTGATTTGGTCTGATATCAGTGTTCAAGGCATTAGTAATTTATATAGATGAATCCCCAGTTATGACCTGCAACAGGCTTATTGGGTTGTTTGACTAGCTAGCGAGATAGGCGCTTGCGACTGTTAAATTAGTAGGTACGGGGAAAATTCTTAATAGTAAGTAGGGCTAGCGATGTAATCAGAAGGTTTTACCATAGAAAACCCTGCGAACGACGGCGAGAGTTGTGTGTACTCAACTTACCTGGCCTCGTGAATGAAGCTGTCTAATCACATGAAACTTAATTATTTTATTCAAAATGGACGGTAATATATTCAACCGTGAGCAATAATACACACATGTAATATTATTAAACAGTAACGTTGATGTACTTAACTTGAATGCAGTAAAAATTAACGGTGCGAGACGAAAGACTCGAACGAAATTTTGGCGGTAGTCCCATCCTTGGGGGTTAAATTAAAATGCCACGTTTCGTATGGCTTTATATTCTATAAGTTACTCTTGCTGTCTGTTGTCAGCTAGCTGAGTTTGCAATGACATTCTTATCCCATTTAGTGATTAAGGAAAAATCAATGTGACAGTGCTCCAGATGTTGAGCAAACCTGTACCAACTGACCCACTCATCAAAATTACTCAACCATCAGTACTGTTGGTTGTTACAACCCGCGTAGTTTCGCGCTTAAAAAACCTCACTTTCGACAACGTACAAAAACACTGCACACAAGAAAGCCCGGGTTTACGCTGCCGGGTGTATTCGCTTATTGGCGACAATTGAAACTACCTACAATTCAATATTGCAATACACAAATGGGCTGTATATCGAAAGATTAGTAATTGCTGTTAGTGAGTTCAAGTGGACCTAGGTCAAGGTTCACCCGCTCTCCACATAAATGAAGTACGGAACTGCGTCATCGTAAGTGTTGCTACAAAGGCAACGCCGTTATGAACACGGTGTTGGCAAGAGACATAATCGAGATGAAATGCACCAACAGAGCGTAAACGGAACTTCAAGTAATTTTATGCCTGGGAAGCTTATTTAGATCCGGCGAAAATCTGTAGATGCCACCAGAGCAGTAAAATGGTTCCAAACTGTGAATTACTACCTACCCTGACTCGGCGCCGTTTCATTGGATTCGTAAACGTAAAACTCGCGTGGGTAAGAAGTTCAAGGCGAATATTCCTTCCCCTGGCATGAAACCAATGGTGGGGGCATCCTTATTTCAAAATGATATACACAACTTAAAATAATATATAGAAATATAGTATGATCAAAAATTATTTTCTTCTAATGTGGCTATGGAATACTTACTAATTTATGAATGCAACTATAACTCAATTCCAATGTCAAGTTTGACATTTAAGTATCAACGTAGTTACATCCATAAATTCGAAAGTATTCCTTAGCCATACTAGATGAAAATACTTTAGTTAATTCTCAAGAAAAAAGTGTATTATGATAATTCCTGCGTCTTTAATAATATGACAATGAAATGCGGCGCTTTTTAACCCCTCCGTAGACGCTAAATCTGAACAAAACGTCTCGTAGGCCGTGATATTTAAATAATTATTTGTCCTTTTTATCCGCCTAGTTAGCACAGTGAACATGAAACTCTCTTAATTTCTTAGTAGCTTCTTAAATATCTATATATGCCAAAACAAAAATCTAGTTTCCCTGTAGTGTTGGTCGAGCTGACGCTAACTTTAAACAGCGTAAAAAAGCCAATTTGTTTATATCAATGTATTACCTTCAAAACACAAATAAAAACATAAGAAACACAAATAAAATAAACAAAAAGAAGTTTAAATCGAAGAGTCTACGTGCTGGGTCTACTTGCATGTACATTCAAACACGTATATGAAACATCAGTGAAAGATTAAAATAGTGCCAAAATAACTGTCCTTAAAAGCGCAAATGTCAAAACTATTTAAAGACGGTTCTGGCTAAATTCAGCCCTATTCATATTCGCTTGCACTCAAATCAGTACAATCCGCGTACGTAAATTATGTTCCTTAGCCTTAGATGCGATTCCCACGCTGCAGAGGAAACGATTTCGTATCGCCTTCTAGTTGAAAACATTTTACCTGTAACTACTGCTGCATACCCTTGAAAACGGCACGTCGTCGGTTTGTCCTGGCTTACTCGAACGTCCTAAATGCCCTTTTGTGTGCAGCGTAAATTGACGTCATGCAATGGACGCTATGAATGTACCTTGGAATATGGCACAAAATTGTGCATTCACCAGTACCCCCGGAAAATTCGTTTGCGTAATTACTAACGTTTGCTCGCTGCACTTTCCACTTGTGTAGAGCAAAGGATTTACTGCAGGATTTACACCGCCTTAATTTAATTTGGCTTTGGGCAAATTCACACAATGCACTTCTGCAACCGCAGCATGGGCGCTTCCCGTCGCAGCTGGCGTGCGACTAAAGCTGAACTTGTTAACGTCATCGAATTATGCGTCGAAGTTCAAATCTCTCTCTGTCCCGCGTAATCGTGAAAATTAAAATCCACAATACACTGTCAGCGCAGGACCGGCTTTGCGAATATTTATAATTCTAGAATACAATATGCTTAAGTCTAACACGTAAGAACATACAAAAATACATATAAAAAATACAGTTTGGTTTGGACTGTAAAAGCAAACACCACCGACGAGGGATGCATATGTCCTGTTTCAACAACCTGCACAGTCTTTAAAGCTTACAGTAAAGACCCTTCTGAAAACGTCAGATAGATTGAATTTTCTATAACTAATATCGAGAAATATATAAACCACTGGTATTGCCAACTGCATACGTTGCTATGAAAACAGATTACTCTGAGCAATGCGCAAACATACGACTTCGTGCTTTTGTGAAACACTTTACAGTTTATAACTTGCTGCATTATTATAACAGTGAAACCTAAAATTGTATATGGCGATACGTATATTATTAATATTCAGCAGCTTGTCTACCTTTGAAGTTACTGTTATATAATTTCAAGTAGTCAATTTACGTATACACAAATAAAACTCTAACGCATTGGGCAAGCATAGTGTTATGCCTGCGTGTGTCACGTTTTCACGGTCAACCATCGAGCTGACTTCACTTCACCGTGACCTTCATAATGCAATATGTGCGTGCGTTACGTAGCATTCCTAGCTGAGCAGATAAGGCATCTTACTAGAAATCAGGTTTCCCTAATAAAGTTCGGATCATACTGACTGCGATTTTTTCTTTGCGAATTAATGTAATGCGCACTACTAAGTGTTCCGTTGGACTGTTTCGATATTATTAGAACTATTAAAATATTTTTAACTAGTTTGTACATAACCGTAATTCGATCTAATTTTTTTGACAATTCGATTTGAAAAATGCAAAAAATATTTTAATTATTAAAGTGCAATGCATTAATATATTAAATTAATATTTTTTAATAACTAAACACTATGATTTAACTTTACAGAGATATTACCCTTTTACCTTTTTTGCAGGTACCCCCTAGATGTCATCTCGTTGGTCGTACCCTAAATTGAGTATCAGTGTGCTGGAGGGCCGTTCTCCTTGTTGTCCAGCGACTCGTTTCGGTCTTCAATGGTCTGTTAATGCATTGTCTGAAATACTTATCTAGTTATCGTCGAAATTTCTCTTCTTAATGCTAGTTTTTAATTGCCTTGCGATGAAACCTAAACTTTTGATTTTAGATTTTTCAGGAAATGTAAATATTAGTGTTTACACTCTACAGACAATACGGATTTTGATATGTATATTGGGGTGATTGCAGTGGTGGCTTGTAATAATTGTATTTGGGGGATCTCATTATTTAACCCTTGGTATATTACAACTGTAGGATAGATGATAAAATATATTTTTCAATTATTGACTAGGTACCTTTTTCTAATGACGTATAGCCTGTTGACGACTGGGAGGCTAGATCCGCGAGCCCCTAAGGAGCAGCCGCCACTGGCCGTGACTGTGTTTTTCATTTATTATCACTACCCCAGCCCCCACCCCTCTCCCAAACCATTTCATACTATCGCGTCCATCGCGTGGATTTTTATTTCGCCACGTTAAATGCAGGTGAAAATGACGCCACGAGGAAGCTATTAGGGAGATATGAAATGGGCGAGAACGCAGCACGCGCCCGTCGCATGCAAATTAATCCCAGGCGCAATTACATTTGACAATAGGTGTTTATCGGCGCACAATGCACTCGGCCTACAGCTAATGTATTCCTCCGTAATGTCGTACTAGTTAGTACAAATTGATGATTTGTACGCGACGGAAATAACAGCCGGTCGCGGCGAGGAGCCGCGCTGTAAAAATGCAAGCAAGACGGAGCACCTCGATATTTATGAAATCTAATTGCGGCGATTGAGATAAATTCCAGTCGCGTGGCACCGCGTTCGCGAGAAAAGCTAATTCGCGCTGTCGTAAATATCACTAGGTCGCTAATTAATACTTAAACGATCTATTGCCAGCCGTGGACGTAAGAAATAACGTCTCAATTGACGCATATTGCTTGTTGTTGGTTTCTCGGCGTGTTTAATAGTTTTTGCACTACTGATAAATTTAATAGGAGCTACGGAAAAAATGAGACAGCAAGAATAATAATTGCCCCGAAATTAAAGTAAATCGAGTTAAAAGTTAGTGACAGGCACTTTCTGTTCCATAATAAATCCACCCAGCAAGCCGTGGATATTTGGGGGAAACAAAAGCACCTCAAGATGGCTGTCATAGATAGGCATGCACGGCGCTAACATTTAATTGAGCATGGCTATCTTTTATTGTTCTCACGATCACGATAATAAATTGTACCGAGTTTGTGCCCGAAAAGGCAATTTTTAATATTGTACCCGATGTATATGGTCAAATAATTTGTAGTGTACACGGAAGTATCAGCGACATTGATTTGATTGCGTGGGAAGACGGGATTTTTGGATGAATCTTTGTTATAAAAACTAAACAGAGCTATCTTTAACATAACATCTAGGAAGGCCAAGCTGGAGTTGAGAAGGAACACCGTCCGTTATCTATAATCACTTCACCATGTTCTCATTTCAAGCTTCTTTTGAAAGACATTCAAATTATTTTTGTGTACCTACTGCTTAGTGCTGTTTGTCTGTTATCTATGCGAAGTAAATATGTTGTAATCAACCGTGCTTTTTAAAATCACCACGCTCTTTAATGTATGGGTGTATCAACATTTGAATATTATATATTAAGTTGCTGGATGCTCCACTACCTCTTAAGAAGCTTAAAATGCGTAACATGAATATAAGATTGAAGATTTGACTCGCTGAATGTTACATAGTTTTTTAAAGCTTTCATTAATAGTTAATTAGACTTGACGTTAAGGACAAACAGATTAATCTGACGCGATCATGACTAATAATTATCCATAGCCCATGATATTTCCTGTGATTACTTCTTAAGTATTTCAAGGGTATGAATACTCTATTGTGTGCATTTTTCACAGCTTGGTAAGCTCACCGTTTCTCTTAATCGTATCTGAATATAAAGTACGATCAAAAATTATTTTCATCTAGTATGACTACGGAATAGTTCCTAATTTATGAATGCAACTATGTTTATACTTAAACCTCAAACTTGACATTTGATTTTTATTAAGTGAGTTATAGTTGCATTCATAAATAAAGAAATATTCCGTAGCCGTTCTAGATGAAAATAATTTTTGATGTTACTATAGTAATTTATACATTCCGATGCCAGTATAGATTTGTTAGATTATTGATTATTGATAGATTTTTACCATGAAAAAGGGGGTTAAGAACAAATACCCCTTTCAGGCATCACTTATAAGCTCTCAATGGGCTTTAATAGCAATTTAGATGCTCATTTTAGATAGTATCTGTTTTTTCAAAATACAGAAACATAAGTTAAATTATATTGTTTAAGGGTAACTGTTTTGGAAAGAGATCAAGAATTGGTTGTTGCTTGTCTCGACCTTATTTTGAAATCGGGGAGTTCGGAAATTCGATTTCAAAAACTGAAAAACATACTTAACAGTGTTTGGTTTTTTCATCGGGTTCTGTTTTTTTCCGATATTGAACAGTTAAACACTTTCTCATAGTAGATGGTGCTCTTGCACAAGATTACTATTTTATATCGTCGATCTCACGTTTCGGTTTTGTTCGATCATCAACTTTATAGTTTTTCCTAATTTTATTCGCTCGTGGTATGCATGAATGTCAAACTTGCTCATTAATTCTATGGGTTAATTGTCAAGTTTTAAAAACTAATCTGTTTCTTTTGGTTCTCAGTTTTCCGATATCTTTTACAAAGAAACTACAGCATTTATGTTTAGTGTGAGATACTAACGAAAGTTTGACGCTATTATGTTATATAGAAAAAGGATTTCGACAAATCCTTATTTCTTGTTTTGCAGATCAACACAAGACACGAAATTGTCGTCTATTCTTCTTTTATTTCATAGAAGCAAAAGCCTGCTATGCTATAATATATATCTACATGATTGTTGTTGCAGGGTTTTGGTCGATGATGTAATTCAACTCTCCGTCCATCGTTTAAGACGTCTTTCAAATGTTTGGTAATCGTTCTTTTGCCTTTATTTCTACTTGTTCGTTCCCTTCTTTACGGCGTCGTCAACTTGGAGATATTTTGGATGTTAGATTGTTGCCTTATTTCTTCGTTAGGTACTCTATCCAATAGTGTCTTTTCAGTAATTGTTTTGACTGTCCTCATTTGAGTGGTTCCTCTAAGTTGCTTTGTTTTGCTTGTGTCTGCATTTCGCTGATTTCTATTTGTTGCTATTTTTCCAGTTCCACAAGCTTTTATTGTTGTTGTTATTATATTAGTTTTGAATCTCTTCCATGAATGTTCCACCATCTTTTATTTTATTATCCGATACAATTTATTTGAGTCTTGATTTGTATAAAAACTGCATGCTCTCTATTCTGAGTTCTTCAACGTTTAGTTTCTCTTTAATACAATACGTTTTTTCTTTTCTATTTGCAACTGTTACATTTAATCTATAAATCGATTGGTTATTATGTACGTAGCACTGATCGTCGACTCGTATTACTCCAGGAGTATTTGTGAATCCTTCATTGTCATCTTCAATTTAGATCCCTCATTACTGTCTAGTGGTGTTAGTCTAGTAATTTTTGTAGTTTTGTACAAAAATCTTCTTTCTGTTCACTGCTTTTACTTATAACTGGGGCGTTTACACTAAATACATGGTTCTTTCTATCATCCAATTTCAAAGAGAATCTTGTAATTCTTGCGTTGATGTACGTCTTCTATAACTTTTTCAAACTGCCTATTAACAAGGTCACTCACGCCTATAGTTGCTCTTTCATTTTTAGTTTTTCTTCAATAAGCCAACACTAATTTTCTGTTCTTTCAATTTCGTTATTATTTCTTGGTTTCTAGATTTCCATGATAGCACCTTATAGAATTAGTTTTGCAAACTCTTCTTAATTGTTGTCGTTACCGGTTTGTCTCCATATTAATCTTTCCACGATCACAGCCTGTTGTTATTAATATTTCAGACAATCATGTTTCCAGAGCTTTCCCATTTGCCACCCAGGGGACAGGGGTCGAGTTTAATCTTCCGCGAGAATTTGTCGTCAATATAAGATATCTTAAGAAGAGGCAGTAATACTTCATTGGCATTTTACGATTTTGGACAAACTCAACATAAAGATGAGAATATAATTCCTTAATTTTGAGCAAACCATCGTCCCTTAAATTTAGGACATTGACTAATAGGACCTTCTACCATACTGATAAGCTGATAACATAGCGACTCGACTTGGTTTTGTTTCACGTATCATATGAACTAATTTAGAAATTCCAGCTGATTTTTCGAGCTTAGGTTGTGAGTTTTAAGCATAAAAAACTACAAAAAGTGTATTTCGAGCAAACATTTATCATTACCATTGATACTCAGGTAATAAAATATTATTACACCCCATCTTTTATATATTTTAAATCAATATATTCTCTTCCTAAATATAATTCGTAGTATATGCTTAATAATCTATAATTTTTTAAGAATATAGTTTAGTTATAGTCCCAGTGCATGAAAATACAGCTCGTCCTACGACCTCGTTGTATTTCCACCTTTGGGATTATAACTCATAATATTCATCAAAAAATTATGGATAAGAGGCATACTACTTATTATATTACCCCTGAAAATGTATTTCTTATTGTCATTGGTTTTATACAATCGTAGTAAACCCATTTAAACTAAAAAATAGCAAATCTTGAATAAAAATACATAAAACGACATAATCAACAAACAAATAAGGAGAGACATCATAAATGATTAAAGAGCACCTGACCACTGATATTTAATGTTCTAATTTGACCTATGACGTTTTGATTTCTCACATTCCGTCAATTTTTTTAACTTACTAACCTGTATTTCCTTTGCATTAACAATAGTTCTATTTTATAGTAGTAAGTACAGCTCGCCCAAGCTTTTAGGGAAGGGAAATGGTACTGTTTTTTACTTTCAAATGCTAAAGTGCATTCAGAGAAAAAATATAAAATTTATATTGGCAGGAGTATCACTCAACATTCGAAATTGGAATAATTGGGTTTGGGAAACACTGTGATATTATTAACGTCCATTGTTCAGTAACAATGACTTCTCGAGTCTGCCTACTAATTATGTTTCCATTTTTAATAAATAACGTACTTTACAGAAAAGAATGCTGCAATGACAGTGTAACACTCTTTTATTCAAATGAACAGAGACTATTTCTATGACTATTCAACTCACTTGTTATGTATCAAAAACTGTCCAATAAAAATTCAAGATTTGACGTCTTTGAGCCAATAAAAATGAACTAATTGACAATTTTCACTAGTGAAAATAATCGACAATTTTCACTAGTGGTATAGTGAATATTTTAAACAAATGTGATTTTTATTAGAAAAAGTCAATATTAGTGTTCTGTTACTATAGAAATTGCGTAGTTTGTTACTAGATTTACTGAAAACTAATTTGAAAAAGTAGTAGTGTTTCATTGAATAGTCCCTCGAATGCCATTCTTAGTCAAAGTTAAGTAGAATATTTTTGTAGTGGTATCACTCATGTCCATTGCGCTTTAGATTATGACTCGTGCTTGCGCACTCGTCCTAATCGAACCTAAGCTCAATAGACATTAGTGATACCACAGCAAAAATATTCGATATAACTTTGACTACTCATGGTATTATAAGTGAATATTTTAAAATTTTTCTTATTAGCTCAAGAATTTGATGAGTTCCTTATAAACTTGGGCGTAGCTTCCCATGATATGTCGATTCTTTAATATCTGGCACGCCACTGCTACTGTCAGATTTACGTAGTTCTGTAAACAGTTTCCAACATTGTCAAATGGGTTGCGTCTATTAGGTCACGTGGTCTTCAACCTTTTTCGGTGTCCCTGTGAAATAAATACATTTAGGAATTAGCCTTCGCTTTATTAAATTGTCAAAAATTACTATATATCCAGATTAAGCCTAATCAAATAGAAGAGGCCGATTCTACTACGATTTTATGCTGATTATAAAAGACCGTTGAAAAACTTTCGAGATTAAGAAATCGAGTATCTTCAGGATTTCTTCGCCGATTTTGTTAATCTTGTGCAAGACAAAATAGGCGCGAAAATAACAGCAGGTGAAATTAAATACCTAAGAAGAATGACAGAAATAAGTAAGGGAGATAGAATTCGAAATATAGTGATAAGAGAAGAATTACAAATGAAGCCCTTCGTCGAAGAAGTGAAAAGAAGGTAACTCACCTGATGGTAGGGTCACGTAACAAGAATGGCAGACAGAAGAATACGGAGTTAACGCCCGAAGGAAGAATATATGTAGGAAGGTCAAGAAAAACATGGGAAAAAAGAATTGAAAGGATGACAATGGAGAGTGGGAAAAGTCTAGCATAACTAAAGAGGATGGCAGCCAAGCGAGACCATTGCCGGGAGTATACGAATGACCCGACGCCGACGCCATAGGCAAAATGAAAAGCAAAGGAAGACGAAGGTTAATCTTGTCTTGAATATTACAATGTTAACTTTATAGCTTTCTAATCGAATAGATGTCTGCCATAATATAAGAATTTTAATTTATAGAGAGCTTTGTTGGTATACTGACATGTGTTTTTGAAATCTCAAATTTTGATCTGTGTATAAACTCAAATTCCATTTGACAGAATTTACCCACAGAGGAATATTGCCAATGATAATATTTCTTTATTTCTTGTTTTTATGATCAAAACAAGCCACACACTCCGTTTTGCTAGTACAATGAAATGTTATGAACCAGTTATTTATAAAAAAATTGTCAATACGCACTTCACTCCGCTTCACAGTTCAATCATATGAATTAATCTATTGTTGTAAAAACTATTTATACGCGCCCTTTGGTGCTTTCCAAGAATACTTCGGCACATTATCTTCGCGTTTATTATCAAATTGAATGTGTTATTAATGAGTGTATTTAAGAAATAAGTTGAATGATGTAAAAAATGATGTTCGTTATATCATGTAAAAAATTTAAAAAAAAAAGTTTAACCAAATCAAATTTATTAACTATTTCATTCCAATGAAATTTTAACAAAAACAAAAAAGCAGTCCATGAAATTAACTTAAATACTAAAAATTTGCGAATCTAATCAATTCAACTTTGTATGTGTTGTGTGCGATCAACATCAGTGGATTTGCCCTATATATTTACATGTGATTATTATTAAGGAAAATAATAACAACCGGACGTATACGGACATTTTAAGGGCTGGCAACTATTGTTTGGCTCATGGCACGTGAGCCACACCCATGGCACGTGGGTCACACCCATAGCACGTGTGTCACACGTGGAAACTTAGAAGAGGTTAACGGTCATTTTTGAATTGATGTATATATGTATATCGAAACTTTGATTATTTATATGTCGGTTTAGCGAGGTTTTAGTGTTGTATGAAAAAGATCAGATCCATATCTTTGGATTTTTGCCTTCGACTATACCTCATAGGTTGATGTTGCCTTCATTTTCGGACAATCTATTGTGTGAAAAAGATCCAAGACTTCAGGAAGGTTCCGGGCGACTGGAATCGTGTACACATACGAACATACGTACACCGCACAGCACGGTTAGGCACCCCCCAATACGAGGGAGGGATGTAGTGGGCTGTGGTCTTCACCAAAAGATTCGCACAGCCGAGGCGGAGATTTGGTATAGTGGGTTCATTAGTCGGTTGACACGAAATTTTATAGATATTTGACTCAGAGTGGTTTTCGATATGAGGAAATTTCAATACTTCGTAGTTCGTACACTTTGTGTCGAAGTAACTTCAGTTGTTAATGTAGTTTGTTTTGTAAAACAAGTAGAAACCAATAAAAATTCTCAACCCATCTACGTGCAATATAGCTAAGGGCTACTCGAATGCATGTTGCAAACATATATGAACAATATAAAACATAATCAAAAATAACGTTCAAATAATTGTGTTTAAAAAAACGCAATTGTCAAAAACGCGTGTTAAGGTTAGATAACTCTTCTACTATCTTCACAGCTCGGTGTGTATGCCGTCTATATTTTTAATGTCTGTGGTGCAGGTTTTCGTATGATAGCGCACTCACTTTCTTGTCTCTTATGTGCTCGGCAAAGCTACTCGAATTTTGGATTTTGTTTTCTCTGGAATGCCGTGATGGTGACTTGGTTGTAGCGACTTTGAAATTACTCTGTGGCTTTACAGGCTTACAGAATATGTTTGTTTTGGATCGTGGCTCCCTAGAAGTTGCGGATTTGTGTAGCCCGGGCAGTTCTGTAAACGATTTATTTCTCGCGCCTAGTTGGTGGATTTTTCACCTGTCATTCAGCTGCACGTTCGTTTAAGTTCATCTTGACAACCAGTCCGGGGCTCCTTAAACTGATAGGTTCAGCATTGGCCGTGAAATGCCATCCCCGCGACCGAACCGTCGCCATTTGCCTGGTTCGAGCTATTATCATATGCATTCCAAGCTTCGGAGGTGTGGACCTCCGCGTATCTGGATCATCACATAGCGTGCAGAAGGGGTTCAAATGAAGCTGAGATCAGGTTTCGTCTTCCTTTCTTTTAAGTGAAATTATACGAGATGCGATCGGTGAACCAGTGTTAGAGGCTCACCCGATTGCTACCAATTCGGACGTACCTGAATAATTGTTTTTCCAACCACGGCGTCTAGGTTAATTGCGACGGCATGTCATTTTAAACTGTTTGTACTTTTGTTAGGACTGTTGTGTAAGCATTTGTCCTCACAAGCTGAATGTTATTGAGGTGAACCTTAAATTGGCCAATAATTATTTGAAATTTGTACTACTAATTAACCTTAAATTGGTCAATAATTATATTTGAAGCTCGCACTAGTCAGTATTTGGGGTTTGTACCAACAAGAACTTGCGATTTGTACTAATAATTATTTGAAGTTTGTGCAAATGATAAAACTTAAACCGGCCAATAATTATTTGAAATTCATACTAATGGTTACTCGCAATTTGTACTATGAATTATCTGATATTTGTACTGAATTCTACCGAATTAGGAACAATCATACTATCATATTAGCAGTTTGGTGTTATTATTTGTTACTGCTACCTGTGCGCGATTTGAGCTTTTTGTTCAGAAAATTATGTGCTACTTGAGTTTATACGAATTCTCAGGTGAATGTCTGGATACACTTGCTGTTAATTGGTAAAGATTCGTTGGCGCCTCTTTGGCTTTTAATGATTTGTTAGTACTTAAAGAACTACACGCCGTCTTCTTGACTAGCCAGTCGGCACATTTATCCAAGTAGTCGTAAAGTTTGTTTTGTTTTGAGAGAATTATCCGACGAATCGATTGGATGCTAACATATATTTACAACTGCTAAGCACATCTTACACATTTGCAAAAACTTATCGGAGGTCAACGCATTTGATAGTAGCGTTATCTGCAAACATTTTACTTGGAACTAGTTGCTGCGAATCCCCGATGGACTGCTCAGTGAAATCCCGATTACTTCGTAACTTTTGGCTCACGGTCACCTGACGTCTCGGCTTCATAACGTAGACCCCTTTAGGGTGCGGCGTAAATTAGCGTCTCCAAATAACGCCTTAAATGTACTTTTAATTATGCCACAAATTATGTAATTACGTGTACACTACGTAGATTGTGCTCAAGGGACTTGTTAACGCCTGTTCGTTGAACTTTTCATTTATATGCAGCAATTATCGGCTGCACAACCCTTTTAGGCCGCTTCTAATTATTTCACCTCAAGACGACTTGCACAATGCACTTCGGAGCACAAACAGGTGCAGCCCTTAGTTGAGGCTGCGTGCGACTGCCTTCTTCTTTGTCAAATCTGCATGAGTCGAAACTTCTCTCATCCCACGAGCAGGTTTGGACGTGCGTTCTTGCTGCACTCGCGAATTCCACTGCATAATAAATTTCTAGCGCATGACCATTTTTGCGAACATTTCTATTATAATAAATACAATCTCGAATCTCATTACAATAATGCAATGTATAAAAATTATGGGAGAATTTCTTTCTTTTTTTAGACTGACCTCCAGAGCGGCCCTCACTAGCCTCTGTTCACCTCCAGTGTTAAGCTAGTTAAGCACAGCGACGTCCCGTTTTCCGATTGTTAGGAAAGATGCAACCTATTTAATTTTATGTTCTTTCACTCCCCCTTTCTGTAGAACGTTCTTTTTTCACTTAGAAACTTACTAAGCTCTTTTTAATTTGTCTATTCGAGATCGTAGCGGCCAGTACATTCCGAGTCCGTGTTTGACTTTTGGCCGAAAATCCCCTGACACTCTTTTAAAAAGTATGTACTTTCCGAACTCATTACGTATTATTATTTATTTCCCCATCTAGGTAATCTAATTTCTAAGCTATAATTTCGGAGATCCCAATGCAAGAAAAACTTATTCGTCCAAAATATAAATGAGATTAAAGTAAACGGATCGTTCCGTTGTTTGGGTAAAAAACGCAGCGGCTGCAGCAAGTTGAAAAATACGGAATAGAAAGTTTTGCAGCAAAAGCACCTGCGTGGGCAGCGAAAACAATTATCGAAAGGCGAGCTCTTCGGTTTGCCGTAGCGTCCACTTACTATGCAGATCGATGGAGCGGGATTGAGCAAGCTAATAAAGAAATATCTCGTGACAAAAGGAACGATCCTAGAATAACTGTAAGTTGGCTGCAAGGGGATCATTTTGATAGTTAGTGAACCGTTGACTGAATGGGCAATTTCGCCGTAGACTGCACACGCATGGGAGGGGCCCCATTCCGGCCCCAGTTTGATGTAGAAATGATATTAAACGGCCCTCGTCGATTTACAAATACGTCTTCCTGCGATTCGGCCCCGATGCGGGCGCTATTTATTAGTTTGCGTCGTCCGGGAATTAATTCGCGATTATTTTTGCAAAGCCTGCGGCCCCGTGATTATTTTTACGCTTTGAATAAAACCAGTTCGGATAAACTATGAGCTAATTGATGGACGTTCAAGGATGTTGAAGTTCCAAATTACACAGAGCTTTGTTTAAGTTTGAGATCTGTGATTTTTGGCAAAGCTGCCAGTTTAGGTGCCCTAGAAACGATCTAAAAGTTCAATTATTGTTTTTCAAATACACTGTGAAAACATTTTTTTAGCTTATGTTTCACTGGAGAAAAAGTTGACCTTATTGTCTACTAAGACGAAGTTATTTTTATTTACTTATGTCACAATGTGGTTATTATAACACCGAAAACAGTGTTATAATAGAGTCTATTATTATACGTATTTATATTAGAAAACAGTTTTATTATAGAGTCTATTATAGCACTGTTTTTGAATTGTTATTTTCGTATGAAAACCATTGAACGGCCTACTTTGTGTCAGACAATGACAACTTTGTCACATTTATGAAATGTCAACTCTAAAAGTTTTTGATAGTTTATATGCAAAGTAGATGAAATAGTATAGTATACTCGTTTAGTAAGAAGCATTGCAGCACTCGTTTCATTTGAGCACTCCTCGCCGTGCTTGTTGTGCATCAAACCCACTCGTACATATGCCCTCTTATTTAAGTAGTACAATACTATACTATATTAGCATGAATTTATTCCAATCCTGGCAAAAAAGGATACACTTGAATGAACTCTAACGTATCGAAAGTGTCGGCATTGTTGCACATATTCTATATTTAGGTAGCCAAATAATTTACTATAAAGCAGAAATGAGAAAATCCATGCTTTCCTAATATTTTATATTCTTTCTCCAGCATGTTTATTGATATTTGAATATATTGCAATACAAATGCACTTAATCATTAACTGCATGAAGCAGACACATTATTTGAAAAAATAGTAATTTATTATACAAGACGATAAAGTTAAATTTTATCCACGAGTGAAGCGTTTAACGTCGAGACGAAGTCGAGACGTTAATGATTCAAGAGTGGTTAGAAATAACTTGATCGTCGTGTATAATACAATATTTTTTTCTATAGCAAGAACTTTAACAATTTCAAAAGAAAATAATGACAGTCAATCACATTTCAAAATGTCAGTAGCTAGATTGGGTTGCTACGATAATGCGCAGCTGTCATATTTAATTTAAACAAAAGTTAGAAAATTAAATTACTTTATCTATCCTTGATGTTAAAGTGCTACTTTATCTACCCTTGCTGTTAAAGTAAAACTTGACCTTTTGTTTTGAGTTGATAAAAGCACACTTAACATGTGCTATAGAAAAATAGTAATTTATTATACAAGACGATAAAGTTAAATTTTATCCACGAGTGAAGCGTTTAACGTCGAGACGAAGTCGAGACGTTAATGATTCAAGAGTGGTTAGAAATAACTTGATCGTCGTGTATAATACAATATTTTTTTCTATAGCAAGAACTTTAACAATTTCAAAAGAAAATAATGACAGTCAATCACATTTCAAAATGTCAGTAGCTAGATTAGGTTGCTACGATAATACGAAGCTGTCATATTTAATTTAAACAAAAGTTAGAAAATTAAATTACTTTATCTATCCTTGATGTTAAAGTGCTACTTTATCTACCCTTGCTGTTAAAGTAAAACTTGACCTTTTGTTTTGAGTTGATAAAAGCACACTTAACATGTGCTATAGAAAAATAGTAATTTATTATACAAGACGATAAAGTTAAATTTTATCCACGAGTGAAGCGTTTAACGTCGAGACGAAGTCGAGACGTTAATGATTCAAGAGTGGTTAGAAATAACTTGATCGTCGTGTATAATACAATATTTTTTTCTATAGCAAGAACTTTAACAATTTCAAAAGAAAATAATGACAGTCAATCACATTTCAAAATGTCAGTAGCTAGATTGGGTTGCTACGATAATGCGCAGCTGTCATATTTAATTTAAACAAAAGTTAGAAAATTAAATTACTTTATCTATCCTTGATGTTAAAGTGCTACTTTATCTACCCTTGCTGTTAAAGTAAAACTTGACCTTTTGTTTTGAGTTGATAAAAGCACCCTTAACATGTGCTATAGAAAAATAGTAATTTATTATACAAGACGATAAAGTTAAATTTTATCCACGAGTGAAGCGTTTAACGTCGAGACGAAGTCGAGACGTTAATGATTCAAGAGTGGATAGATATAACTTTATCGTCGTGTATAATACAATATTTTTTTTATAGCAAGAACTTTAACAATTTCAAAAGAAAATAATGACAGTCAATCACATTTCAAAATGTCAGTAGCTAGATTGGGTTGCTACGATAATACGAAGCTGTCATATTTAATTTAAACGAAAGTTAGAAAATTAAATTACTTTATCTATCCTTGATGTTAAAGTGCTACTTTATCTAGCCTTGCTGTTAAAGTAAAACTTGACCTTCTGTTTTGAGTTGATAAAAGCACACTTTAACATGTGCTATAGAAAAAAGTATTTTTTTACACAAGTTTTCCGTAGTATTATTACAGAAGATATATATAGAGTGCTTAATCTGTTTATCAAAAATTGTAACAGATAGATCTTAAAATTGCTGTAATTTGTTAAGTTATTAGTATGACATTACCGTTTTCTATATTAAAACATTTTTCCGGGAAAAAGTTGAGAGACCTGAACTTACACGTACATATAGTTAATGTCACGTCTAATGTAATTGAGTGATAAAATAACTTAAACATTAATTTTTGAACTGTACTATGTACTTTAGTAAAAAAGGTAACTGTTCTTGTAAGTACATCTCTTACGAAATATAAACAGGGTGTCCGCAAATTATGGAATATGCTATATATCTCAGTAAATGCCTGCTGTATTGACAAATATTTCAAATAAAGGTGTTTTGCATTTAGTTTTTCATCAAAAGCCAATACTTTAATTATAATTTCTATGGAAAAGCAAAAGACAACGAATAAGTATTTACTTTTCTTAAATAGTAACAGATTTTAGTTGTAAACAAAATTGAATGCAACTACACAATCCATTATTACTTTAGATTTTGGTACTATCGTCGAATTATTACTTCCTTTTATAATAAAGTAAGTATTGGACTCATCCCAAAAATTGGAAATTGAGTTTTCAACAAATGTTCACGTTTTAGAGTCCCCTGAACCCGAAAAACGTGTTTTTTCCATTGGTCTGTCTGTCAGTCTGTCTGTCTGTGTGTGCCTGTGCGTCTGTCTGTGTGTGAGCCGAATATCTCAAAAACGAAAAGAGGTATGGCGTTTAAACTTCATATATAAGTTTTGTGTACTATGTAGATGCGACAGCAAGCTTTTGAAGAAAATCGCATAACCGGAAGTATGGTATTTAATCTTGTAAATTTTCGATATTTTCAAAAACCGCTCTACCGATTTCTTTCTAACTTAACGTTTTTATTAAATTTTTAATGTGTATTGATGTGATATAGATGATTTTCCAGTTGAATACCTCTAAAATGTTTTTTTAAGTTCTCTCCAACTAACTCTATTTTGTACGGTTTCTGTAGAATTTGTAATTTTTGATTATTTTTTTAGAAATGTTTATTAACTAATTATAATATCACTGTAAAAGGAAGTTGTGTGCGTGTATCACACCAGATTTTTTTCTCTGTGCTGTTCATAACATTGTAATACATTTGTTTGTAATTAAATTAATTAGATTAATAATTGAACGTAGCTGTCTGTTTCATAACATTTACTAGTCAACCTAGAAAAATAAAAAGCAGCTCGACGTTTCTGGAGGGTTCCCGAAAAGTGACTCAGCGCTCAGCCCAACTTTTAAACCGTTGTGAAAGCTCGGTGGTAGTAACATGGAAGCTTTTACGTACTATGTATCTATATGTCGTTCGTGCAATATTTTTTAGCAAATAGCTCATTCTTCACCGAGAAACTGTGATTAAATTTATTGAACACATTAATCATGAAGACAGATTTGAAGTAAACGTTTTCTGCTGTAGCAGAAAAGGTAACAAAAAATAATAATATGATTTTGTATAACACGGCGTCAAGAAATACAATTAAAGAACGATGGTAGAATTATAGTACTGGTGGAGGAGGAAAAAGATAAAGTTTTCTTCAAGAAGGTGTCGTTATAATATATTTGAAATTGGAAAAACTAGAAGCGTATTGTTGAACAATTGATACTAATAGCCAGATTGCATTTTAGAGGATACTTAATTAATGAATAAGTTTCAGCGATTACTGCTCAAAATCTTGGTATTAAAAAGAGGAAATTTAAGGACTTTATTAGAAAATATTCAGTTCAGTTTTGTATTTATGGTCATTCTAACCTGATAACCGGAAACTTAAACTGCGGTATCGTTATCGTATTTTACGTTCGCAAGCACTTTTTCTTTGTTTTTTTTCTTTTTCATGTTGTTTTTGCCCTCTTAACCAAACTTGTTTCTATTTTCGATCTTGTAGTTAATGTTTGCACATTTGTATGTATTTCGGTGGTTTTCGGTCAGAAACGCAGATATAAAAATAAGGAGTCTATTATAATGTCATTTAAAATACTTTCAAACTGAGCAGTACCTAAAATTATTGTAGCTATTAAATAACGAGACTGAGCGTTCATAAGATTCGCAGGTCGAGGCACGTTAAAATGGCGAATAAAGTTTATCATCTTGCATATGTACGTATTAGCATGTGCTAAAAGTTTAAAGCTCAATACTCGTATGTGTTGCACTAGTAATTTTTAAAAAAGGGTTTTCTGCCGCATGACGAAAACATTTGTAATGTTAAACGACTTTTATAGGAAAAAATGTTTGCGTTTTGAGTTTTCTATTGGCACAAAGGGTTTAGGGAACGTTGAGAACACTTCGAGGACGACGGACATCTTGGTCGCCCTTTAACTTCCACAACAGACGAAAACATGGATAAAATTAACGAAATTGTTTGAAAAGATAGTCGATTAACTATTAGAATGATCTCATTAATGATAAATATCGATAAAGGGACCACCAAGGATAGGTTTATGCGAGGCGGTGTTAATATTTCTACAACTCCCCCACCCATTAAGCTCTCTCTGGCCTGGCAGACCAGAAATTGACTCGTCAATTTCTAAATTTCGCCATTTCACTGGTTCCATTAAAAAAATATGGATAAAATTTTACTAATAATGCAATATTCTAAATAACTGTATAAATACGTTTATTATTATTATTATTATTATTTTTGACTAAAAAATATTACTTTGCTTGAGCATTCTGCATATCCTCTAGATTTGGTGGCTCTACTGTTTACTTGTTTAGAGTCGATTTTGGAGTCGGAAAATTAAACAATTGCGCGTTACTAAAGGGGACTGACGGAAAACGATTTGCAGTACTGTCTTGAACGGAGGAAAAAATCGAATGAATAGAGCTGTGGTTATTGCAGTAAAGTAGTATTCAAGGAAAATGTGTAAAACTTAAAATATTTAATAAAAATATATAGCTCAAGTCACGTTATTTAATAGCCATAGCTCGTACATTTTATGTAACTGTAAATATCCATATATCGAATCTAGTTATTTATTTATTCGTCTCAAATAATGATATGAGGTTGTGAAAATATCGATATATCAGCACATTGACCAATATAATCGATAAATTCGTTGATGCCTAGATCTTTAACATTGAAAATTGCAAATATCAATTTCTCTCAAATATTGGCCGCCTTTAATTGAAATTCAAATTAAATTTTTGAAGACGACTTTGTCAAAAACAACATTGTGAGTGGACATCATCTTTAACATCGCTATTTTTGTTAATGGTGTTAAAGCTAAGCGCTGCTCGACAACTACTTGAAAACATTTTAAATTACATAATATAGACATTATTTTTGCAGATTAAGCCTGATTAAGATGTACTAAAAGATGGAGAAGTAGAAAAATAAAGAAAATGTGCTCACAAATCTAAAACTTATAGAATACCGAAGTTTTTAGCCATAGTTTAACTTAACAGTTATCAGACTGCAACTATGCTGAATATAAAAACAAACTCAAAATTCCTCAATATTAATTAATTTCCAGTCTTGAGAAATAATTCCTGAAAACTTATTCATGAATTAAATATTCGGAACATAGTCAATTGCTATTAGATATACAGCTAAAGTGGTTAGAACTTCAGGAACTGTTATGATGATCTTACCGTGTTCACCACTTTGGAATTAAAGTAGTTCAATGAGATATAACTGATTGCGGAAAACAATAAAATCTTATATTTCATTAAAGCACACAAATTACAAAAATTTACAGATACGTAAATATATTTTAAAATACAATTACTAATAGCGAATTAAGCATAACGAAAATCTAACTAGGTAATTAGAGGCTGAGGAATCTGACCCGCGCTATTGTCTTGGTCAAAGTGACGCAATGCCTGAATCCCAAAGTGTCGACGTTTATATAGGTCGCTTGTGCAAGGCACAGGATTCTCCATTCTTTTGATACAGTAGGATCCAGCCCGGGCACGAGCTATAACTTTCGTCTCGCAAAGGAATCCCATCTTTTCGGGTCGGGTTTGCGATCCATTGTTTGTCGTGCAAGAGTTTGATCTCACATTCCTCTGGTCCATGACGCGAGAAGGAAGATGAAAGTCCCGCAGTGCTGATACGGAATGTTTGCTGTTAAGAAAACTGTCGTCCGAAGTTTTGGGAAAGTTCGTTTACATTCTTTGCGCGACGACACAAACCAAACTCGGCATTAAAGCGACTTCTAAAATGCACGCGCACAATTGCTGCACCCCGAAATTTCACTTCTATGTGGCGGGGTTTGTAAGCATGGTCACCCGAGAGCTTGATTCAACTTATAATTTCTTTATTTTAAAAATAATTATGATTTCTTATTATACAGATATTTTAAGCATTTTCTTTAATTATAGTTTTGACACCGTGTGACTTTCAACTAACTTGTGGTTTCAAGAGTAAGGAGCTATTTGCCCAACAAATATTGCACTAAAGAAATATAGATAGCACAGAACTTCAATCTTGCTACTAGCAAGCTTTCACAATAGTCAAAAAGTTAAGCTGAACGGTGAGTAACCTTTCGGAAACCATCCAGAAGTGTTGCAATCGATTTAATGGTTCTAGAACTGAAGGCGCGCTGATATAAAATTTGCAGCAATCTTTAGTTGACGAAGCTCATGCAACAGATGGTTTAGTTCAGTTATTATTCTAATTTGTTAACTACAAATACGTTTATTAAAATGTAATTGCTCTTATAAATATCATCCCAAAAGTAACTAATTCTACGATAATATTATAACGTTACAACTTCAATTATTATTTCTGCTTCCTTCCACATTTTTTTTCAAAAGTTTCTCTGGGGTAAAGGGCGCTTTGTCCATTCTGGATCTCGATTTTATAAATATCCACAAACTACTTTAAACCGAACGCAAATTGGTAAATTTAGTTTGCGAACGCCGAGTTCTGAGGGAGAGTATTTGCGGATTTGGAGAGAAACACTATTGGACTATGTTTTAATATTAACCAATAACATTTTTCATGGGCGCGTTGGTAGATGTACTTAAGTGGGTTTTGTAATTGAGCGCCAGTCCATGCGAGTTGTGACACATTCTATAATGTGCTCATTTAGGAAATTTTAATAATCGAACGAGTTTCAGTGTTTTAATCCCTTGTTTGAAATGTTTACATAAGTATTGGTGCTTATTTAATGTTATTTTGGTTGCGGTTGAATGAACGAAAACTGAGTTTAGATAAGTAGTACAGAAAACACAGTTCAGGATATCTACCGTACAGAAGATTGCTCTGAATTTATGGCTTTGTGTACACTATAAATCAAAAACTTAATTTTTCCACACACAAACTTTTTTTTGCATTGTTTATGCGACTTATCAGTCAGACGATATCTGATATACACAAACTTATGTAATTTATTATTTTAGTACTAGGTTAGTACATGTTATTGTTATTCGGTAAACTGATATTTGCTATCACAGTATTTATCTCAAATAAATGTATATTCTAATTTCTGCCGTTTGGAAACTATTGTGTACAAATACTTAGTTTTGCATGAATTTTCATTGGCCAAGGAGCTTTTTTCAAAATTAGAATGACTGTTGGTGCATTGTCACGTAGCATCCGAACCGTTTACTTTGTTACAAGGATATGAGCTATGGCATTGTACTCGGTAGTTAAAACGTGTTAGTTACTCTTCAGTTCCCAAAAGGTGACTCAGCACTCGGCCAACTTTCGAACGTTTTGAAGATTTGGTGGTAGAAACATTAAAGGTTTGTGCTATTTTTTTGCAAGTTTGAGGGCCGGTTGCAGAAAGCAATGTTAAGTCTGGTGTTAGCTTACGTCGCGTCAAAGTGAACAAAATCGCATCAAATTTTGTTTACTAATGTATTAGTTACCATAAGCATTTGAGATTTGATTCGTTTTTGTTCACTTTGACGTCGAGTTAGCTAACACCAGACTTAACATTGCTTTCTGCAACCGGCCCTGAGTCTATCGTATTTCACGTAAACTACCAAAATTAAAATTTTACATTGGGAAAACGACGCTCGAGAAAATGCGGTAGATTTGCACGCAGAAAGTCTTTCATCATAGGATAGGAAGACCTCACAGCAACAATCGGCAGTCTTCTTGCACGATATTGTAATTTCTCTAAGAGATTTTGATCACGAACCAACTCAGGATACTAAAATGGACCCACAATTAGATGAACGTATACTTTATAAAATTGCATGAAACGCTGTCTGTGTTTGTGCCACCACGTTGTAGGTTTAAATTGAAATTTTTTGTAACATCAAGTTAGTTGTAGGAGCTTACTTTTTTGTTATTGTTAATAACATAACAGTTATTAAGGATATTGCTTACGTACATATTTAAAGCTCTTTTTTCGACCGATACAATTATTGTAAAGGCGACGTTGCTTACAACGGACTTTTTAATGGCTGACACTGTTGCCATCAACGTTATTCAGAGGTATCGTTCTTTTTTAAACGGCACTGTTGACGTTATAGTCCATTATGTGAGTCGGGTACAACATAGTTAAGTGCAACATTGCTGAAGGTGATATTTTTAATATGCGACAACTTTGACTGGCGAAATATTTGAAGACAACATTGTGGATTTTTGAAGGTTGAAATTTTTGGCTATCTTACTAAGAATATAGCTTTTGCTTACGCACATTGTTGATGCACTATTTTCGACCGACAAAGTTATAAAGGCGACGAACTATTTGAAGGCTGACATTGGTGAGTGCAACATTGTTTAGTGCAACATTGGCGAAGGTGATATATTTGACATGCGATGTTTTTCACTAACGAACTATTGGAGAGAAGGATATTGCTTTTGCTTACGCAAATTTTTAGAGCACTATCCTCGACTGACGACATTGTAAAGGCAGAGTTGCCTACAACGATTTTTTTAAGGCTGATATTGTTGCAGCAACATTATTCAGAGGGATCGTTCTTGTTTAGCGACACTGTTGAAGACGTTATAGTCCATTATGTGAGTTGCGTGCAACATATTTAAGTGCAAAATTTTTGAGCGTAACATTGTTGAGTGCAACATTGTTGAGTGCAACATTGTTGAATGCAACATTGATAAAGCTGACACATTTTTACCATGAGATGTTTTTTATTGACGAAGTATTTGAAGAGAACAATGTAGATTTTTGAGGTTGACATTGTACGCGATATTACGAAGGATATTGCTTTTGCTTAGGCAAATTTTTAGAGCACTATTCTCGCCTGACGACATTGTACATTATTCAGAGGGACCGTTCTTGTTGAGCGACACTGTTGAATATGTTATAGTTCATTGTGTGAGTCCAGTGCAACATAGTTAACTGCAACATTGCTAAAGCTAACTGACTGACGATATATTTGAAGACAACTTTATGGATGTACGTTTTGCTTACACACATTGTTAAGACACTACTCTCGAACGACGAAATTGTAAAGGTGCCGTTGCTTACAACGAACCTATTGAAGGCTAATATTGTTGCATCAACCCGAGTGTAATGTAGTTCAGTGCAACATTTTTGAGTGCAACATTTTGAAGTGCAATATTACTGAAGGTGATATTTTTGACATGGAATGTTGACATGTTTAGCGATGTTGACACGTTTAGTGATGTTATTCAGGATATTGCTTTTGCTTACGCAAATTTTTAGAGCACTATTCTCGACTACGACATTGTAAAGGCAGAGCTGCGTACAACGATTTTTATGAAGGCTGATATTGTTGCATCAAAATTATTCAGAGGAATCGTTCTTGTTTAGCGACACTGTTGAAGACGTTATAGTCCATTATGTGAGTTGCGTGCAACATTGTTGAGTGTAACATTGTTGCGTGCAACATTGGTGAGTGCAAAATTGTTGAGTGCAACATTGCTGATTGTAGCATTGTTAAGTGTAACATTGCTGCAAGTGACATATTTGACATGCTATGTTTTTGACTGATGGAGTATTTGAAGAGACCATTGTAGTTTTTGAGGTTGTCATTGTTAGCGATGTTCTGAAGGATATTACTGTTGGTTGCGCACATATTTAAGGTACTATTTCGACTAACGAAATTGTAAGGTTAGCGCTGCTTAAAATTAATTTTTTTTGGCCGATATTGTTGCACCAACGTTATTCAGAGAGACGGTTACTTAACGACGATGTTGAAGACTCTATAGTGAATTACGTGACTCTTACATTAGTACACATTTATTATGGAATAAAAGTTGAATTTAAAAAATCCATTTGGTTGTTCTTACTAAAAAACGTGTACACTTCGAGCTTTATGATGTTTTCGATATCACAGCTTTGTGGAAAACTTAAGGTTGCATGTTATGAAGTAGATTCTTCGAAAACCACAGTTTGGATTTGTAAGTTATTTGTTTTTTAAATAGCAAATTCCTCGTTTATTATTTACGATAAAACCAGATTTCTAAAAGTGTTCCAACACAATAGCAATGCTTGCCTAATTGCATCTTTTCAACGCCACGATATTTCTATTTTGGCATCAATGGCAAAGTCGGTATTGTATAGTATATACAATTAACTGATACCTATTTAATAGCGAATATATGTTTTGATAATATACATATTTGCACAGTTTTTATCAAATACAATAAATTGTCAAATTGTCTTGCATTTTCAGAGCAACTGAAAAGCAAAGAGTGTTTATAGTTCCTCAAGAAAGAGTTCATAAAATTGATATTTTAGGACGCCTGGCAACCCCAATGTTTGGGAGAAATCCAAATCTAGGATTTGTCGATCGGCAGCTCACGCGAGATTTACGAAATTGGTTATGGGTGCGGGGAAACGCATGAAATACAATAACCTTCGGATAACGGGCCGCTATTGTGCGAACACAAAAATGCCTCAAAACGAGCGTACTAATAAGGCTAGACAGTTATTACACCATATTCCGACGTATATGGCAGGGCATTAAGCAGACTCATTACAAAGGTAAAAATCGAGCGCCTAATTAAGCTGTCAAAAGAGCAGCGCTTGTTGCAATGCCAGCGTGAGTTCTGCACTCCACGGTGACCATATAAATAACGCATCTTAATGCCGCTTTAATTATCTTTATAAACATCAGGCTGTCGTCCGTCAGTTTTAATTATCCAAAAAAAAACGCGTTTTTCGCTCCTACCGGCGAAATTAATCCGAGTTGCGCAGCACAACCATGACGCGATGGAATCGCAGTCCCCCATGTAGTACTTAACAAATACAGCAAAGCAAGCACGAGGGCATATTGGCTCTTGGCATTACGGAAAAGAGCGTGGGGAGGCACTGATTTATTATTAGAAACCGTCTCCTCGTCATTTCCGATTGATGGAAGAACCTACCTGAGGACGGGGAAATTAAGATCGATTCCTCCGCAGATCGGTTCCAGCGCTCGCCCAGCTTTCATCCCGGGGTGTACCGAGGAAATTAATGTTCTGCCGAAGAGAATGTCCCCGAATGACTTATTTAGCGAAGGCGAATATTTAATAGAACCTGAAGTCTGCGAGATGCTTCATAATTTGCGAGGACGAGAGCAGGAGCGCCGTCTCGAGTGGCCTCTAGAAATGTTACGCTGTCTTCGATCTCGTCCTCGGGATTTATTTGTTTGTTGCCCTTTTACAAGCGCAATATATTTCCGTTATTTACAACCGAAAAGTGTCTTACTTTGTAGTCAAATATCAGGATCCTGATCCGTGCTGGGCGCGTGGGCTAGCAACAGCGCTAATAAATGAAACTGGGGATATAAATGGCGTTTTAAAATCCCATTATTGACACCCAGCGGTTAAAACTATGATACTAAATCCCGGGAAAGCAGTGTCCATAAATTATAATAGTTTAGTTTGGGCATGCAGGCACACAATATTTCTATACCGCTAGTCCATGTATGCGGGCCAACTTCTAAACGAGTCTTTTTTGTTTCTACGTTACGCTTGTACTATAGAGAAACTGTTATTAAATTTCCAACTAACGGTTTCAAAGCAAAAAATTGCTTGTCAAGAATACCCTGCTATATATGCATGACTGATGACCTAGTTGTATATACATTTTCCAAGTCTTCCAGCAAGGTAGAATAGACGTGCAGCTGAATTATAATAAGAAGATATTGATATTGCTGAGGTTCGAATAATTGAAACAAATACGAGATTCAGAATCAACATCCATAAACCATATGTAGAAGACCGCAAAAACATTACTCGCGCGATTATGTTTGAAGACGATCAGTCTGTAATCGTAAAATGATGTACAACAAGCAATCCGCACTAGAAATTATATTGATAAGAAAAAAAACAAAAACAAGTAGTAGATTTTAAGCATAGAGAGATGATAAGATGCAAAATATGCGTTGATAAGATTGTGCACTACGTGTGCAGCGCAACGCCTTTTTTGTTCATCTAGAATATGATTGAAATAGAAGGAGGCCCAAGACAGTTTCAGCCTACTCTTCCGTCCTGCTTCATTTCGGTGAAACTACGCCAGCTCAGGAAAGCAGCCGGGGCTCCACGAGCTCCGCTTCATCCCGCGAAGCAAACTCCCGCCAGAGAAATCTTGAGTGAAGGCCTCATACAGAGAAGACTCCCAGAGCCCCAGTACCACCTCGAAGTCCTGAACCCCTTTGTCGAGTCGATATTCGGTGATAAACATTCCCCGAATTCATCCCTGGTTGTGAGACATTTAAAGCGCAAATAGCACTTCAAGCCGCAAGTCCCTGCGGCGAATTTTTATTATTGATACCTTGAACGCAAACCGGAGACGTACTATGCAAGACAAAAAGAACTACCATTACCAAGGTAATGGATGCTATGAGAGTTCATAATCTTGAAGCAGAAGCGGAAGGAGAAGAACCGCCAAAAGAATGTATGGGACAATCGGAAAATTAATATAAGGAAAAAGTAAGAGAACACTCTGTTACGGTTCGTTTTTGAAGTAACAGTAGCGCGCTCTGTTATCCGCGGTATTTCTGCAATTTGGCCGGTGTTATCTTAGTCAGCGATGACGCTACCGCAAGCGTTTATTCTACATTAGCTGCAAGATAAAGCAACTAATGTTTTGTTTAGTAATGGAAAATCAGGAATTGTTGGCTTATTGGACCGAGAATTGTTCTATTATACGTATACATATTTGATACGGCTTTGGATACCAAACGATGTCGCGTTGGTTACTTACTTTTGATTATTGATAACTCAATTCAAATGTTACAAAACCATGACCACGTTCACAATATTATATGTGGGCGGCACATGGATCATAAACAGCAGATACCTTAATAAAATAGAATCAGTCAGCGAAAGTTTTAGGAACAGTTAAAGAAAATGAGAAGATCACCTGTGTAGAATGCATAAATAATAACTAACTACCCATGCTAACAATAGAGGTAAAAGAAATGTTGGAAGACCCAGAAAGAGATGCATCGTTGGATTCATGAAACCTAATCCTTGAAGTATACGACGACATAAACATAAGTATCGAAGAAAATCGTAGTAAACACAAATATCAGAATTGTGAAGTGTCTAGCAAATGAAATCCAAAAACTGCCATTTACCTGGCGGCAATTATCCGACATTAAAGGTTATCGAACACTTTTAACGTCAAAACTTAGAAGTTTGGCTCTGAATTAGCACATATCTGTTATCATGCAAAAAATGGCGATAAGGATGTAGTGTTTATAACTTGAAGCGATGTAGGACACTATTAGGTGGGAATTGATACAGGAATATTTTACGGTCTCTTGGTCAAAAAGAAAATGAAGTTGACAAAAATAGCCACCCAGCAGAACTCGCGGAATTTGTTAGCACACAATACCGACGAAACACATCGACACAAAAGCGAGGCTTGTTTTTTAATGATAGACAGCAGACTTGGCGGCCACTCCATCAGATAGCATTTTGCATTCTAGTTCTATATTCTAGTATAGCTACAGCTATTTTTGAGCTTCCAAGTGTTCGAGGAGTAGTACCTTGATTTGCCTCAGCACAGGGCCGGTCTTCAGATTTATACTTTTCGCTGAGAAAATACTTTTGGGAGAATCCAGGAGTGAAAGGTACCTACAAGGATTATATCGATACATTTTGATTACAAAAATTTTGGACATATGGAAACGAAAATATTTTATTTAATAATCATATAGAGCGCCATCAGTTACTAATAAATTTGCTTATAATGGAAACTTTACTTTGATAGCTTTAAACACGTTCTAGTTGCGCAGTGACGTGGATATAATACTTACTTACTTATTCTTCTTTGTAGGTCATTAACCTGTTTTACTTCGGGTTTAAGATTTGCTTCAGGCCTGTCCAGCTGTCTTTCCAGCGTTTTGGAGGTCTCCCTCTTGTTCTCTTTCCGTGTGGTGTACTGGTCATACATATCTTAGTTATTCGATCGTCGTCCATTCGTTGTACGTGTTCCCTCCATTTTTTCCTTCTTGCTCTTTCCCACCTTACTATGTCTTCCACGCCGCATTCTTCTCTTATGCTGCGGTTGCTCACTCTATCTACTAATCTTTTGCCTGTTATATTTCGTAATATTTTCATCTCGTTTGTTCTTAGTATTTGTTTTGTTTTTCGTGTGTCTGATCTTGTTTCTATACTATATGCAAGTATTGGTCTAACACAGGTCTTATATATTTTTGTTTTGCTGCTTACATGTAGGTCTTTATTTCGCCATACTATCTCCCTAAGTGCGCCAGATACTGCTGCGGCCTTGTTGGCTTGTTTTTTCACTTCTTCATGTATATTGCCGTAGCTAGTTATTAAAACTCCGAGATATGGAAAAGACATAACTTGTTCAATTATCTTGTTTTCTACGTCTAGCTTGCATCGTAATGGTTCCTTAGCTATCGTTAAACATTTAGTTTTCGTAACATTGATTTGCATGTTGTAGGTTTGTGCTGTTGGCCTGAATTTGTTTAATAATCTTTGTAATCCATCTTCATCCTCTGCTAGCAAGACGATGTCGTCTGCATATCCTACAATTTTAATAGTGTCGGCTCCCATTCGATATCCATCAGTTATGGTTTTGGTTTCATTTATTATTTTATCCATTATTAGGCAGAATAGTAACGGGCTTAGACTATCCCCTTGTCTTACACCTGCTCCGATTTTTATATTTTCTGTTAATTCGTTGTTATATCTTATTTTTGTGTAGTTATCAGTGTTAAGTTCTTTTATTATGTGTATTAGCTGTTGAGGTACCTTTATTTGCTCTAGGGTTTTTATTATATCTTTTAGTTTTACTCTATCAAAGGCGCTAGTGAGGTCTATGAAACAGAGGTATGCTGGTTTTTGATACTCTATTGACTTTTCTCTTACCTGTCGAATTATGAATATTGCGTCCGATGTTGATCGGTTTTGTCGAAATCCCTGTTGTTCGTCATTTATTTCTATGTGTTTGCTTATTTCGTCTTTTATAATGCACGTGAATAGTTTCATTACGGATTGAAGTAGAGTCATGCCTCTATAATTACTTGTATCTCCGTTGTCACCTTTCTTGTATATAGGAATTGTAACACTTTGTTTCCAGTCTTTTGGTATATTACATGTGGATAATATTTTCTGAAACAGGGTTGTTATTTCTAGGAATAGTTCTTGCCCTCCATACTTGATCAGTTCATTGGTTATTCCATCCTCACTCGGCGCTTTTCTGTTTTTTAATTTGCTTATGGCTTGTTGTACTTGATGTTTTTCTATTGTTATGTTTCGTATTTGTTCTCTGTCTTCCAGATTTTCTTCCTGTATTCTGTTTTGATAACCGTTTATATCTTCTTGGGTTGCATATAGGTTTTGGAAATGTATCTGCCATTGTTCATTTTTAATATTGTGTATTTGGTGGAATTCATTTACTTGTGTTTTTCTTCGTCTGAGCATATTCCACACCTTTCTTTGGGCCCCGTAGAGATCGCTTTCCATATCTTTGGTAAAAGCTGTCCAGTAGTCCTTCTTAATTTGTCTTATTTGTATATTTACTTCGTTCCTTATTTGTTTGTAGTGTTGTAGTGTGTCTTCGTTCTTGTTCGACAGATATTTTATATACGATCGGATATAATAAATTTTCTTAATTATTATGAACTTTCCGATCTGTAGCCGGTCCGGCCGGTCGTGACATCCAAATTGATGAACTGCAAATTTGGTAATTGCATTGTGCAGTTAGCCTTCGCGTTACATTTATGCATGATGTAGCGTTTTGCTTTATTTTGAAATCATGCTAGCAAACCACGAATTTAATATTTTAAAAATTGCTGATATATTACAAGATGATCGCTAATAAGCAGACATTTTTGCGAAAAGGAATTTAAAAAATATACTGTTTCAAATGAAATGAAAAATCTTGAGAAATTACAGTATGCTTAACAAATTTCCAGTAAATATTTGATTTACTTTTCGGTCTATTGTAACATATTAGCCAATTTGAAAAAAGATAACAATTTGGATATAACAAATCAACGATGTAGATATCTCGGAGTTGATTATGAGCAAATCTTGCTATAGTAAAAATATGTTTGTCTCAGAATAAAATACATCTTATATATTTAAACTGTTTACAATATGTTTGAAATTTCGGTAAGCTGACGATCAGGATATAACGAAGTGCAGATTGTGCGTCTGTTAAAAATACTACAAAATGACACAATACCTTTTGAGGGATTTAGCTGCTACGATGATGATGTCCAACGGAGCTGCAGGTCGGTTCAAGCGACTGCCACAAAATACTTGAAGAAACTGCGGGAAACGGCATAAGGTGTCGTCTGTCAAGTGGGTCTGGATTGTGTTAAATCCTCAGAAGGTAGAACGTCGAAGAACGTAACGATAGGCAAGGGTTACGGTACGGTAAACGTAGCTGCAAGCCCAAGGTATCAATTGGAGATGCCAGCTCAACGGAAAATTATTCTATCTGTTACTCCGGCGATGAAGGGAAGGCGGGCGTAATTCATAGGTTTAGGTTTGGGCCCTTTTGGTTTTATGGTGTTTTGGCATGCTTTCTTGATATCTCGTCGACTGTAGCCATTCCTCTGCAAAGCTTCTTCCACGCGTCTCAGTTCTTCTGGTTTACTGCCCTCGTCAGAAATAGGTAACCCGATGAACACAAGTAAAAGACGTGTAGAAGAAGCTTTACTGAGCAATGGCTACAGTCGACGAGATATTAAGAAAGCATTCCAAAACACCATAAAACTCAAAGGACCCAAACTTAAACCTATGAAGAGGCTAAACAACTAATCAAACATATTCGCAAACATCTTAGTATCGTAAATATATGGACGGGGTGTTAATAGGAATAAATAACAACGTTAGCGAGATACGAAGACCTCCTTTTAGAGCTACTAAACGAGAGTGCCAAATTATAGAGATATTGTGTTATATGGTGTAGGCAGAAGGTACTGGTCGGGATATTAAGAGTAAGCAGGGTCTACTATTGATCAGATCTGCATAGTTACGATGCTCCGGAGTTATACTCACGAACAGAACTTAACAGTGCACATGCTGTTTAAAGTTTCCAAGCCAGCCTATGAGTCAGTCAGAAACAAGAGCTTATATAAAGTCATGGAAAAATTAAATATCCCAAAAACAAATCATAAACATAGTGAAAATTACGCTAGCGGTATTAGGAAACATAGTTGCAATGGAGGGTAACCTGTCAACGAATTTATAAGTCAGAAGAGGATTAAACAAGAGGACCCACATTTTACAGTCCTCTTTAATTTATGACATGTGCAACCGACATAGTATTTAATGGCAAGAACAAGGAGAGAATTGATTCGTGAAAAGAAAGGTAGTAGAACGTAGACCACACTTTAACGAGGTAAGGAAAAGTATCTGTAAATGAAGCAGGAGACGGATAAAGAGATATAAGTGGACATGAAAACAGAAGAGAACAAATAATACAGCTTCGATATAGTCAAAGAATATGAGTACATGGAAATTATAGTGACGAAGAAAGAGGAAGAAAATAAAGAAATTAATAATAAACTAAAAAAAGAGAGCAAATTAAATAACAAGGAATTCTGCGACAAATTTTTGGAGGGGTCGAAGTAACGGCAAATATATAAAGAAGGAGGACAAATCAAGAAACCAGTGAGCTATATGTGAACGTGTAATATTACGGGGAGGTCCCTACAGAGTGACATCACGGAAATGCATTCTTAGGGGAAGTAATTTTTGTAGAATGGTCAGCTGCGTGTTCAAGTTGCATTTAGCTTCCTTGACGAGGAAAGGCTCAAAACCTGCACTCATTAGGCCAATGCTTAAAAAACACAAAATAAAAAAAAATGCGTTCTTGTTGTATTTAAGATTAAAGATGCTGTACATGCAAGAAGTACACACAGTAAAAGGGTGATTATCGCCTATTGCAGCCATTGAACGATAGTAAATTTTGAAGCTAAGGCACTGGGCGGCAACGTTTGCAACCCTAGCTCAGAGAAGATAATTGACAGAATGACCTACAGAGTTCGACAGCGGTGTCCCCGGTGTCGAAAAGTTTGGCCCAGTGTTGGAAATCAGACAGTGTTGAGAAGAGTCTAAAGCAAATGAAAAGATTCGGGGCGATCAGTTATTTTAGCCGATTGAAATCGATCTTTGGGGTCCAACGATAATTTAAATAACGAAAGCGAAACCTCAAGGATTTGAGCAGTACAGAAGTTTTGATTGTCCGGTACAACCGTGATGTTAGTTCTGCCTGCTGTGGAATTACAATATCTAAAAAACGTAAGTACACGTAGGCCACAACGGTACGTGCGGTTCGCGTGATCATCTGTCTCCATCTTCACTGTAGCCGCTGGTCGCCTGTGTTTAGATCAACGCAAAATCGCCCTCTTCCAACAGCCTAATATTAGCGGCGTGCCCTTGTAATTGGCACACCGATGCTATATATTAAGTTAAAGTAAGATAAATCAGTTCCTTAAATTCGTATAAGTCGTATACGTTTTTGGGGGAAAATTATTTTCCTAAAATATTATTAAAAGGCCACATCGGTGGTTGAGTGGGTTTGTTGTCTGCTTAGCAACCAGGTGGACATGGGTTCAAATCTGGCCGTAGCCGTGAATTTTCTCGGAGCGGCAGTGGATTTGAACTCATTAGTTAAGTTAGATGTAAGTTGTTGTGTGTGTGGTATGTTTGCATGCGGGGGAGCGTAATGTAAGTCGCGTGCGGCGCATTACCTCCGTTGCACTTCCCGCGAGGTATGAATGGTCCTCGACACCGAAAGGTAAAAGAGGCTATAGATCATGAATGAATGAATGAATATTATTAAAACGTATTTCAATGATTGCTTAACAGTTATTGAGTATCGCGTCTTCGGTCTTCTCTCTGTGAGCTGTGGCTGCAAATCGCTTTAATTTTTATATTTATTATATAACTGAAAATCCTTCGTAGAAAATGCATTACTTCTAAACGTCGTTGTTCAAGGTACTACGAGAAGTAGGCATTTGAATTTCGATTACTCAAAGCCGAAAATAATGTAATAACATAAATATTAAAACATGTTAAGCAATATTTTACGGAGAAAATCCTTAAAAATTGTTCCTATGCGAAAACCATGAAAGATATATTAAATTATTTAAAATCTTATTTTCCGTGTTTCATAATATTTAATATTTTGTCTTTTTCGTTTACGTTAGTAATTTTGCCGCTTTGTGCAATGGCACTGATTTCAGATCAGCATTAGGTACGCTGGCTAAAAAGTGAAGTGAACGTAAGCTGTATTTAATTCACTATAAAATAATGGATGAGCAAGCGGAGTAACTAACGAGAATAAGATCGCGGAGTGGTTTGATGAAAGCAGTGGCGTACTACAATTTTTACAGTCTACAATTTACGTGTACAGATATGGTAACCATGACCCGACGGTGGCATTCCAGTTTAATAGCACCAAAAACGAATAATAACTTTTTGAAAAACAAATTCATATCTACTGGAATTTGAAATTGTGAGATCTGTTTTCCAAATGCTTTAAAGAGAAAAAAAAAACATTTACGTTAAGTTTTTTCTCAAATAATTCAAAATGATAATATATACTTCATCATGACTAATCATATCACTGGAAGCCATTGGAGACATTAATGTCTCCAAATCGTTGAGGGTTGAAATGACGAAAACGTATAGCACTTATTATTAAATTATTACATTCATATTAACCTTCTTTTCGTCCACCTCCCATCACCCAGTTTTGTTACGGGCAAAGAGCGTCACATTACGAGCTCGATTCATTTGTCGTCATTTTTGAATGATCAGCGTCGTCGTTTTGGTTTTGTTCGCTTTTGTCGCAGCGAACGCGCTTCCTTGACTTCGAAACTCGAGTGGCGATTTCCTTAGCACTTTTGTTCCGATTTTCCCAGAGCTTAGATGCTTTGTGTTTAGCCCGATTTCGGCTATTAGAGGTAAGTTGCACCTGGTCATTTTAGCTTGTAATGCGTCCACAAATTGAAGATCATTTACCTTATCTTCATCCAAAACGTACTTATACCTTTTCTCTCTTATTCCACCATTTTGAAAGCAAGTTCTCAGACTGTTATTTAAACAGTTTTGGTTAAAGTCACTAGATCAACACACTAAGTGTGAGGTACCGCCATTCTATGCCTTGCGTGAGAAAATTGTAGGATAAGGATAACAAATGCAAATTTCTCAAGTGTAATAAGGAAGATTTAGTGGTTTACACCACTGGAACTATTATCTTGTTTATTACTGTGGAATTAAGTTCAGTAAAAAACGTCCGTTTATGGAAAACAATAACGTTCCTTTTATTACTTTAGAACACACGAACAATATACAACATACAGAAATTCGTTAATATTAATTTAAAATACAAATAAGGATTGTGAGTAGCCTGGTTTTCGATACTGAATTATATGCAGAAAACGTGATATTAAGTCAAGTAATATTACGCGAAGTGATGAAGTGATCTGATGTTACGTAAAAGTAAAAGTGATCTCGAACTAAGCTATTTGCGTTTATATAGGGTGCGCCTGAATGGAAGGGACATTCCCTATTCTTTTGAATACAATAGGATTGTCCAGCTAAGCCCCCTTTTGCTCTATTGTAGCACAAGAGGTTGAAATAAATTTTGTCGAGAAGGACTTTTCCTTTTCGAGCGTTTACGACTCTATTGTCAACCGGGGTTGATTTTCCCTTTTTGCCTGGTCTATTGCTAGTTGGGGCAAAAGGGTTTGTTGGCCGATATCCCTGCGCTTACGACCTAGCTCCGGCTGTGCTGGAAATTGCATTTTGACGTTTAGACATGTTAGTTTTGATTGTTCAACTCGACGACACAAATCACACTTGACATTACAGATGTTTCGTATTGCAAGCGTACAATTGATACTTTCTCAAAACTGTCACCTTCGCGCACTCCACTTATTTATTAGGTGATGTAGTACTGCACTTTAAGTCACATTTTAGTTTATGGCCTTCTTGTGCACGAACGATGTTTTGAGGCCATTCATCACCGCTACGCTACAAAGACAATGGTTTTTGGGAATTTTCATTTTGGTGTAATGGCACTGTCAAAACTGCTATTATCAATCAACAGTAGTAGTCAAAGTAGAGAAAATTGTGCGATAAGGACAGATATAAAAAAATACTGATGACGGTACCTTACCACTTAGTGTATTAATCTAGTAACCTTACTTTTGGTGGTGTGTGTCGCCTTCTTTGACGCCCTTTTAATTATTATCTTTTTAATAGTGGTATGCAGATTTACATGTACTCCTAATTAAACTACGTTTGATGTCATTAAAAAGGCGATGTCAGTTTGCATCGTCCTTTTACTGATAGCGTTAAAGCTGACAATACATGCTTAAAAATATTAGTTGAAATGTCACGGGAAGCCAAGTGACATGTACGTAAATAGAATATTAAATGGTTGTCGTATTTATCAGGTATAAAGTAAAAAGCCATTTCATATAATTTATTAAATTATATGAAATGAGTTTGGGTGGAGACGCGATATTGTCTTTGTCCGGTTCTTGCACCAAGGACTTGACAACCGTCTGTTCAGGGTTTAAAACTATCAATCCTAATTTCGGGGTTATGGCATGACAGGCAAATTCGGCCTATTTCTTGGAACTGTTCAAATCGAATAAGCGTCGTAAAACTAGGAATGCATCGGCGTTTGCAGCACGGTGCAGCCGCGCCGTAAATTAATCATCGTCGCTTCTAATTTAATTGCGAAGCGCTAATAAAATTTAGAGAGTAAAATCAAAGCGTAATTAAATTTAAAGTAGGTCCATGCGAACTGGCACTAATCATAGCGGACACCGAGTGGCATGAAGATAAATGTGAATTTTATGAGGAGCAGCTCGCCTGTGTGGTCGTGGACGGGCGCTGGTTTATCGGGAGCGATTTCAGTCGATCGCGACTAACAACGAGAGGCATAAAACCAAATACAATAGCAATCTAGCCCCATTATTCCGCGATAAAATAATTAAAACATCGGGGCCGGCGAGCGCGACGGCTTAACGGCGGTGATTCATTTCATGAATGAAATTAGCTGTCAATTAATAACACGCGCGGCCATTCTTAATTTTCAACAGCTGTAAACGAAAACGCGCATAAATTCTGTCTGCACTTCTTGTGTAAATCCTTTTTGCGTACATTGTCCGGTGACATAAATTACGGCCCACGCGTTAGCCTTCTCCATCGCACTTGCAACATCGCACGATACAAGGAGGTGTCAGAAAATAATTAAACTAACATTATTCTTCAAATTACTCCATCTCCATTGACTATTTGTGTGATTACTTCGAATTGAAGAATGAAGAAAAATTAATTACATTGCCCATAGAACATCACACCGAAGAGAAATATCAGTAAAGATGCATAAGTAGAATAAAAAGTGGAAAGTGAAGAATTTGTTTAGAAGAATCTACAAGGATGCTTATTAGCTCCAATCTTATTTAAAATGCATCTAAATCAAGCAACTACGGTTTGGAGAAAAAAAAGCGTAGTAATGTAGGATTGCCAGTAGCTCTATCAGTTATTAATTTCCCCAGACCAAGAAGACTGCCAAAACAGGGACCTGGTATAAACACCGATAAAATGGACAACCTCCTAATAGCCACGCAAGGTAAAGGTTTGTTCTTAAAGGCAAATAGACAAAAATTACAGAGTTTGAATATTTCGAGATCGTAAAAGATGCGAAAAAGGCTAACAATGAATACATTAATAATAAGACTGAACAGGAAAAGAGGACAATTAGGCAGTTATAGATTATCCTCGGCAACCACAAGAAAGTAAATAAAGAAAGATACAAATATTTACACAACCATTGTCGAAAGTATCAGCACGTATGCATCGGAGACTAATCATGGAAGTAAAAGAACCTATATTAGATAGTAAATACGGTGGAAAATAAGTTGCCGTGATACGCCACATCCAAGGAATGAATGAGAGACGGTGACCAAAAACATGTTTAAGTTGTAATCCTGTACAGCAGAAAAAGCACTGACCAGAAAAGAATGGAGTAACAGAATGATCGCCAAATTGCTCCAACATGTAGATTGATACGATAACAAGGGTTTACGATGAGTGTTCAAAATTCTGTTTTCTCATGAAATAGACAATTTGGTGAAATTGTGCGGAAACAAATTAGGCTGCAAACCTAGTTCACAATGTGTAACAATTACGGTAGACGTGTGTCACTCTCAGCATTAATATTGTATCATTAGGTCAAGTTTCAATGCACATTGTTTACAAGCAAGGAGTTTTATGCAAGCGTTGTGTTTTGCACTTATGCAAATAGTAGGTCATTAGAACGAATTGCAAAACACGACACAATTTAATTGTGTGTAAAGCTCTGTATTTTATTTGATTTTTTTGATATACTTTTGAACTTTGAAGTGTATTCATTTGTGAACAAAGGATAAACATTTCTTAGGGGTAGTTAGACCTGGCTACTCCATTCACATCTTATCCTCAACCCTTCGTCCCTTCACCAAATGTAAACTCCTTCAGTAAAATAACCTGGTCCTATAACTATACAATTAATGTTCCGAAGTGAGTTCTGAACGAGTGCAAAAAATAATCCACAGAACTACATAAATCGAAGGATTGCATAAATTCGAGGAGCATCGCGGACAATGAGTGAAGATTACATATAGTCCAAGAAATCCAACACTTTCTGTACAAAATTTCGACAGAAACTAATTCTTTGTCATATTAGCGTTTACTCTGTTTTAGAAAGTGATAAATCAAGCGATTCGAAACCATTTCCTGCAATAATAAGAATAAGCGTTTCCCCAGTTTGTTTAAAAAGAAATGCGGTATAACGATACTGGTAACAAACGAAGAGGTCTTTTGTGGGTTAAGCAAAGGGTTTCCATCGCCCAATAACGCGAAGCCCAAAGATTATTTGAAGCATCATCCGTAATCATGTAGTACGCGACCTTTAATAAAACGTTAAAATTTTCATGAATAGTAGAACGCCACAAACAAGTTTCAGAGATTAAACTAAAATCTGTCAGTTATTTTAGCTTGTTCCTGTAAATAACATTATCCCGAACTGTAAAAACAATTATCGCGCAGCTAACCATGAAACGAAATAATTTAATTTTAAAGTGAAAGGATATGCGAGTTGTTCCATAATGCTTCTATAGAGCTTTTGTTATTCAACAGACTAGCACAGTATCTAATTAGCCTTTCTAAATATCCACAGAAGATAATAAACAAAACTCCACTAAAAATCGTTTATATTTAGAAACTGTGTAGAACCGCAAGATCAGCAGCAATTTTTATTAATGTCATGCAAGAGTGCAAAAAGTAAATATTAATAACTAAGAGCCGGTTCTACAATGCAAGTATATACCTAGAATAAGCTATTCGAGGTATAATTGTCATAGTTTCCTTTGTTACAGCAATCGTTTCTAGGGTATTTATTCCCCAGATAACTTTATCTTTGGTTTGTAGAACCGGCCCTAAGTCATGTAAACAAAGGTTGGTGAAAAGAAGCAGAACGTCTACACTTTTTAAGATTCATTGGAGCGCTTTTTATGCGCCAAGTATAGATGGAAGACGAAAGGGTGAAGTTGTTTTAGAACAATTTTAGTATCAAATTTAGGCACATAACCAATAACGATATTCTAAATGCTGACCGCAGGTATACTCGTTGTATTCTAAAATTTAAGAGATATATTTTTAATTTTTACATAAAAATTTACAGCAGAAATGTCAATTCTCAAAAAAATGTAAGTCAGATATGAAGAAAACTTAAGAAATCAACTAGATATACAATCAATAGATGATTCGATCTAATAAACAAGAAGATAGTGGGACGTGCATGTGTCTAGGGCGAAGAGAACAAGAACAGTTAAAATAGCAAGAAGCAAAGCTCCTAAAGAAAAAAGAGGCATATGCAGAACCCGTAACTAACGCAAAGATTGTCTTTAAAATACAGGGCCACAACCCCTTTTCCGAAACCTTTTAGGACAAGTTTTATTTCGAGGTTTAGAATTTTTCTGGTTTTAGAATAAATATATCGTTCCCAGAAGGGTCTCGTGCTAGAGCATCAAAAACGTATGTCAATGCTCGGTCACTCAAGCAGTGACGTCGCGGGTGGGTGTGGAGTTGCGTCAGCTGTTACTGCGCCAAACAAGCCTTGTTATGCAGAGATGGCTGATGAAATAGATCCCAGGGTGGTTTGATAAAAGCAGTGGCGTTAACTACAATTTGTACCGTCTACAATTTACGTGTACAAATAAAAATAATGTAACCATGACGGTGGAATTCCAGTTTAATAGCACCAAATGTCTTCAAGAGAAAAAATATTTACACTAAGTTTTTCTCAAGTAATTAAAAATGATGTGTTTTATCGGACTTTTTCCACTGTTTAGGGAGTGTATCACACAACGTTTCGGGAGTTTTTTGATCTACTCCCGTCTTCAGGTGTTCTGATATCAATCATTCTCAGAACTAACCAGGAACACCTGAAGACGGGAGTAGATCAAAAAACTCCCGAATCGTTGTGTGATATACACCCTAGACAGTGGAAAAAGTCCGATAAAACACATCATAATAGACCACTGCCAAAAAATGACATTCAGAGAACAACTTAATTAAAAATGATAATACTTCATCATTTGGAATGCTTGTTATAGGAAAGTATAGATTGAAGACAAAAGGGTGAAGTTGTTTTAGAACAATTTTAGTAACAAATTTAAGCACGTAACGAATAGCGATATTCTAAATGCTGTCCACTGGTGTAGTCGTTGTATTACAAACTGTATTTCAAAATTCAACAATTTTTTTTTAATTTTTACATAAGAATGTGAAGCAGAAATGTCAATCCTGAAAAAAAATGTAATGAGATATAAAGAAAACTGAAGAAACCAACTATATATACAACCAATAAATAAATTATTCGATCTAACACAAGAAGAAAATTGGAAGTTCATGTATATAGGATGAAGAGAACAAGAACTGTTAAAATAGCAAGCGGCAAAGTTCACAAAGGAAAAAGAGGCATAGGCAGACCCCGCAACTGATGCCAAGATTTTCTTTAAAATGCAGGTCCACAACCCCTTTTCCGAAACGTTTTAGGACCAGTTGCATTTGGAAGTGTAGAAATTTTCAGATTCTAGAATAAATATAGCGTTGCCAGAAGGGTGTAGAGCATCAAAAACGTATGTCAGTGCTCCGTCACTTAAGCTGTGACGTGGCGGGTGGGTGTGGAGTTGGGTCAGCTGTTAGTGCGCCAAACAAGCCTTGTTATGTAGAGATGACTGATGAACCACGCTCCACGAAAAAACTTAGATTTTCGGAACTCTTCGGATAACGGAATTTCGGTTACGGGTTGTGAGCCTATTAACTGGAAGAGCAGGTCACAACCTATAATTGTGAAATAAGAAAGAATAATAACAAATATTGGATTAAACATTATTTACATCTAAGCTCTAGTTTAAACTTTATCATCCTTATAACTATAAATTAAAAATATGCTTAGCCATTCACATAAGGAAAACACGCTTTATGTACACCTTAAATAGCAAACACTGTACCAACTCCAAAGGTAGCACGAAAAAGAAAATCTTTGTGTTTGTTGCGTTATTATAGGAAGTGTAATTTAAAAAAAAACAAATAACCTACTTTGGCTGCACTATTATTGCACTAGAAATTCCAATAGAAATTATTTATTATCAACCTCGTTCATTTAACAGATGTTTCATGGTCGCACTTGTTTGAAGAATGATGTTTTGAAGTTTTAACTCGAGACAGAAAAAGAAGGTTTGTCAATGGCACAATTATTGCTTCAATATTCAGCACTAAAACAAAGACAATGTTTTTTAAAGACACTTTTAGATTTGATAGATCAGTTTACTTGGGCATTGAATGCGTTTCTAATCAACTATATTTCGGAAAATTAAATGAGCTATATAGTCCTAGTAAGCAACAACCTCAGGCCAGTATAAAATACAAAAAAGGTTAAATATTAGAAAGCTGATAAAAGCTGATAAATATGTATAAGTATTTATATATAGATACGCCATGCCTAAGTTTCCGATGTTAACTACAGATATGTTAATTAAACAACAAATAATGTAAAATAAAGAATTGTGTGGACTGTATGAAAGAGCACTTACTAGAACGACAATTTTGAAATTGCACAACAAGAAATAGCATACTGCACTTGCATTCAAATACGTAAGAGTTTCTTTAGACCGAAGCGATAAGCAGAAGCAATTTTATTAGGTGTTGCAGGATTTGAAATAATCATCAGAATATCTTAGCACGATAATTTCTACAAAAAAGGAAAATTTCAGGGAAGTATGTGGCAGAATTTTGGAGTTAACGAGACAAAGGAATTTTGTAGCAGGTAGTAAGGGTAATGTGTACCTATTTACAGTCCTATGAATTACAGTTTCATCTAACATTCATATTAAATAAATTTATAAATCTAACAACATATTTGCACATTTTATGCTAGTCAACGTCTAAGTTCTATAAATAGGAGTACCCTTTTGCTTAATTTTGCTTTGAGATAGCTTCTCACATAATACAATTAATTCGGTAATTAAATTGTCACGATCAATCATTGCAGTTAACAGCTGCAAATATGGTGTTAAAGTGTACAATAAAAATGAAAAAGTATCTAAATGGACTAAAACGAGCATTTCTCACATATTCTTTTCCTCAATATTGAAATCCATGATTGGCTCAAAATAGAGCTAAATAATAGTAGGAGGAAATTAGAAATATGAAAAGAGTGTAATATAAAATTACGACAAATAAATTATTTATTGCCTTTCTCTTATTCTATCTATCCGCAATAAAAATTTGGGACTAGCTCCGCAGACATGAGATAATCTTGGTTCAGGGGTGTGGATTCATAAAATTAAGGAAAACTTGGTATGACAAATAATTCGTTGTATGACAAATACTCTCAAATATTTCGGGCATATGCACAATTCCCATCTGACATTTAGCTAACCTCTAAATTTAACTCAACAACAAAATTATTTGTCGCAAGAAATAGCGTGCATTGATTTTAAAACACAAAAATGGCAAAGACCCGTCAGGTAAATATTTATTACTGTGCCGTAGCAACTGTTAAGTTCGCTTGGTTTCTAGCTGTGACACAGCAACCGACTCTCGATCGTTTTTTGTTTCATATTCGGCCCAAAACTGAAAAATGCCGCCTCATTTCGCATTTCCAAGGATCGCCGGGGTACTGCAAGGTTCCATCTTAGGACTTATTCTTTTCAATCTATTTATGAATGATATACCAAAAACACCTAACACAGATATAGCCTTGTATGCTGATGACACAGCTATAATTGCTCAAGATTCAGATATCACCCTAGCTGCTCGTAAACTTCAAATCAGTCTCGATCAACTGAGCCTATGGTTCCACAACTGGTGCATTAACATAGACGCTGATAAATGCGAATGCAAAATCTTTACTCTTAGAAGACCTCAAGATCCACCAAATATAATTATCACTAATATTTCTATACCATGGAATGCTAAAGATAATGCTGTCCGGTTCCTTGGGATTTACCTTGATCGAAATCTAAGCTGGAGTTATCATATTAATAAGAAATTGTCTAAGTCTTATGCCAGACTTGGCATGCTTTATCCTATATTGAACAGAAAATCACCACTTAAAATAAAATGTGGACACCTCTTATATAGGTACGTCGCTAATCAGACCAATCTTCACATATGGTTGCAGTATCTGGTGCGCAACTTCTAAAACTAACTTAAATAAACTACAAGGCCTACAAAATAAGGTGTTACGCATCATAACCAATGCAGAGTGATTTGTTAGACACTCAGAAATACATAGGGAGACAGAGATGCCCACAGTAGAAGAATTCATAACAAATACAACAAAGAAATTCTATAATAATATTGACCAGTGCAGTGGTGCAGTATACTACAGACTCGGTACAAAACAAATACAGAACAGATGAAAACGAAAGTTACCAGTAGACCTTATTAATGACGACGGTGGTTAAAAATAATACGTTACAATCTCTACTAACCCATTAGCTTATGAAGTAAACAAACAATTCTTAAAAATAAAAAAAATATTGGTTGCGCTAACCAATTCTAAACGGTCATCCTAAATATCAGTGAATAAAGGTGTCTAAACCGATAGTGACTTTAGTGTGACAAATATTAATAAACACTGCCATGCATAGCATACAATGCTGAACTGGCAAAAAAACGAGAACGGAGAAGGATCGCTATCTGAATTTCTGAAAACTGGTCCCCTCTAGACCAGTGGAACATGGCTCGTAGACAGTCTGGTCTTGCTGAAGTCCAAAAATTATGAACTTACGCCAAAGTTTTCCCTGTGATATTCTTTCTTGGATGCTCGACACGCTCCCCAAATGACGCCACGGGAGTTACGGACTTAGGAATCGCTTGTTGGTTGGGATTTCTGCTGGTACTGGTTCTGTCCTCCCTATTTGTAACAGGCGCTATTCTTGCTGAGTGAGCTGCTTGCATAAGGAATTGGCCGCTCGGAGTCACTTGCACTTGGACAATTTGTTCTGTTGGCTTATCTGCTTCCACTGGACCTTTTAACACCTGGAAATTTACACCCCCAGATGCACAGGACACTAGTGAATAACTTTAACCACAATTTGTATAATTAAGAACTTTTTATTTACGATTTTACATGTTTAATTGAGGAGCTCAATGTGACCTAAACACACAATTTTCAAGCTTGTTTTGTTATGAATAATAAATGACAGTCAGGTCAAGTAGCAACTAGGTATTCAAATGTTTATAAAGGAAATTAAGATTGATAACATTTTAAACCATATAGACCACAGTTTTGATGTCATGTCTTTACCTACCCACTAATATTGTCTTTTTCTTGGAATAATTGTTACAACACATGCTCTGCTTTTAAATCACTTTTGTTTATAATGCACTGATACACTTGGAGTTTATTTAACGTTTCACTAATTGTATTTCGATCGGTTACGTTTCATTTTCATTACTCTTTGCAATTATTATTTTGCTAGCACGGTTTCGTTTATTTTTCAACGAATCTGCCTTTTGCTGGCTTATATAGTTTTACTACATAAAGCTCATATTCTTTCTGTATTTAACAAATCATTTTCCATTATTCTATTCACATTCTGTCTCACATTAGTAAGCTCAATTTCGTCAGTTACAAATTAAACTGCATTAGCCCTTCCGAACATTTATCATATCTGAAACTATGAATGTAACCCTTCAGTAACCTGCTTTATTTCACGCTAACTTCTATCCCTCAAATTATTAGTTACTGCTGCTCACATCAACTGCACTTATTAATGTAAAGTATTGATTATTTTGCAATAGATAAAATATTTAATTCTGTGCTCATGTTGACCTTATTCATTTAGTTAATTAGGCAATCAGAATGTCTATGGACAGTGAACAATCAAAATATTTGTTGTGACTCTCTTTGGTTTCCAATAAGTCAAGCTTAAGACCTTTGTTGCAAATGTGTAATATTTTATAATTGATGTTGGAATCAAAAGAGTGTCCTGAATCTAAAATATAATTATCAAATGCAGATTTAGTAGGTAAGATATTATTCTTTTTTATGAAATTTAAGTGTTCAGAAAATCTAATTTTAAATTTTCGTGATGATGACCTGTCGTCGAAACATGTCGCAATTGTATTTCTAACTTTTTTGAAAATATATACAACAATTTATGGGGAAGGTTTCATGTTTCTAATTTCCCTCTACTATTCTTTTCCTGTCACAACTAAAACGGTTAAATAAGAAATGAAAAGATACATATTGTTCTTTAACTCAAATGGGGGCATAGTATTGTGATAGATTTTTAGCTTTATTGCTAATTCTTACTGTAGGCACAATCAGGAGTATTTAAGACAGAGAGGATTTGAATAATGGAATAATTAATAATGTAATTTTTTGAATTGTTGGCATGCGGTATTTGATTATACTTGCCTACATGATGATTAATAATCTAAAGCTGAGGTTTATAATACTGATTTAAGTCATGTGAATCTTTGCATAAGTCTCATTATTTTCCCACACTTCCTCGTATGCTGCACGTCACACCCCCGCGAAGGCGAGCGGCTATTCGTTAATTATGCCACGACGAGTTATGTCGGACCTGCAAACCGACTAGGATCGAAAAGTGAACCTTTTAAGGATAAGTTAATAACGGCAGGCAATAGTCGTGATGTGGGAGGCGAGGATTTTCTTCGCCTTAAAAAAGAGCAAGTCGGTTTGATTTGACCCCACAGGGGTTAATTATCTTCACCCTAGGGGGCGCCGCGTCGAGACATTGACGGATATAGAAGAAATCGGTTGTAGGAGATATAGAAATAACGCTATCCCCAGCCTCTTACTTTATCGCGCGTTTTTCTCTCAGACGGCGCGGTGTACCAATTAAATTGCCTGTAGGGAAGTCGGGGCATTATTAACGATAATATTACAAGTACATTACATTTCATCGATGCGATCGCATGCTTCTGTTGATATTTCTTGAGTTGTAAAAATGTGTTTCTGTTATTGAGATTGTAACGCCAATTACGTTTGGGTTACACAAGGCATTTGAATGGCTTTACCGATTAAATTAAAAATAAATGAGAAATGTGCAAGTAATTATTAATCTGCTAAACAACTTCTAAGGCAAATATAAGCAAATAAATGTCTTTCAATATTCTTTTGAAATTTACGTGTAATATTAGAAACTAGCATACCTCTATCTTGTATTGAATCCGATGTACGATTAGCTATGATCGGAATTGGTCTTATAAATGTTTTAAACGGCAGTAAATTGAAAATGTTACTACAGGTACACATAAGACTCAATTTTTGTTATTATGAGTGGACTACTAATATTTAGTTAGTGTTAAGATAGACAAAACATTTAATGATGTTAGTAGCAGTAGTAACTTTTTCTCAAATGTGGTTGGTACGCAGGAGTAATATAAATCTAACCAACGGGTTTCCGGTTAGCTGTTAAACTGTATAGATGTTGTTACGCTTGAGGTTTACTGTACTCAAATCGTTTGTGTGTTTTTTACTAAATAAACTCAAGTTTACTTTCATGGATTGTATTTAACAATAGTTAGTAATGTCCAGTCTGTTTAATACTGAGGTACATATTGATCTATCTTTTTAAATTTATTTGTAGCAACCAATCAATGGAAAACCGATTTTTTCTTGTGACTAATTATCTTGATCGCATATTCATCTTGAGAAGTTACTCTTGGTATTGGTTTTTATCTCGAAATTGAAGATAATACTAATCTCCAATAATTAAGGTCTTGGTCTTATCTTGCTCTCCTAGTTAATAATCCTGGTTATGTTTTGACTTCAAACGTCAGTCTTAGCCTTGGGCCTCGTCTTTAAAATGAACAGAAGGTTAAAACTAACATTGTGGTCTTTAGAATTACTGGTTCTGTGCTACTCCACAACAACCAAAAGTAGAAATCTGGTAGCCAAGTTTTGGTCTTATTGATAGTAATTTTGAGGTTATTTTGATGTTGAAAGGTTAGTTTTGGTGTTATCTTGCTCTTCCGATTAATAATTCTGCACTTATTTTGATCTTAAATGCAAAGTATTGTCTCTAAGATAAAGAGAAGGTCTTATTCATGTGCCTTCTCTAAAATGAAGAGACGGTTAAGATTAGCCTTGAGATCTCCAGTACACCGGCTTCTTCTTAACTGTTTACTACAACCAAGGCCAAGAACTTTAATACCTACGTTTTGGTCTCATGATTAGTAGTGTTTACGTTATCTTGATGTAGAAACGTTAGTCTTTGTTTTACATTGATCTGGTAACTAAGAATACTGCTGTTGTTTAGACCTCAAATGTCAGTGTTGATCTTGCATCTTGTCTCTAAAATGAAGATGAGGTTAAGACTATCCTTCAGATCTTCAGAATAACCGTCTTCTTATTGATTTTGGAAGTTTAGTCTTGATCTTATCTTGCTCTTATTAGTAATCCTTGTCTTGTTTTGACTTCAAACGTCAGTGTTAGCCCTGTACCTTCTCAAAAATGGAGAGACAGTTAAAACTAGCATTGAGATCTCCAAAATTACCGGCTTCTTCTGGAGCGTTTGCTGCAACCACGACTAAGAATTATACTTGCCATGTTTTGGACTTGTGACTACTAATATCTAATGCTACCTTGATGTTGAAAGGTTAGTCTTGGTTTTATATTGATCAAGTAACTAAGAATCCTGGTATTGTTTTGAACTTCAATGAAGTTATGGTACTGAAAATTGTCTCTAAAATGAAGAGAAGGTTAAGATTAGCATTGAAATCTCCACATTTCTCTTAAATTTTTACTACGACCAACACGAAAAATTCTAGTACTCAAATTTTGATCTTGAGCGGTTAGTTTAAGTAAGTTAAGTAAATTAAATTTATTGCTTAAAGAATACATAGTTGCTTAAAAATAATATAACAAAATTAAATCATGAAAAAACTTAAGATTAAGATAGATACATAAAAACTAACTACATTTCACAAAAAAAAAACTCTTTTGGAACTAATAAATAAAAAAGTGTTGTATTTTCCTGAGTTGAAGTATATAATAAAACCAAAAATAAATAAATTTTGAGTCTATATCAGATGTTAGTGTGATATTGTTATATTAAATTTAAATTCACTTTTTTTTTATAAATAAACCGTTCTACATAGCCCCAAGCTGTGCGTAGAATCGGTGTTTTGTAATTTACCGTGATATTATTGGCTAGATCAAGCGCAAATCCTACGTACACTTACTATTTTATGAATTTAATATAACTAAAAGTAAGCAAACAACACGAATGAAATGCAAACAAAAAACACGCATACACATGACCCATATCTACTCTAGTTACATAAAATAAAATAAAATAAAACTCTACTGAATTCTCCTAAGCAGATGTTCTGATATTTCAGGGTGGTTTATGAAATAGTTTTTCAATGTTTTGGTAAACATATACGGTCTACTTTGTTTCACTTCTCTTTGAATGCTATTATAAAAGTAGAACAGTCGGGTAGATAGCGGCCATTTTGTTTTTAATTGGGTCAATTAAAATGATCGATTAAATTGATTGATCCAATTAAACCGCCAATTAAACCGCGAATCAAATGCTCTAATTAAACCGCCAATCAGATGCTCTAATTAATTTTGATATGTGCTACTGATTAAATTACGCGGCGGCCATTTTTAATTTGTTTCCGGAATTATGCGGTGGCCATTTTCACTTTTCGCACGAATATTTGAATTTGAAATTTTTCACATTTTTTTTAAGTTTTATTTTTGAATTTAAACTTCCCGGGGTGTCGGCCATCTTGGTTTTTTCGCCTTTATTTAATTTAATAAAGCTATTTGCGTCGGCCCCAAGTGGGATTTGAACCAGCGACCGCAGTATTACGAGTCTAAGGCGTAGCCAGCTGAGCTACCCAGAACAACGTACCTGAACGCTATTAAAACTTCAACACTTGCGTGCGGTTTCGACGTCGCGCTCCCTTGTTTTAAACAAACTATTTTTTGAGAAATATAAATTATAATAACGGAATTGCATACCCTGTGGTGTTAAATGAGGGGTAGTAATTTTAGAAAACTGATTTTGCAATTGGTTGTGCCAGAATTAATTATTTTATCTTTATAATTTGAGTGAGGCGCATGAATGGATTATCGATATTTCCATTGTCCAACCTACTATATAGCTGGAAATTTCCGCTCGACCGTCGCAATTTGAAAGCTATTATTTTTATAATTTGCCCCAACAGAACGTATGCTATCTCACACAATCTTCATTGGTTTCTATAACTTTCTCTTTTTCACTCGTAGTAACGTGATACTGAATAAATTACGCATTAGCTTCTGATTAAACTACGCGGCGGTCATTTTCAATTTTTGCGCTAATATTTGAATTTGAAATTTTTCAGATTTTCTCTAAGTCCCCTTTTTTAAAAAGGTTGAGACATGTGTTTGTGACTAACAGCGCTTTGTTCGTTTAAACATCCTTGGAGACGATTTTGCTTTGTTCGTCACGGATTATATATACCAGCAATAAGATAACATGAACAAGAAGATAACACGTATTGCTAGAGTAAGAAAGAGATAAACATAGTAGCAAATATTCGAGAAGGCTTGACGCTTAATTTTAATTATGTTATTTGTCAACTAAACATGCCTACTAATATATTTTTTTTTGTATGGCTATCTCTTTCTTACTCAAGCGTTGTATTTGCTTGTTCATGCTATCTCATTGCTGTTATATTTTTATCGTTTGTCCCGGTATTACAATCCGTCAGTGAAAGTTTGTACTGTACTGCAATTCGTCACGGGGAATGCAGGTATAGACAAGATGCAACTCCATAGGTATATCTTACAAATTTTGTATGACGTAATGCTTCTCCAGTTTTAAAAACCGGCGGATAATAATTCATGGAACTATTACGCAACAAACTTAAATAAAAATCCGTCGTCGGTATTCATATTTGTTGTAAGGGGCAACTGTCGGAATCCACAAGTTGAACGTATCGTTATAATTTCTTCTATTTCGTACTACCAAATTTCATAAAAGTATAAAAACTGCATCTTGTTTTCCAACAAATCGGTACAGGTTTGATGGCACGACGGTCTTTTTAATTTGTAACACCGAGATTGACATGTTTGGTTTTTATTTTATAAGTAAGCGTCTGAAATTGTGTCATTATATCGACCAAAACTCTATTTTAGTTTTAAAAATTCCAGTATAAAAGCAAACGGACGAAAATAAAAACGCAATTGACCACAAATTAACATAAATTTGAATAAAAACAGACAATTTCGTTGAAAAAATGTTCTGACACCATCATTTCACTTAAAATTTTACAAGAAACTGACATCATGTCACTTTAAATTATACAAAAAACGACATTTTTATTCAATAAGCGATAAAAAATACACCATCACACATCATTTCACTTAAAATTATCACAATTCGTTTTGCCAAGCGCTTTTATAATAACGAAAATGATGTAAAACAGTTGTAGAGTTATTTCTAAGCATAATTTTGCAAATGTTTTACACTTTTTTCTCTAACTTGTTGCAATTTTAGTAAGATTTGAATAAAAAACAGCAATTTCATTGAAAATTATTCTGCTACAATCATTTCGAGATGCAAAATTTCAGCTAAGTAGGCTTGTTCATTTTTATTACGAAGTTCTTGTACTTTTGATGGAAATATATGTATGTTGACCGCAAATTAACATAATTTTGAATAAAAACGCGCAATTTCGTTGAAAAAAATGTTCTGACACCATCATTTCACTTAAAATTTTACAAAAACTGACATCATGTCACTTGGAATTATACAAAAAACGACATTTTTACTCAACACACGACGAAAATTGAACAACAATCACGCAATTACACATGATGTCACATAAATTTTTACAAAAATCGACATCATGTTACATAAATTATACAAAAACTGACATCATGTCACTTGAACTTATACAAAAAACGACATTTTTACTCAACACACGACGAAAATTGAACAAAAATCACGCAATGACACAGCATCTCACATAAATTTTTACAAAAATGTACATCATGTTACATAAACTATGCATAATTTTGCAAATGTTTTACACTTTTTTATAAAATGTATCGCTCAAAATTAAAAGAAATCACAATTTTTTAAATTATATCACACCATTATGAAATCATAGATTGATTTTTTGAAATTTTACACTTTGTAGTTGTAAAATAACTTCAAATACTGTTACTGTTTATTTCAATAGGTATTTTGATTGGCTGCCGTGCCTGTTTTGTGAAATGAAGGAATCTTTGTAACACTTGGTTGTACTGCCCTCATTTATCGTGATCAGTTAATTTGGACTTTAAAACTTTTTGCATTTCGTCATCAAGCTGAGATAATATATTTTTCTCCGCATTATCGCCAGACTTACGGCGTTGGACAAATTCCGGCGATACAACCAACATCTTTCGCGCTTGGTCCATTTTAGTCGAAAAAGGAACTCAGCCGTTTGTTCTGGTAGAACCGTCATGAATAAACTAACTTAAAATCAAGACTGTCATAATAAATATATAAAAAAATATGACAGGTACGGGAATCGAACCCGTATTCTCTCTCCAGATCAGGCTTAAATCTTACGCCTTAACCGTTCGGCCAACCTGTCTCCCTGTATAAACGGGCACTCTCTGCATAATTAAGTAAACATGTAGTTTAAAATCCTTCTATTTGCAATTTCATACAATATTTAATGTAAATTAGGACATGTACAAATTTCTAAATCGGATTTGATATATATTTATCGAAGGAGTTGATCCTCACCTGACGTTTTATTATTATTTGTCGTGATTCGTCATCGCTGAATTTACAAGAACCAGCCTGTCTACTGTGTGACGTACGCAATGTCTCCAGCCCTTTTATTTGAAAATTTTATAAAACCAGAGTTCCAAACTGCTGCCGCACTAACTCGTTTTAAACCATTGTACTCTGTTACCTGGTGCGGCTGCATCCTGGGCCTCTCGTTTTACAAATTTTAAAAATAAAAAAGGATGGAGACATTACGTACGTCACACAGCAGACAGATTGGTTCTTGTAAAATTCAACGATGACGAATCACGACAAATAGTAAATAAAACGTCAGCTGAGGATCAACTGCTTCGATAAATATATATCAAATCCGATTTAGAAATTTGTACATGTCTTAATTTATATTAAATATTATATGAAATTGCAAATAGAAGGCTTTTAAACTACATCTTTTCTTAATTATGCAGAGAGTGCCCGTTTATACAGGGAGATAGGTTGGCCGAATGGTTAAGGCGTCAGATTTAAGCTCTGATCTGGAGAGAGAATACGGGTTCGATTCCCGTACCTGTCATATTTTTTTATATATTTATTATGAGTCTTGATTTTAAGTTAGTTTATTCATGACGGTTCTACCAGAACAAACGGCTGAGTTCCTTTTTCGACTAAAATGGACCAAGCGCGAAAGATGTTGGTTGTATCGCCGGAATTTGTCCAACGCCTTAAGTCTGGCGATAGTTTTAAAGTCCAAATTAACTGATCACGATAAATGGAGGTAGTACAACCAAGTGTTACAAAGATTCCTTCATTTCACAAACCAGGCACGGCAGCCAATCAAAATACCTATTGAAACAAACAGTAACAGCCTATCAAATGCCGTTATTTTATCTACACTTCCTAAAACTTAAAAAAAAAAGCTGAAGTTTTCCTACACATTTTGAGTGCCTCAAACGATGTGAGCTGGGATCACAATGGTATCGTTACTATAAAGGGTGACATTTTACCGTCGTCTAACATAGTCGATTTAGTTCACGACACTCTGAGGCCTCGAAAAACTATTAATCCACCCGGACGCCTACAGTTTGCTGATTACATCAAAGACCTTAACGTTGCTCATGTGCTGCTGCCTAAATCTAAGCAGCAAAAAGTGCCAGCCCAGACTGGTACTACAGGAAAAACTGAAATGGAAACTGATAACTGCGAGTTCGATTTAGAATATAAATTAAAAACACCAGCTACTCATCCAAGTCCACATCAAAAAGGTTCAGTCAGAAGAACGCCGATCAGGAAACGCCTCCAAAAAAGGGCCGTTAGAAAAACGCCTCTAAGGCAGATGTCATCAACACCAAAAACGAAGGGAATTCTAGATTGGGTGCATCTTAAACTTTAAAATGACACAATGAAATTCTGATTTTATTACTTGCAGCCTTTTTAATTTGAAATGTTGTGCACCTCAAACTACAGTTTTGTAAATTGCTAGCGAATTTTTAGAAAATAAGACATTCAGCTGTACATTTATTTTTTATATTATTAAGTATTATACGCAATAAGAACAATATATTTGTTTATTACAAAGTGTTTGTGTTTTTTATTTCTACTCTGCTTTTGTTTTTTCACAAATCTGCAATAATTACAAAATCTAAAGCTAATACACAGGGTGCCCGTTTTTGGAGCTCCACCATGGGGATCTCGGTAACCATAAGAGATACGAGGTCGGTTAAATTGGGGCAAAGTTGCGCAATTTGGAGCTCAATAATATGCCGGTTTAAAATTTCAAAAATTCCGATTACCTCCGGAGATATCCGAAAAAAACCGGAATTTTGGAAATACGTTTTTATTTTTTCCTCGGCTTATTTGGTGACCTAATTCAAAATGAGTGACACTTCGTCGTTGCAACTTTTCCTCCTCTACAACCTGCCGATGTCATATTTGAAATCAGACGTTTCGATTTTCGACAATCATCATCAACTTTGGTTTTTCTTATGGGCACTATCTTGGATTTTTACATTTTTGAATTCAGCTTTGTTTTCTGATTACGGTGATGTATCACATGTTAAGGTTCAGTGTTGCAGTTTGGGTGAAATATCAAAAATTCTGTTTTGCAAAGACTGCCTTGGATATAACATCCATACTTTTGTTTAACAAAGGCATTGTTGACAGTTCGATTTAAGTTGGCTTAACGTCACCTACAGTTACAAAATTAGTATAAATTTATTAACAAAATGCCCTTTTCAAATGAAGAAAAACGAGATATGCTAGAAATTTATTACGCTTCGCATCGAAATGCGCAAGTTACTTCGGAAAGATATTTACAGCGGTATCCAGAAAGACAACAACCAGCTCAAAATTATTTGTTATTCCTTCATAGAAATTTAGCCGAGTTTGGTGCATTTTCTAAGCCTCGAAGACGTGTTCATAGACCAAATGCGAATGAAGTGGAAATTTTACAGGCGGTGAGTAAATTGTTAAAACTTTCTCAAAAATAATAAACGGCAATGAATTGAATTCTTCATTAGATTCAAGATAATCCTTCAACTTCAACAAGGGCTATAGCAGACGAAATTAACGTATCACATCAAGCAGTGTGGAGAGTCTTGAAAAAACATAAATATCGCCCGTTTAAAATTCATATCACCCAAGTCTTGCATCCAGGAGATACTGAACGGAGGGCAGCGTTTTGTAGGAATATCATGGCACGGTTGGAACAAAATCCCCATTTTCTTTCCAACGTGATATTCACGGACGAGTGCAAATTTACCAACTCAGGCATGTTCAATCGTCACAATGAACATGTCTGGTCCACTGAAAATCCACACGAACACCAAGGACGTCGACCACAAGCACGTTTCGGGCTAAATGTATGGGTTGGTTTATTTGGCGGTACGATCATTGGCCCATACATTTACGAAGACAATTTGACCGCAGATGGGTATTTGCACTTTTTAAGGACCTACCTTACGGATTACATCGATGACAACATTTGCCTCAACCGCTTGAATAACCTTTGGTTCCAGCAAGATGGTGCTCCGCCACATAATGCTAGGAGAGTGGCTGATTATTTGTCTGAAATATTTCCGGGTAGAGTCATTTCAAACAGTGGAGACATACGTTGGCCGGCACGTTCACCAGATCTTTCCCCATTAGACTACTATTTATGGGGAACTATGAAAGATCTCATTTATAAATCTGTACCCGCCGATATTAATGAGCTGCGAAGGAAGATCATCACAACTTTAAGGACCAAAATAAGAAGAAGGGACGTTTTAAGATCAATGCAGAATTTAAGAAGACGCATAGAGCTGTGCTTGGAAGTGGAGGGTGAACCCTTCGAGCACCTCTTATAATTTTCTTTATTTACTTGTTTCTCAAAATTTAGTTTTATCCTATGTTGTAAATTTAAAACATAATTTTCTCCTTTTTTATATCCTACTGTCAAATAAATAAATTTCTAGCATATCTCGTTTTTCTTCAGTTGAAAAGAGCATTTTGTTAATAAATTTATACTAATTTTGTAACTGTAGGTGACGTTAAGCCAACTTAAATCGAACTGTCAACAATGCCTTTGTTAAACAAAAGTATGGATGTTATATCCAAGGCAGTCTTTGCAAAACAGAATTTTTGATATTTCACCCAAACTGCAACACTGAACCTTAACATGTGATACATCACCGTAATCAGAAAACAAATGTGAAAATCCAAGATAGTGCCCATAAGAAAAACCAAAGTTGATGATGATTGTCGAAAATCGAAACGTCTGATTTCAAATATGACATCGGCAGGTTGTAGAGAAGGAAAAGTTGCAACGACGAAGTGTCACTCATTTTGAATTAGGTCACCAAATAAGCCGAGGAAAAAATAAAAACGTATTTCCAAAATTCCGGTTTTTTTCGGATATCTCCGGAGGTAATCGGAATTTTTGAAATTTTAAACCGGCATATTATTGAGCTCCAAATTGCGCAACTTTGCCCCAATTTAACCGACCTCGTATCTCTTATGGTTACCGAGATCCCCATGGTGGAGCTCCAAAAACGGGCACCCGTATTAGTATTTGAAGTTATTTTACAACTACAAAGTGTAAAATTTCAAAAAATCAATGTACAATTTCATAATGGTGTGATATAATTTAAAAACTTGTGATTTCTTTTAATTTTGAGCGATACATTTTATAAAAAAGTGTAAAACATTTGCAAAATTATGCATAGTTTATGTAACATGATGTACATTTTTGTAAAAATTTATGTGAGATGCTGTGTAATTGCGTGATTTTTGTTCAATTTTCGTCGTGTGTTGAGTAAAAATGTCGTTTTTTGTATAATTTCAAGTGACATGATGTCAGTTTTTGTATAATTTATGTGACATGATGTCGATTTTTGTAAAAATTTATGTGACATGATGTGTAATTGCGTGAATTTTGTTCAATTTTCGTCGTGTGTTGAGTAAAAATGTCGTTTTTTGTATAATTTCAAGTGACATGATGTCGATTTTTGTAAAAATGTATGTGAGATGCTGTGTAATTGCGTGATTTTTGTTCAATTTTCGTCTTGTGTTGAGTAAAAATGTCGTTTTTTGTATAATTTCAAGTGACATGATGTCAGTTTTTGTATAATTTATGTGACATGATGTCGATTTCTGTAAAAATGTATGTGACATGATGTGTAATTGCTTGATTTTTGTTCAATTTTCGTCGTGTGCTGAGTAAAAATGTCGTTTTTTGTATAATTTCAAGTGACATGATGTCAGTTTTTGTGAAATTTTAAGTGAAATGGTGGTGTCAGAACATTTTCTTCAACGAAATTACGCGTTTTTATTCAAAATTATGTTAATTTGTGGTCAACATACATATATTTCCATCAAAAGTACAAGAACTTCGTAATAAAAATGAACAACGAGCCTACTTAGCTGAAATTTTGCATCTCGAAATGATTGTAGCAGAATATTTTTCAATGAAATTGCTGTTTTTTATTCATATCTTACTAAAATTGCAACAAGTTAGAGAAAAAAGTGTAAAACATTTGCAAAATTATGCTTAGAAATAACTCTACACCTGTTTTTACATGATTTTCGTTATTATAAAAGCGCTTTGCAAAACAAATTGTGATAATTTTAAGTGAAATGATGTGTGATGGCGTATTTTTTATCGCTTATTGAATAAAAATGTCGTTTTTTGTATAATTTAAAGTGACATGATGTCAGTTTCTTGTAAAATTTTAAGTGAAATGATGGTGTCAGAACATTTTTTCAACGAAATTGTCTGTTTTTATTCAAATTTATGTTAATTTGTGGTCAATTCCGTTTTTATTTTCGTCCGTTTGCATTTATACTGGAATTTTTAAAACTAAAATACAGTTTTGATCGATATAATGACACAATTTCAGACGCTTACTTATAAAATAAAAACTAAACATGTCAATCTCGGTGTTACAAATTAAAAAGACCGTCGTGCAGTCAAACCTGTACCGATTTGTTGGAAAACAAGATGCAGCTTTTATACTTTTATGACATTTGGTAGTACGAAATAGAAGAATTTATAACCATACGTTCAACTTGTGGATTCCGACAGTTGCCCCTTACAACAAATATGAATACCGACGACGGATTTTTATTTAAGTTTGTTGCGTAATAGTTCCATGAATTATTATCCGCCGGTTTTTAAAACTGGAGAAGCATTACGTCATACAAAATTTGTAAGATATACCTATGGGGTTGAATCTTGTCTATACCTGCATTCCCCGTGACGAATTGCAGTACAGTACAAAGTTTCACTGACGGATTGTAATACCGGGACAAACGATAAAAATATAACAGCAATGAGATAGCATGAACAAGCAAATACAACGCTTGAGTAAGAAAGAGATAGCCATACAAAAAAAATTAGTAGGCATGTTTAGTTGACAAATAACATAATTAAAATTAAGAGTCAAGCCTTCTCGAATATTTGCTACTATGTTTATCTCTTTCTTACTCTAGCAATACGTGTTATCTTCTTGTTCATGTTATCTTATTGCTGGTATATATAATCCGTGACGAACAAAGCGCTATTAGTCACAAACACATGTCTCAACCTGTTTTAAAAAAGGGAACTTAGAAAAAATCTGAAAAATTTCAAATTCAAATATTAGCGCGAAAATTGAAAATGACCGCCGCGTAGTTTAATCAGAAGCTATTTCGTAATTTATTCAGTATCACGGTACTACCAGTAAAAAATATTGCTCTTTTGACTAAAATCCTGCCTCTGTTTTGACGTTTAACGTCTCTCTAAAATGAGAAGGCCAAGACTAGCCTTAAGATATGAGAAATTCCGGCTTTTTGACTCTTTACTACAACCAAGTCCAAGCATTTTAGTACCCAAGGTTTGGTCTACGGGCTAGTAATCTTGATCTTGAAAGGTTATTCTTGGTCTTATCTTGCTCTTCTGACGAATAATCGTGGTCGTGTTCTGAGTTGAAACGTCAGTCCTAGTCCTAAAATGAAGAGAAGATTAAGGCTAGCCTTGAGATCTCAAGATTCTTTTTGAGAATTTACTACGACCAAGATGAAGAATTTTAGTACCCAAATATTGATTGTGTGACTGATAATCTTAATCATGAAAATTTTGCTTTGATCTTATGTTGTTCTTATGACTAAAGTCTTGGCCTTGTTTTGTCTTCAAACGCAATCTTAGTCTGGGGTGTCTAACATTAGAAGTCCAAGGCTAGCCTTAATATATCAGAAGTGCCGGGTTCTTCTTGACTCTCTCCTACAACCAAGATCAATCATTTGAGTGAGCACCTAATTTTTGGCCGTCCGACTAGTAATCTTGATCTCATATTGATCTCGAAAGTTTAATTTGGTCTTATATTGCACTTCTGATTAATAATCCTGGTATTTTGACCTTAAATGTAAAATTTGGTCTTGGATTTTCTCTATAATGAAGAGAAGGTTAAGACTAGCATTTAGATCTCCAGAATTACCGGCTTCTTCTCGACTTTGCTACAACCAGGACCAGGAATTTTAGTAGCTATGTGTTGGTCTTTTGACTTATCTTCACCTTATCTTGATCTGCAAAGGTTATTCTGGTCTAATCTTGCTCATCTAACTAGTAATCCTGGTCTTGTTTCGATCTCATGTGTCTCCCTTGGTCTTGGACTTTATCTCTAAAATGAAGAGAAGGTTATAACTACCATTGAGATCTCCAGAATACCGGCTTCTTCTTAATTGCTTACTACAACCAAGACTAAGAATGTTAGTACCCAAGTTCAGGTCGTGTGTTTAGTAACCTTGATCTTAACTTAATCCTGACAGGTTAGTCTCAGTTTTATCTTGCCGAAGTTCTGATGCCTTAGTATTTTGACTGGTAGTATTGGTTTAGTTGTAACCTGGGAAGAACATTATTGGTCTCTATTCTTGTATAGAAAATGTAGACAAGACTAAGACTTGACTCTTTCCTAGGACCAAGAATAGGAATGTTAGTGCTAACGGTTCGATCTTGTGACAAGAATCGTGATACTGTCCTCACCTTGAAATGTTAGTGTTGGTGTTAGCCCATGTCTCAATAACGAAGACAGCACTAATGTTTTTAAGATCTCCGGCTATTTACTATAATCACGGCCACGAGTCTTGGCATTATTTTGCTCTTCTCACTAACAATTCTGGTTTTGTTTTGAACTCAAACGTCAGTATTAGTCGTGAGTCTTGTCTCTAAAATCAAGAAAGAGCCAAGACTAGTCTTGAAATTTCCAAAATTGTCGGTTTTATCTTGACTTTAGCATCCAAGTTTTAGTTTTATGATGAATAATCTTGATCTTGAAAGGTCATTCTTGGTGTTGCTGCTTGTTTGGGATATGAATACAACACCAATGTCTCCAAAAATTGCCTGTTTTTTGAGTTAGAACTAGAAGCTTTCGTACTACAGTCTTGGTCATGTAATTAGTGGTCATACTCTTGTCTTAACCTTGAGAAGTTGATGTCCATTTTGTTTTAAAATTAAGACAATACCAAGACTAGTATTGAGATCTCCAATATTTCCCGTTGCTTCTTGATTCTTAACTGTAATCAAGACCCAGAATTTTGGTTGTTCTTGGTCTTGTTTTGACTTAGAAGAATTAGTCTTGGGCTTGGGCTTGATCTCAAAAATTAAGAGTCTTGGTTTTGTGACTAGTAATTTTTTATTGTTACTCTCGAAGGATGAGTCGTGATCTACAATTCTGTCTCTTAAATGAAGACAAGGAGAACTTAGAAAATTAATATCATCATAGTTTGATTGGACAGGAAAGGTTGTTACGGAGTTGCTTTTTTGTTTATCCGGCAGGAACAACTGGCAGTATTATCACCCTAATCTCAACTTATTGAAACGTTCACCGTAACACGAATCCATCGGCGAAACTTTCACAAAAGCGACATTTTAATTAGCGATCGGCCTAGGCACGAAATAATCAGCATAATCCGGATCTAATCAGATAAAGCAGGAACAATCGCGATTGCGCTATCGCAGTAGCTTTATGACAGTCAGGAAGGCGATGTAAAAATTTAAATAGAATACAGAGAGACAAATTTTGTGGGCGTACTTTATGACCCACTTGTCAAATGCGACAAATTAACTGCACCTAGTTCTTACGGCCTTTTAAGGCAGTGTATTACGGGTGTTCCCTTTCAGATTCATGAATGCACGAGATTGTTCCAACGGCTCTTTCTAGGAGTACGAACCGGCACAAGTCGGATTTTTCAAAGAAAACCGACACAACTTTCTTACTACATATCTAGAATTTAGTATCTGGTCACTCGTAAATTTTGGTAATTGTTAATATTGAATAATAGGTGGTTTTGTTGTAAAGTACTTCCATCGTTAAATAAATTTAAGTACTTCCTCAGATTCCTGCTAAGCTGTAGATATACACTCAGCTCAGAGATCTGTCTATTTTTATCTTAGTTTTACATTTTCTAAAATATGTTATTGCATCGGCGTTATCGTAAATAGCACAACTTGCGGTTAAGTTGTAAAGTGAGCGAAGTATTAAGACTCGGGTTTTACATTCGAACATAATTTCCGACCAAATCTACATAAACCGATGCTGCCTGGATAATCCTGAAATTTGTTTCGGCGAATCGCTGTATTTTAAATAAATTGTCATTGGATAGGAGTTAGCTCTTTAGATCGATATTTTAAAAGTGCCTTATTAGTCGAATAAACAACTCGAATGCAGTTCTGAAAAATGTGATGGCTGAATTGGCCTTCATTTTATATTCCCGAAACGCGTGTAATATGAGTCCTAATGGGTACCACATCTGAAATTTAGTTTCAATTACACCATAAAATTGTTTTGGATACGATATCCTGCACAAATAAGATAAAATTGGAATTTTAAAATCATGTTTTTGCTCGTTAACGTATATCGTTCTGAATATTCTATATAGTAATTAAACGTTTTAGTTTTACTGTAATTGTATTGTATTGTATTGTATTGTATTTTTATTCATCATAATATACACCGTGGTGCTTAGATATGTCACAATTCCAGCTTAAATATAAAAATATAAGAATAAAAAAATTCAATGCATTTACAGAAATAGTCAACTACAGATAAATACAGTAACAACAAAAATACTAAAGTCAATAAAACAAGACAGTCTTAATTTTCAACAAATCTGAAATCGGAAAGTTCATAGTAGACATTGGCCAGAAGATGTTTTTTAAGCTTAACTTTGAAGAGTTTTGTTGGGGCATTTTTGAGAGTACTAGGAAGCGAATTAAATAATCCTATTCCGAAATTATTTCGTTTAGTGGACGTTAGTCTCTGCTGCGGAACCTGTATATCGCCTCGACTGCGGGTGTCGTAACCATGGGCATCGCCGTTTTTTGTATAATCGCCATAATGTTCTTTTATGTATAATAGATTACAATATAGTATTGCTGACGGTAGCGTTAATATGTTATATTTTTTAAACAATGGTTTACAACTCTCTAACTGCCTCGCTCCCGCCAACACTCTCAAGGCTCTTTTTTGTACAATGAAAATTTTTTTAATATGTGTAGAGGTACCCCAGTTTATTAGACCGTACGTCATTACACTATGAAATAATGCGTGGTATGCAGTAATGGCAGCATCTAAGTTTACTCGATTTTTTATTTGTCTAATTACATAAATTGTTCTTGATAACTTAATTGAAAGATTGTCAACATGTGCTTGCCAAGTTAGTTTGTTATCCAAGGTAAGGCCTAAAAATTTGACGGTTTCACAGATATTTTGTTTATTTGAAAATAGTAAAGTGGTAGTTTTATTTTGGTTTAAACAAAGCTTATTTGCCTGCAACCAATCTGAGGCTTGGTTGATAATGTTGGTTTGTAACTGATTGACTAGAGTTTCATCTTCTACGTGGTTTGCAAAGGTCGTATCGTCTGCAAATAAAGTCGTGAAAACTGGGATGGCATTAGGCAAATCGTTAACATAGATTAAAAATAATAACGGTCCCAATACACTTCCTTGTGGGACACCATGTTGAATTGAAGACATCTGGCTATACTGACCTTTGCAAAATACACATTGAGATCTGTCAGATAAGTAGGATGACATTAGTTTTAAAGTTACTCCCCTGCAACCGTAATACTCCAGTTTATCTAGTAAAATGCTTTTTGAGACACTGTCGAACGCCTTGCTTAAATCAAGAAATAGTGCAAAGGAAGATTTTTTGTTTTCCAATGATTCTGTTATATAATTAATGAGATTCAGCAGGGCACATTCATTTTGAAACGTTAATGTGTCAATTTAATAATAGAGCAGATGTAACTTTTTAGGTAATCTGTTAACGTGATATAAAGTAGGTACAATAACGTTCAGTTAATCTCCATACATTTCTATACTATTAGTTTTTCTCAGCAATCAACACCTCTCCTTAGTATATGTCCAAAGTCTTAAGAATGCATTCTTCTACTATGTGCGATAATCTGATATCATTAAGTACTGATTAATTTGTTTTGCGAGATATGCATGGGATAAAGAAAATTATTCTCGCATTTCAAGGAAGTTTTTTTAGCAGCCCCTTCGTTGGGTGTCAAGTACTGTAGCAAGGCGTCTCCTACGCTGCTACATTTTTATTAATTACTTTTGCCCTCTCCAGATATCTCCTATTTTACTTAATTTACCCCAGTGCGTGGTTAAAGAAAACTCCCGTTTAAATGAACCCAACAGTTGATTTGTACTCTTGGTAAGCTGGAAAATTTAGCTCCAAAAATCTACTCAAATAAAAGTCAATTTGTTTACGCACACCTGCCACAATCATACATTGCATGTTAACGAAACAATGATAAATAATAGTGTTAAATACTAGATAAAGCGGATTTATGTTTCTATTCTGCATTTATATACACAATAATATTAAATTACGCTGTTTCTACTATTCATTTCTATTACTAACAATTATGCTTATCTACGTGGAAAAGGCTACTTTCACTACGAAGTCGTCTTAAACATAATAACACACAACTTCGACGGCTGTGTCTAACGCGCAGGTGCTCAAACGCAGTGCGAATGGAAACATTACATTAAAGCACTCGCAGGAAATTGGTTCAACACAGATTTTCTGCTGACAGCCTACTGCCAATATAATTAAGCCTAGTGCTCACCGAACACCCTGTCGGCTTCGATGGATTTCTAATTACCGTATGAATCACCCACCTGTGCTGATTGAGGAATACCAGTTGCCCAATGCCTGGACCTGAGCTCCCTCGGCTCACCACGGCGATGCCTTCGCGCTTGCATCACTCCATGACGCGGCTGCTTTTATCTTGGTCTCCAAATCGCCAAACTACAATATCTGCAAGAGCTTGGCACCTGTGTACCGCTCACCAGTTACTATTTCAAAACTCTTCTTTAGTTGTAATTTCCTAGCAAACTTAGGAGCTCCACTTTTGCTGGGTGCTGTGTCTAGTTTCAAAACTAGGTTGAACGGCATTTACTTGTGCCAGCGAATAAAGCATCTTCACTAGGTTAGCGCGAGCCGGCTTCTAACTCACACTGACGCCAAACCGACGTCGCATTTTGGCGCGAAATCCACAAAATACATTGGCGAGCGTTTAAAATTTACAATGGCGCACTTATGTAATATGAACACATAGATACCAACAAACAAGAATGAACACAGATGTACACATCGGATTAAGTTGAAGTGATATTTTAGCTACACCCACGCAAGCCAGATCAATTCCGTCACAAGTCGATACATTGATCTTGTTTTTTGTCTGTCCAAGATTCGGAAGCATATAACATAATAGAAAATAATAACGTCTGCACCATCAGTTTTGTAGTGGTCAAGTCAGCTGACACCCCATTTCAATTTCTATTGTATTCTGACTATCGACTATAATAATTTTAATTTTTATGTTATTGATCTCTAGCCCGTTTTGCTGACCTTCCGTAAGAGTGTCGACCCTTGATACATGAAATATGATAATATCTAGATATGTAAAATCCGTTTCCTTCGCCACGTATTTTGAGACTTCCAGCCCATCGATTTCGATAATTCTCTTTTAGATTAAAGCTGTCGCCGTGTCGATTTGCACAACAGTCCTAAATTGTAAATACATAAATAATTTTTAGAGAAAAACCAACATATTGCAGCGCGCAGATGATGCAGCGGGGAACATTGTAGCACTGGAACAAGTAAACTCTCGAAGTCGGCCTGCGGTGTTTCGATGATTTTTGCAATGAATCGCTGTACCTGCACAAAAGGTTTATTTAAAATCAACGGCCTCCTACACTGTGAGACAAACGTCAAAGTACATGTAACGGGACAGTGAATGTTTAAGAAAATCGGTATTGCCCAGATGCAATAAGGTGTTTTTGTGCTTAGTTTTATTATGTGGATGTGCTTATTTATACGCTGGTTCGCTGGTTTTTCTGTTATTGCAAGTATAGCTACATGTATTGTTGAAATGTCTTGCGCCGTTGTCCGACACCTACTTTCCATACTCTTCCATTCTCCCAGTCCATTTCGTGGGTTGAATTCACTCATTGCTTTTGTAATCCTTCCTTCCAAGTTCGCTTCCGCCTTTATCTAACTCTGGAAAAAGTGGAAATATATTCTCCACAGCAAGTATTTAGTCATGGTCAAATATATGCAGCAATGTTAAGTGTACGTAGTTTTGAAATCTTAAAATTAAAATTAAAATCGTGACACGCGCTAAACATTAAGTACGTATACTCTGTTCACATACCTTTTGCGCGAAAGTGGGCATTGGCAGTTTTTCCGATGTAGTTATTGTTTTTTGTACGATTAACTTGATAAGAGGCTTCCACGAATGGGGCCCCCAATTAATCCACTGCGAGTTCCGGTTCAATGGGATTGCCGGGAACTGCCACTTAATAACCCTAACTTGGGTTCAGTTAGTTGTTGGAGTGAAACAAGACTTAACAAACACGAGTATATTGAGTAACAACGATTACAAACGTCACTGATGGACCGATGGTTTTTTACAAAAGCTTCAACTGTTGTGACACGCTTGGATTGGCCACGCGAAAATAGCGAATTGCGCGTAACCGTAACACAAAACAACCTGGAAACGACTTTACCAGGGAGTTAGACCGAAACGCAAACTAGCACAAAGCATAGCTGAACTTGCTTCCTCGAGGCTCTGAATCTAACTAACTCTGAATTTACAGCGAGACGAACTCGCCAATTCAAGGAGGGGCAAGCTCAAACACTATTGGCTGAGGCGATCCTGCGTAGCCAATCGGAGCATCGCACGTTATTTAGGAAAAATGCTTATTCTAAGAAACCTTAATGCTAAGCTCTCTCAATGAGGCAATTGAACGAAATCCATAAACCCATGATTCCCAAATATGCTAAGTCGGCTTAAGTTCTAGTAGAAAATGTATCCATCCGCTTTAAAGCCATTAAGGGAAGCTTACAAATTCCTTTCCAACATTAACAGAGGCAAACAAATACGGCAAGATGCAAATTTGGCTTTACCACGACCTTTGAATGAGATAAAACAGTTATGACTTGAATTACGTGATTAATTATAATCAAAAAGGTTTTGATGCACGCATCTGTGTGAATCAAACATGCCGCCCCCGAAGTGCCGACTATGGCACGACGTGATTAAATCCCAAAATTAAACTGAAATCTAACACTACAAAATAATCAAATGCATAACAAGAACTAATGACAGATGATAATCCAAGAGTCTTACAGATAACTTACAACTAGCATGAATACAAGCAAAGAAACAACTAAACCTAGCAAAATGTTCAATTAGCGAAAACTACCAACTAAGAGCAAAGTCAATGTTTATTGCCCTTGATCGCAATGATCGTCTTTGGGTAGGATGTACACTTTACGCACCGAGCGTTTCAGGAGATTCCCTCGGGAATCGCGCACCTGCACCACACGCACAACACCATCCGCTCCTGGATATGTGGCCGAGATGATTGCCAGTGGCCAACGGTAGCTTGGAGATGCCTCGTCGTGGACGAGTACCACGTCGCCCACCTGGGGGGCTAGAGACGTGCTGGAGGACTTCCACTTAGGCCGGCGCTGCAGGAGGTGGAGGTAGTCCCGGGACCAACGATCCCAAACCTGCTGGGACAGCCGCTGGACCAGCCCATAGCGGCTGAGACGATTTTCCGGTATGTCCTGGAGTTGGGCTTCCGGAAACGAAGTCAGCTTCCGACCGATCAAGAAGTGGGCAGGAGTCAGCATGGTGTAATACTCAACGAAACTTAACTTTGCATTGCAAGATATTCGCCTTAAATAATATTTCAATGACTTTACCCCCGCTTCCCAAATGCCGCCAAAGTGCGGAGAGCGTGCCGGAATAAAATTCCACTTAATGCTATGTTTCGACAATTCCTCCCTTATGCATTGCTCACTAGAGCCTGACAGGATATTTTTAAATTCCGATAGCTGATTTCTGGCACCGGTGAAACTGGAATAGCGCCTGAAAAGTTCAAATTCTGGGACGCGATGGTGAAGAGTGGCCACTACTGGGCGCGACTCTTGGGCTGCTAGCTCACCCGAATCAATTTTAACGGGCTGGGGTTTTAAGTCCGCCTGTGACAAAAACTCTGGCCCGTGCCACCACAAGCGTGAGTTGAGTAACTCCTGGGGTAACATTCCCCTGCTAATTATATCGGACGGGTTGCAATTTGTACGTACGTGAAACCATTCTTCCCTATTGCTTAGTTCGTGAATCTCGGACACCCGGTTCGCGACGAACGTCTTCCAATTACTCGCATCCTTATTTATCCAGTGCAGAGTTATGGTGGAGTCCGACCAATAGTACACGCGGTCAAATTTAAATGCGGAGGAATCGAGTATAGTTTTAATCAAACGAGCCAACAGTAAGGCTGCCCAAAGCTCCAAAAGAGGCAAGGATATTGTTTTTAATGGAGCGACCCTTGACTTAGCACAAAGCAAATTGGTGGTGACATTACCGCGCGCGTCAACGCAACGTACATACACGGCGCACCCATAGGCTACAGAACTCGCGTCCGCAAATTCGTGGAGATCTATCGAATTTATGTCATCGCAAATTACCCGTCTCGGAATTGCCAATGAGCCCAAAGCGCGTAATGAAGAATGGAGTTCGTCGTATCTGGAGCGCATCTCCATGGGCACTGTTTCGTCCCATGACAACTTCAACTGCCAAAGCCGTTGCACGAGAAGTTTCAAAGTTAGCACGCTTGGACCAAGTAGTCCCAAGGGATCGAATACTTGAGCCATACTAGAGAGTATAGCCCGCTTGGTAACTGGTTTGCAACAGCTAGGGTTCACTCTGTAACTTAGCACGTACCGCCGAGTATCCCAAAAAATGCCGAGAGTTTTCTCCGTGGCGTCTTCCGTCAAAGAAATGGGTTCTATGCTGCCGCGATCTACACCAATGGCGCTAGCTACTTCACTGTCGTTGGATGCCCACTTTCGCAATTCAAACCCGTACCCCGACAAAGCGCTACTAATTTCGAATTGCGTTTTTATGGCCTCCGCCCTATTTTCAAAACCAGTCAGTAGGTCATCTACATAAAAATCCCGGCTAATTCTTAATGAGGCCTCTGGAAGCGATGCTTCGATTTCCTGGGCGATTTGTATCAAGCACCTAGTTGCTAGGTACGAGGCTGATTTAGTACCGTAGGTGACCGTTAATAATTTGAAGCATTTTACCGCTGAGGTTTTGTCGTCACGCCATAAAATTAATTGGTATTGCGTCTGCGAGGGGTCCACGAGGATTTGCCTATACATTTTGGCGCAATCTGCTTTCAGCACGTACTTGAATTGCCTAAAGCGACAAAGAATTGCAAACAACGACTGCTGGACCACTGGGCCCTTATGTTGAAGGTCGTTAAGCGATACTCCGGAGGAGGACGCACAACTGCCGTCAAAAACAACGCGATGTTTGGTCGTTGAACTGTCCTCCTTTATGACTGGCAAATGTGGTAAATAAAACCGAGGATGAGGAAGGCTCGCTTCGTCGTCCACCTTGCTCAAGTGACCAAGCGATTCGTATTCTTTGAGAAATGCGGAATACGCGGTTTTCAACTCGGGATTTTTTGACAATTTGTTTTCTAATGAATAGAAACTCTTTAACGCTATACCGCGCGAGTCTCCCAGCGATGGAGCATCTTTCCTGAAAGGTATGCTCACGATGAACCTACGCGGCTCCGACGACGCCCGTTTCGTAGTCGATTGAAAATGGTCTTCGCAAAATTTGTCATCAGCAGAGAGTCGGCCTGATGAACCGTACGCCCCCTCGATTTCCCAAAATCTCTGAATGCCGTGCTCGATGCCGGTTACACTTAAATGAACTCTATTTGAACGAATGAGCGCTCGATTTTCGACATTCATGTTTCCGTCTAAAACCCAACCAAAAAGAGTTTTTGTTAAGAATGGCTTCTCTGGGCCCAATTTCACCTGTCCCTGACAGAGCACTTGCCAAAAGACATTCGCGCCTAATAAAAGATCAATCTTTCCCGGTGTATTACAATCTGAATCGGCTAGCACAATGTTTGGTGGGATCTTCAAATCCCTCAACGAGAAAGAAAGGGCCGGCAGAGGGTCCGTAATTTTGTCTAACACAATACAGCTCAAAATGTCCTCGTATTTCCCGTTACGGGAGCGGATTCGAACGTTTGCTCTGAATTCAGCGTTCAGAGCCCTGGCACCAACACCCGACAGTGAGGTGATATTACCTCGTTTCTCAATTTTCAAATTGTGACACAAGTCGGCGCTAACTAAGTTAAGTTGGGATCCGGGGTCCAAAAGAGCTTTTGCCCGGGAAAATTACCCGGAGGATCCTTCTACGAATACGCTAACCGTGGACAATAAAACTTGCGCTGGCGCCGCGATTGCAGGACGGCTACAAGCTGCTGAAACGGATGCGACGGGTGCCTCGCTCGGGGAGACGGCCCCGACCTCCCGTGCGTCACTGCTGGATCCTGGCGGTCCAGGACGCGGCGACGAAGTCTTTTCGTGCGCGTCGCGCTTTGGACGCAAACACAGTAAAGTATGGTGCTTTTTTCTGCATACGCGGCATCTAGACGATGTGCATTTTACCACGAAATGTCCGGGCTTGAGACAATTGTTGCATAATTTCAAACGACGCGCCTCTTCGATACGAGCGTTTACCGACAATTTTGAGAATGATTCGCAAGCGCTAATCGAATGATTACTATTTTTGCAAAAATCACAAGAGTGATTACCTTGCTCTCTGGCTACATGAGCGCGTGCATGACTTTTTTGCTCGGATCCCTGATTTCCCAAACTCGAACCTATTTTCGCAGCTTCCAGCGAACCTAATAAGTGACTTTTGCTCTCTAAAAAATCTAACAACTCTCGCAAAGTAGGAAATTGTCCGGCATGTTTGCATAATTCCCAGTCAGTCTGCATTGCTGAGCTGAGCTTCGAAACTATGATATGTATTAGTATGGTGTCGACTGTGGGTTCCCCGTACGCCTTTAAAATTTCCAAAATTCTAACTACACTATCGAGCAGCCTTTGAACAGACGAATGTGAATCCTTTTTTACGTTCTCTAAACTGAATAACGCATTTATGTTTGATTTTACGATCAGTTTCTTATTTTCAAATCGCTTGACTAGAATGTCCCAAGCAATGGTATAGTTATCGTTGGTAACTTTTAACGACGAGATTGAACTAGCAGCTTCTGCCTTAAGGGAAGAAATCAAATAGTAAAATTTCTGAACGTTGGTCAAATTAACGTTGTTATGAATAAGCGACGTAAAGGAGTCATGAAATTGAACCCAATTCTCGAATTTCCCCGAAAAGGAAGGCAAATCTAAGGGTGGTAATCTTAATCCAGCGAGCTCTCCTGAAGGGCCACTTTGCGAAGAATTTTGACCTACATTCGGTTTTATACCCGAACTGATCTTATTTTTTGATAAGAATTCCTTTACTGCGCTACTAATCTCGCTAAAATGAGTCATAAAAGAGTCAAATTCATTGAAAAGTTCATCAAAGTTTTCAGCGTCGGCCTCCATTAGGCCCTCCATTGACTTCTTATACTCATCCAACAAATTTTGGAAACAACTAAACTCTTCTGACAAGTTGCCGACCTCGTGAGCCTTCACGGGGCTGGACGAAGAAATTCTATGAAATAGAGTTTTGAAACGATCTACTTGGGCTTTTATGAATTTGCAACGAGTGGTTAAAGTGCGAGTTTCCGACATGACCGCTGATGTCGAACGAGTTTCCACCATGACTGACACAAGCAAAAAACAGCACTAAACGAAGGTGTAATGGAAAAGGACTTACTTTTGATTTGAGAACGTAGTAACTTCTTGACGAACAGAAAACCAACCCGCTGCCGATCGCTGCCGCTTGACGTGGGACCTGGACTCGGTGTAAGCTCTCGATGGTTGAATTTCCTGGTGTTGGCGAAGCTTCTTGACGCTCTCCGACGAAACGATGTTGGAGCAATTGCATCCACCAGCTACTGGAAACTTGTACACTCGCGTTTTTTAGCTTCTTCCACATCCGGCTCGAAGGACCAATGTTTTTTGTACGATTAACTTGATAAGAGGCTTCCACGAATGGGGCCCCCAATTAATCCACTGCGAGTTCCGGTTCAATGGGATTGCCGGAAACTGCCACTTAATAACCCTAACTTGGGTTCAGTTAGTTGTTGGAGTGAAACAAGACTTAACAAACACGAGTATATTGAGTAACAACGATTACAAACGTCACTGATGGACCGATGGTTTTTTACAAAAGCTTCAACTGTTGTGACACGCTTGGATTGGCCACGCGAAAATAGCGAATTGCGCGTAACCGTAACACAAAACAACCTGGAAACGACTTTACCAGGGAGTTAGACCGAAACGCAAACTAGCACAAAGCATAGCTGAACTTGCTTCCTCGAGGCTCTGAATCTAACTAACTCTGAATTTACAGCGAGACGAACTCGCCAATTCAAGGAGGGGCAAGCTCAAACACTATTGGCTGAGGCGATCCTGCGTAGCCAATCGGAGCATCGCACGTTATTTAGGAAAAATGCTTATTCTAAGAAACCTTAATGCTAAGCTCTCTCAATGAGGCAATTGAACGAAATCCATAAACCCATGATTCCCAAATATGCTAAGTCGGCTTAAGTTCTAGTAGAAAATGTATCCATCCGCTTTAAAGCCATTAAGGGAAGCTTACAAATTCCTTTCCAACATTAACAGAGGCAAACAAATACGGCAAGATGCAAATTTGGCTTTACCACGACCTTTGAATGAGATAAAACAGTTATGACTTGAATTACGTGATTAATTATAATCAAAAAGGTTTTGATGCACGCATCTGTGTGAATCAAACAGTTATGTAAAATTACTTTATTCGCACCCATATATGTAATTTTAACATTACTGACCTCATTTGAGTGTGGGAAGTCGTACATTTCCGCCCGCTACTTCCCGCACTCGAGTGCGGGAAGTGAGTGCGGGACGTACATTCCTGAACGCTGTGTAGGTAGGGACACTGGGAATCTCGTTCATCCAGTCATGCACTTCACAACGTGTCATATCATAATACAATAATTTTTCCAATTATTGTTTAGAATAAAGTGGTTGCGAATAAAATAGTATATATACCACGGTGAAAAGTTTTATTCCTGTCTCGAGATAAAGTTGACCTCGACGCTACGCGTCTCGGTTAACTACTTAATCTCTCGACAGGAATGAAACACTTTCCACCTCAGTATGTAATATACTATAGTTGTGCTCAAACGAGGTTTTAATTTGAAGTTATGGTTACCAAATGCATTAAGTTTAGAAAACGTGACAAATCACCTTCAAATGCAGATTTAAGCAGAGCAGAAAATATAATTTTAGTAATTTATATGTATGTATTCAGTTTCAGTAATTGTATAAATGAAGACATTTTGAATCAAGTACACAGAATGTTTACAATACTGTAGATTTTAAATATTTTTCTCCACATATACTATCAAAATAAGTAGTCCATCTAGTAACAATATTATATTTGGCATGTTGCAGTTAATTTGTTGGAGGCTATACAGGTTATACAACAAAATAGAAATTACGATTCTGTTCATAGGCAACTTAATAAAAATCCAAGGCAAAAAAGGAGGGAATGGATTATATACAGGGTATTTAAAAAATACGTTCGGATATTTTACCCATTTATAGATCTCATCAATACAAACAAAAATGTCGTAATAAACATGCGTCCGGAAACGCTTCGTTTCCGAGATACAGGGTGTTAAAAGCTTTTTTAAAAATCCGTTTTTTATGGTCTCTAAAAACGCTTTGAGCGATTTTAATGAGATTTGTACAGTTTGTTTTTAACTTTATGAAGTATCTTTTGGATCTATTACAATTGATGTAGTAATTGCAGGGGCGTGCCCAGGGGTATATCGATTAGGTTTTTTCACAAAAAATAACGCCCACGAGATTTTTTGCAATTTTTATATATTTTTTTAATAAAGCAACTAAAAATGCCTCCTGAGATTTTTCAGGTCTCTGAACCTGTCAAGACAAAAACTAAAATGCTTCAATATATCAAAACCCCCCTAACCGATTTTAGTGAAACTTTGAAGGTTTACTGGTGCTATTAATGATCATGTTTTGGCACACATAGATTTAAATTATTTATGCCAGGGGCGTCCGGGATTTTTTTGAAAACTTGAACACTCTGTATCTCAGAAACAAAGCATTTCCGGACCCATGTTCATTAGGACTTTTTTGTTTGTATTGATGAGATCTATAGATGGGTAAACAAACGTATGTTTTAAACACCTTGTATATGTACATCCGATGGTGAAGTATTATTACAATTTTTCTGTTTCTCGATGCATTCTTAAGTTTTAGTTTATAGTTATACAAAATGCTAAGAAATAGAATAAGTGGCCTGCATTGTTAACAAAATATTTACTAACAATATATGCATTAAATTTAACAATGATCTATACGTGAAAGACTTCACTCAGTTAAATTAAAACAATTTTTATGAAGTATATGGTGTTAAAAGCACGATTTAAGCAATGAGTTATAACGGTGTCATATCATAGTAATACTAAAGCTACTTACTGAACACATTAGATCAAATACTAGCAGTGGGCTCATAATGGAAAATATTAGATTTGTATAATTTAATTGTAAAATTTCCAGCGATTGGTTGTCGTGTAATCGCATTTAATTTTGGATTATTGTTTGTTTAACCACTAAGAGAGGCAGTCAAAGTCAACTTATATCCGATGTAACTGGCTATATCGTTTTCCAAAAAGTTTAAACAGATCGTTGACTTCCATTCGTTCGAAAATTATGTTGGCATGCATTTCAACCATAAAATAAATAAGCCGGGCGCTAGCTTTTATGACTTCGTAATTGATCGAATTGACATTTGATGTTATTGTTTGGGTCTGTAGAAAATACGAACGCCACAGCGCTTGCAAACATGCATTTTAGAATTAGAAGACATGTCTTCTATTTATGTAATACTAGCACAGTTCCCATTTGCGTATTATTTCCAGTTGAAGAGAGTTTCGAAAAATCCATTTTGGCTACTGTTATCAGTCAGTTTCTAAATTAATTGCAGTAAAATAATTTTTCCGTCGACCTCCCTATAAAATGTGATTTTACGGACACATTTAAGTACCAAAAATTTCACTTTTTTGGACACCATTAATTTTTCGTCCGGAAACACTTTTCGTCCGCAAATGCTTTTCGTCCGCGAATGCTTTTCGTCCGCAAACACTCTACGGCCGAACTTTACAGCCGCAAACGCTTTTCGTCCGTAAACACTTTTCGTCCTCAACAACTCTGATAATTCGGACTCCACTTTAATTTTTTTTTTAAATTATGACGGTCGACGGAAAAATTTAATATGCACCTCGGACGAAAACTGCTTTTTATGGCCTTGCCTGATCGCTTACCTCGGCTATCGCCTCAGCCAGCAATTGCAGGCATCGTCCATACAAAGCCAATTTTTTGTCCTAGATGCATAAATAACTATTTTCGACGACTGACATCGAAAGTAGATTTTTCTCACTGTCATTTGACAACAGAAAGTTGACATTTGCCGCTGAGCGTGCGTTTTCATCACTTTGCCGCTCGTCGAGCGTTTTGGGTTTCCGCGTGAACAAAATAGCTAGCCACGTCCGAATGTTTCCTTGACAATGCCCGTCATTTGTCGAAATAATCGCGTCACATGTCTAATAGCCTGCGCGAGTAATGTTAACTTGATTGTCAATTAATATTTGCAATAAAATGAAATATGATATTTTCCATCAATAATATGCTCAGTCGTCGAAAAAGTAGTATGTATGTTTCGAACTAAAAGTGCGCTTGCCGCTTTTGCATGATTGCTGGTTTCGGCTTTGCTTCAACCAGCAATATTCATGCGCAAGCGGTAAGAATGCACTTTCAGCTCTTAACATACAATATACTATTTTATGAATAGTTTTGTAAGTGATAATATTGTGAAAAAATTCGTTAGTATGTTATTACTGCACTTATGTTTACGACTATGGTTCTTTTGTAGCTATATATGACTTGTACGTAGCTTTCCCATTAGTGGAAACATCGTGATTACCTTTGGGATGACCTTAAAGTTTTAAGAACTTTAAGATGGCTACCTACGGGAGCGGCGACTAATTGATGGTGCTACGGTTGCAACTACTTTTAAGTAGTTTAAGTAGCCGTGACGTTCTGGTAACCTTCACTAACTCTTTAAAGTCGTAGAACTTATAAGTAATATCTATTAGTGTTAATAACGTTTCTGCCACCTCCAAAAGGAAATTTCACTATGAACGGTCACCTCTTACATCCATCATAAAGTTAGCACCATCTAGTGTTAAATATTGATAATATCTCATGCTGTGCATTGGTCTGCAGTATGTAGTAATGTAGATAAATACTCGGTAGTGTGCTTAAAAATAATAGCGTTTGTTTAGAAATGGAAGCAAGGTTGTCAAAAAAAAAAGAAACAGTTTATCAGTTTCAAAATTGAAGCTTTTCTTCCACAATTCATTTAAAAGAAACACATAAACACTGTGTGTAACATCGGTCATATCAAGAAAATGTAAGGATAAATAGTAGATAGAGATTAAACTTGCATGTGTAACCATGAAGCGGTAACGGTAACTTTGAACAGGCAGTTTGTGGTAGTTACAACTCTGTCGTTAACGTGATGCTAGAGTTGAATTTGGTACCTTGTAGTAAATATAACTTTATAGATAGGTACATATTTGTAGTTCTTCTACCGCTATCGTCAAGTAACAATAACTTTCAAGTTATATTATTCGTTAAAACGCCTAAAAAAATGTTGGTCTAGTGCACGTGATGCGAATTGCATGGAGCGTATTCTTAATACTTGTACCCGGTTCACTTCCCTTTACGTTATTTAATTATGTTACTATAATTTATAGCAACTGGTATTTGATCTACTATCTTTGGAAACTGCCTATTTCACAGTACGTTTTAATTATCTTGCATTGGCAACATTGTGCAAACATCAGTATATAAAACATAACATATAACATATTACAGTAGCTGACGATATTATTAATGACATATAGAAATTGTCATCATCCACTGTATTTTTGAGAATTAACTGCTTCTCTAGGTGATTTTAGGATGTTTATGAATAGGATAAGGGGCAGTAGACAATAATAACACATTGTTAACACTTATAAACTCTTGGTTGGTCTTAATCTCACGAGGACATTTTTTGTCTGAAATCGATACTTTGTCCACCTTTGGCCTTCATTACTGCAGCCAAACATTACTTCATATTCTGGATACATTTTTTTGCATTTTTACAAAATTTCTTTTGGTATTTTAAATAGGTTGAATTTGGAAATATTTTGCTCCTAAGCCACTGTTCTCATTAAGAACTCCCATTAATCTTCTATGGGGTTCAGATCTGAAGAATTGCACGGCCATGGCAAAACTTGAATATTTTGCTGTCCCAAAAATCTTAACTTTATGATATGGAGCAGTGTTGGGCATACAAATACGACTTCCTATTTCAAAACCACAAGTCAAGCGGAAGGAACAGCTGGATTTTCAAACCGTGCTTGTATTGGGCTTCGTTCATTGTTCTACTATATGAATACAACTTTCTAATGTCTTGAGCACTGGCAACAAACCAAACCATAACTTTATCTGGATGTTTACCCTCGCCACGATGGATTCTGGATCGAATTGGTTGTCAAGAATCCATCTAACAATAGTTGATCGATTTGATATAACCGCATGAATCGTGCATGCGGTGTGAAGTTAGGTTAAACGATAACTGATATCGACAACAATATTATTTGAGAACAAGAATAAATCAACATTCATAAACATACCTTACTTTATACAAATATGTAACAGTTTATTACAGTGCCAAAAACGACCGAAAAACGTAAGCGGGCAAATGAACTGGAATCTGACCAAGTTTTTCAGTATGCAATGTTTGAATACAAGTTATATAGCGGCCACGTTGTTATCTAAAAGGGTTTACGTACAACTGCGTGTCAGCGAGATGGAACACCGCTTTTTGCGTCGGGTCCTTTGTATTCATAAGGGTTGGACACGTTTCTGCTGCGACGTATCGGAATGCCCCCAGTCGTAGAGATACTGCAGTTTTGTTTGAATACGCATTTTAAATAGCTTGAGACTTGGTGAAATCAAGGAAGCAATTCGTCAACCCGTGCTGTGCGCGCGAGGCGCATAACAGTTTTTAACGTTATAAAGTCTGTTTTACATCGCGTCACGTTTTAAATCGAACGCCCAGTGATTTAGATAGAACAGCTGCAATACCGAGTTTTACTTTTTATTGGAACTTGTGTACTTTTGGCAAGGCGATTTATATTTGCGAGCTATTCTTGATCCCGCGTTCTACCTCATTACATAAAATATGCAGAGGCTCTTACCAGCTATGGAGTACAGACATCACGCATTTTCCGGTCATCCCTGTTGCTGGAAATGCGTTGGAGTCCGCGTTTGGCCTCCCTTTTAGCGAATAGACCCACCAGTTTCCATATTTTGCTTTAAGTTACCCAGTCCCTTAGTTATTTCCCAAATTGACTAGTCAAGTTTTGTAGTCGACTCTTTGTCATGGATCTTCTTTGTGTTGGTATTTACCCATTTATGATTTATGTTGGCTACTCGGCACCATACTAAATATATATGTTTTTTAATTTAAAGGGGGTCATGTAACACCTCATTGAGCTTTGGCCAGTACCTAAATTTTTATTAAAGTGATAAGGATCATAAAAATTTTCTGAAACTGGAGGTACCTATTCTGTTCAATCGGGCCTATTAACTGAGGTATTATATGACTTTTTTTTTATTTAAAAAATGTTTAATTTGACGCGGAGCGGCCATCATAAGCATCTGATTGACTTGAAATGGTTTCGAAACATTTAAGATTGATATGGTTTATTACTCTAAAATTTAACAAAAATATATTGACGCATTCAAGTAAGAAAGGGGGGGGGGGGAGGGCGAACTTTTGGTACGTACTGTATATGTAGGAGTATAGTAATACATGGTAATACCGACTTTACACTGAACTCATTAATTATCCTGGTTTAATTTCTAAGGGTCTGTTTCAGATTTGCATGCCATCTTTGTCTAGATCTTCCTACATTAGAATTTTGTCTTCTTCTTTTAATCTTCAATTTTCTTTCTTTTTTAAATTATATAATATGCTTGTTTAGGAACTAATAGAACTGTTCTAAATGTTATATTATGCAGCGCTAAACATACCGATGCCCTATGATGCAAATATGGACTTACTAACACACACAATAAACATAAAATCGTATGTGTACTATAAATCAGCGTTTTAACAACTTTTTCAAGGCGCGAACCAAAGCGCCACAAAGGTATCGTGGCCCATAACGAAGAAATAGATCTATTTTATAGAATGAGAAGAAGCACAATAGGTTAGGTCTCCAGATTAATTTTATAGTAAATTTTATTATTAAACAATGATGTCATCAATGCAGTTATATTTAAGTATGACATACCTTTTCATGCTGGCCTTAATAATAATAGTAATTTATTATACAAGACGATAAAGTTAAATTTTATCCACGAGTGAATCGTTTAACTTTGAGACAAAGTCGAGACTTTAATGATTCAAGAGTGGATAGTAATAACTTTATCGTCGTGTATAATACATTTTTTTTCTATAGCAAGAACTTTAACAATTTCAAAAGAAAATAATGAAAGTAAATCACATTTTACAATCCCAGATTGGGTTGCTAGGATAATACGAAGCTGTAATATTTAATTTAAATAAAAGTTAGAAAATTAAATTACTTTATCTACCCTTGATGTTAAAGTAACATTTGACCTTGTATGAGTCGATTAAAGCACACTTTTAACATTTGCTATAGAAAAAACTATATTTAAACTATTGTTTGAATAAAAATAATTTACATTTCTCTGCGTGTGAATAATAATACTCTTTTTGCTTTGCAGGTGAGTTAAGAGGATCGATGCTTAGATAAAAGATTCAAACACGAGAAGGGTACGTTATATTTACTTTCTAAACACGTGTAGACTCATCATTGCTTAACATGTCAAAGAGAAGCTTTGAATAACACGAAATTTAGAACATGTATCATCAGTCGAATACTTCAAATTTATTGTGCTCAATAATTGTCTCCACTTGTCTCTATATGTAATTTTCTCAAATAGTTCTGCAATCAATATCAGAAGTTTTTAACGTGGTCAATCCAGCACTTTGGAGAATGCCCCCAAGGACATATTTCTTTTATTTTTCCATGGATAACCATTGTAATACGGCTTTTTCCCGTGCGTTATTCTCTACTATACTATGAATTTATATTGCCCTTTATATCCCAGTCGTAGGAGTACAAGACCCGCTCTTACCTTAATGCAGCTAAGGGAAATGTCAATATTGCTCGTGATTGGTCGTGATTACCTATCTCCTTTACTTATGAATGAATTTGGATGAAATTTGATACAAGCATACTAGACATAATTTCCGATTGAGACACAAATAAAATCGAAACAATCTTCCGGTTTCACCGGAAGTGACACTTTTTAAATAGATTACTCTATATGTTTTATGTTTTTCGGAATCTACGACTCGAATTACATGCCAAATTTGGTATTATTAGTTGTTACATAAAAATATAAAAACGAGTTAATTAATTAATTAATTTTCAGTTTCAGATAAAGATAAAGTAGTGCATGATGCATATCGTTAGATTGGTAATTACATTTTCTATCTAGCGGGAAGGTGACTTTTTCTTAAGAAACGAGTTTAGCAAATTATATTCTTTTATTAAAGGTTTGTTATTGACTTTATTGATAAAATAGCTATTATTAAGAGTTGCTAGAGTCAATTAGAATAATTTTTTCCAAGTCAAGACCTTCAATGATAAAAAAAAATTACTTAAAAAAATTGAAATTTGGTAAGGCTATTATATGTAATTTGTCTCTTAGATTCAGAAAAACATAAAATATACAGAGTGATCCATTTAAAAAATCAAGGTTGGTATCATTACCGGTAAAAACTGAAGTTGGCTATTTTGACTATATCTATCGGACAATCAAAAATTATGTCTAGTATCTTGGTATAAAATGTTATCCAAATCGATTCATAAATAAAGAAGGTATAAGCATGGCCCTGGTCTTATTGTCACCCGGTATACACTGTAAAATAAACATACATGCATGAAAATAGATAAAAAGAATATACAATGTTAATAGGTAAATGTTATATGCGCTATGAATAGTAGCACAGAACAGTCCATGAGCTTAATGCTGAATCTACACACAGTGTTTAAATTCCACACTCGAATTCACTGAATATTACCCTGACTCCAGTAGTTTTCAGTCAGCTGAAGCGATGTGTCAACAAGATGATGCAGAATTTTCCCCTAATTCTGCTAATTCAGCGAGTACGCGCACGTGGCCTTTGGGCGCGTCCTGGCTCGTTGTAGCTATTGCACAGAGCGTTGCAATAGCAGTTAATTCCTTATTACAGCTTTGGGTTTTCTCAATCTTTCTGGGCCGTACATTCACTCGTAAAATGTAATTGTAGTAACTAAACTGTTCTTTTGTTTCGTAGCAATATGACCAGGAAATCAGCTCCGTGTGTTGGCAAAGTCAACTGGCTTCGTTGGAGATCGAATGGCAGTTAGAATAGCAGCTTCTGGCTATGAAATGCTGTGTCTCGGAGATGCTTCCCCAAGCTGGCATTTATAATACTTCGCGTACACGCATCACCGCACAATCTTATGCGCGACACTCCTATGTTTTAAATACATAATTCGTCTTAATCTAATTATTACAATGTAAAAAATACAGTTTAGTTTTATCCCTAGCAGAATAATGGTTAAGTACTAAGGTGATTATTCAATGTCAGGGTGACACGATCTCGGCCGTTACATCGGTTTTTCAAAACTTTCGTTATTATCGACATGTCCAAAACTATGAAGTAGTATGAGATTAATGTTTAATAGACGGTCTTATACGTTCAGTTGTTGTACGATGACACGTTGTTTCTCTAGACTCTGCAGGGAATTCCCAAGAGCCTTATCTAACACCGAATTCCAAATGCGCCAGCTCAGGATCTATCTTGAACCTTCGTCCAATATTGGGCATCATATATTCCAATACGGAAGACCAACATCTTTTTTTCCTTGAATTGGACGTATTTGAATATTTTCATTCTACAACGAACTTGGCTATTACTGTCTCTTGATCTCGCATTCTGTGTTTCTCTGGATAACTAGTTTCGCCAACCTTTCGTTGTTTCTCCTAGTGTCTGGTCAAAATTAATCCCATATGCGACGATGTATGACGGTCTTGTATATACAAATGTTCTAAGATAACACGTTCGTTCTATGGGCTCTACAAGCTCTACAACCCTCTCGTCCGCCGCTGTCTTTTTATTGCTTGGATATATTGCAATATTTTTTTACCTTAACGAGCTTGAACATTGATTTTCTTGCTAGAGCTACGCATTTATTGATATGTATGGGGTAATTCCTCTAACCTCGTCAATTCAGAGCTTTGGGGAACGCTCCCTAGTTAGCAGTCCGTCTATTATTCCTTGGACGACCAGTTTCTTTAAGATTTAGTTATTTTTTCATTGATATCTTCAAAATAATGAAGTATGCCGCGTCTTTATATGTGCTGTTTAAGGAATCCTTAAGAGCCTTCAGCATCATAAGTCTCAATAGAGAAGACCAACGCTCTTTCATGGCGTTGGATATATTAGCATTTTTTGATAGTCTACTGAGCTTGGTCAGTGCTGTTTTTGTCGAAACAAAACTACTTTGTAGTGCAAACCTTTATTTTTCCTTGAATAATAAGTTTCTCCGAACTTTTGGTATTTCTCTTTTAGATATGTTAAAAATAATCTAGTATGCGACATCTTGTGATGGTTGTAAGACGATATGGCGTATTCGGTCGTTCTAAGATTGATACGTTCGTACTATGGACTGTCCAAGAGTCTTTTCCAACACTACATCTCTAATGCTCCAAGCTTCGGTACCATAAATCGTAATAGGGAAGATCAAAGCTATGATAAGGCTTTCTCTTATTGTATTGGATATTTTGGGATACTTGATCGAAATTGACCATTGCTGTATTTACCACAGTAACACTTATTTTGATCAGTGGTGCAATCCCGTTAACCCGGTCAATCCAGCAATTTAGAGAACGCCATCGAGGACTCATTTCCTCAATTTTTTTATGGAAAATGTCGTACAAGACGTCGTATGATGGTTGATAGAAATCGTGTATATTCAGTTGTTCTAAGGTGGACACACGTTGGCCAGTCTATTAGGGAATCTTCATCATCCTTCTCCAACACCACGTCAACTTTGGAGCTTTGTGAAACCTTCAGAGTCCAAACTTCATATGTTGCAATAGGGATGGCCAAAGGTCTAACGAGTTTTTTAACGAGTTGGTTATTATATTAGGATCTTTCCATACTTTGGTTTGCCATAGAAATAAGTATATTGGTCTCTGTAGAATAATTCGCGTGCCTGTTTATATGTGAACTTAAGTAATCGATGTCGTAAACAAGCTGCACCAAATATTTGTATTCTTTAACTTTAGTTGTTCTCCATGGGTCACTTGAGCAACAGTTCCTAGTTTGATTGGTTCATTAATTGACATTTATTTTTTAACCATATTCTGCTAGCTCTGTTCAATGTTTGTCGATTCTTTGTTGAAGTCGTTCATTTCTGTTCATTACAGTTTTCCTTCATCACGTTCGCTTTTATTTCTGTATTTAAATTTTTAAGAATGTCGGCTGGTTTTCCGTGTTTCGAAATCTTTTAACTTAATTAGCTATCGCCGCGTGATGCAAATCATCCAGGTGTTCTGTTAATTCCAACCGTATAACTCTTTTGGTCATTGGTGTTTCTCATTGTCTCGTCCATCACATAAAAAAAAATGTTATTTTAATAAAAAATAGTATTTATTTTGTTAGTCTACTTTGATGTATAACGAAGTATTCTGCTCATTAATATTTAGTGTTATATTTACATTATTTACGCATAATTGCCGCTTTTGGAATCCAACTTTGTCTTTTTGAATTGTATATGTTCAAGAACTATCCTCCTGAGGATTGTCAGAGGTGCGAATATCAAAGTGGCGCCCCATTCAGATGTAACACTGTTATTTTTTTTGCGATTATGATCATGTGTCTTCCATTTAAATGATGTGCCCTACATTTGCAGAAATAGGTACTAACACAATAAAAGGTACTATACTAAAGTGATATTAGCCCAATTTGGAGTACGTTAGAACACTTTACTGTATATTAGCAATAATTCACAGCGAAACGATAGATGTGCTTAGCTCCCTATGAACACTAACTTGCATTCTTTTTCCAATTTGGCCAACCTTTCTGCGGGTTTCTTCTGGTTCACATGAGTCCCCAGAATGCTGCAGGTGGCCCCTGGTGATGCCTGCACAACTGGAACGGGGTTTGATAGTTGTCCTCGTTGAAGCGGCACTTACTTCTGGCTCAGCACAGCCCGGTAACCGGTAACCTCGTAGTTTATGGACCTTCTTTACGTCGACAAACTCGCAGCTTCAGGCGTCGAAACGGGATCCCAGCTTCTACGGCATAGTATCCTCAAGGTCCTACATTTCAAGTTAGCTCATAGATGCACCCGTGCTTACAGACTGCCTGTGGGTGACCACTGTGCGTCGGATGCTTTTCTTGAGTATTACGAAGATCTGTCACGCCTGTATTCGCTCGGTAAAACGATAAATTAACAGTTTTACATGCAAAATTGTATTGATTTTCCCCAATTTGGGAAGTACACGCGCTTTTAGTTTTTTTCTGGAGAAAAGGATTCTTTATATAATTTCCAAGGCAACCAACTCAATTATTTCATATACCAACATGACACTTGATCAATATTATACATGCAATTCACTTTATTTTTAAGATTTAAATGTTTGAATTATTTAATTCACATTAATTATCAATCAATATGTACTAAGCTGGTTACAACAAATTTCTAATTAATAAGGTCATAATTTAGTATAATTACAATACTACATATATTCTATGCATTCTAAGGTTAGCAAAGACTTAAAATCCCCAAATGAAAATCCTATATGAACTAGAATCAGGCTCTATCGACCAATCAAACTAATTTTGAAAAGTGATCCTAATCTTCTTTTTACATTCTAAGCGTACCAGCCTCCGATCCCTGCATTTCAATTAAGTTCCGCTCATTATTTATTTACAATTTCCCGTTTGTTGACTTTCAGCAACGCATAGAAGCTCGCAGTATTTTTACACGTGGGCTCGGCGGGCACATACACGCCATATTAGCTCCTGTTTGCACGTCAATATTTGGCGTAGCAAGAGATTCGAAAAATCGTCATGTCTAAATTGAAAACACAAGTCGAGCATGCACGGCCCGTGCATCGGATGGGTAAATACATCTCCGTTTGCCGAGACAAGGAATTATTAAAATGTATCGATTTCCTCCCCTAAACAAACACGTGGGGCATTGGAAGATTAGCTTCTTCGGGAACATGACCGATGCTCCGGCAGAAGGAATGCGGCCCATTAGAACACAAATTAAACTAGGGGGTGTTTAATTTACCCGCGCCGTATTTAAATTCTTCCTCGTCAGGGACGGACTCGGGGACTCTTTGACTGGACCTTGAAGCAACAAGCATTGCTATAACTTCCAAAGAGTTTCTATGATATTATGTTATGTTTGGATAATATCGCAGTATCAACAATGTTGTTCTTCCTCTTCTTCAGAACAGTGAAAGAGTTTTCTAATTATTTAAGTTCACTGTATTTATTGTCTATGTATTGTTAAGGCACATTCCATTTTAACATCTTTCGTATATATTTGACTATTGCTATTAATCCAAGTAACAATTTTAAGACACTTTAAATTTATTTAGGTTTTAAAAGTGCTTTAATGTGTTCAATAAAACGATATTGGTTTTAAAGTTACCTTAAGATAAACTAAAAGTTCTTAAATACCATTTATTCTTATGCAAAGAATTTAATGCACTCTTTAAATTAAAATAAAAAAAAACTATTTGCTCTTAATGTCATATTGATCTTATACTGGTTTTATAATACTTTTGACATCGGCCATTTTAAAACTAATCTCTTTGGAGTTCCCTCCGTCATTTGTAATTAATGCGCCAAGATATTCAAATTGCTCTAATTACTTCACATTACCTCATATGTTCTAGTCTAGTGTATTTTTGGTGGTATTACAATGATTTTTGGTTTAGTGTAATTTGTCTTTAGATTGCAGTCTCTACTTTTTTCTTCCAAATTTTCAATTAGTTCTGAGAGCTCGTCTGCAGTATTTGCAAATAAAATAATATTGTTTCATTTTATACTATAAAAACCTTTGCGATTATCTATAAATTTTCGTAAATGTGTGTATTTCTTACTTGACTACGTTTTCAGACGATATCGATTTGGTATTTAGAGGAGATATAACCATGAGTGCTGGTGGAACAGTTCCTAAAGTTGCAATTCAGTAGATAGTGTTCAGTAAAATGTTCTTTTTCGATGTTCCGTTCTATTATATATATTTGCCTCTCTAGCGGGACGGTTTGATATAAATAGATAATAATAATAATATAGATATAACACAAAGTGAAACAGGATGTTCGTGCTACCATTATATAACTTCCAAATTCGGAAAAGTATTTTCTCATACAAAGAGCTTACAAACAAAATTGCCGTCGTGTACCGTGTACCGTTCATTGTCTTCATAGTTTCATTTTCAAAGTTTACTTGCATATTTTTCCCATTCAAATTTTTACATCATCAGACCGATCCACCCCTGTGTGCGTCAGGTTTCGATGGTGGTTCAAAGAAATGGGGTCCGAAGATAGACATCTAGAGGCACTCCTACTCCCACGCGCTATTAGTCGTGCTCCGGGTCCGTCGCAAACTGATCTTTATTGTGCCAACAGATAAGGGTACGGGGAGGTGTGAAAATGCGCTCTTTCCGATTCAATACTCGAATTTGGACTCTTTGTGGTGCCGAGCCGAATTCCGATACGGAATCTACCTGGCCAGAACCCCTCGGCCCATTGCTTTAATTTGGTGATTCCCGCGTCCGGGTTTGGTCTTCGTCATATGCATCTGGCTCTTGGTCACTGGGGCTGCTTTGACCAGCCTTTATAAGTTCTAACAGTTATGTAAATGTAGTTTGTTATCCTTAGAGTGATTTTTCTGCTTTAGGATTGCAGCATAATTGCGTTAATATTTTTTTTAGCTCGGAGAAATAGACCAGGCTTTACTTATGAATTCGGAGGTTTTGGGAAATGCAGTTCCTCGAAGATGCACAATCCCGTTCGTTGTTGATTTCGAAATATATACGACCAATTCTCATAGAGATCTATCTCAGGAACAATATGTTTTTCAGAAAAAGTCAGGGCCTACTGCAGAAAACAGAAAAACACAGACCATTTTATGCTTAATAAGACTACTTGATTGCATTTTTTATTCAGATTATCAGTTCCTTGTTAAAATGGAAACCATAATTAACGATAACATTATTATTTTGTTTATAATAATATTAAGCATGTTGGGGTAAATTCAACAAGTAATAGAGTTAGAAGTATTTTTATCTAGGATTTATTAGTGTTTCCGAGAAGTCAACACGAGTTTTTATGGGTCTTGATTTCGAGACATTATTGGAAAAGTCTATTGAGAATCAAAAGTTCCTGTAAACAATTCTTGATTTGTATTTTTATGGCATTTGATTTCTTATATTATTATATATTTGATATCATACAATTCAAGTAATTACTGATTTATTTTGGCTGTATTTTCAAGTTACAGTTGATCACATCGGTGTCTATAAACGTGTCTTCTTTTTTTTCAATGTTTAATTGTGCAGGTGTTATTAAAATGCCTATGACTAATGTCATGTGACTACAGTAACGGCCAAACGGATATCCTACTGTGTATTTATATTACGGCGACATTTAAAATTTTGACAAATTATTAATGGCATGTTTTTTAAAGAACAAGAAATATTGATGCTTCTTTATTCTTGATGTAAATTATGGCCCAGAAACACAAAAATACTATTCATTCTCAACATCCAGCTCTAGGATCTGTAACAGAAATCTTCCAATTGTAAGAAGTCTACACGTTAAAAGTAATTTACACAGAATTTGAATACCCATAAAGTCCATAAACTTATTGATCGTGTAGTATGTGTCTTATATGCAGCCTATTAGTACTCCAGGTTAAGGTCCGAACACACATTCCCGGACCGTGCCAGGGCCGGAACACGGCCGTCGCCCGGTTATGTCTCGGCCCGTTCATCTAGAAACCACACATGTCCGTGTGCCGGCCGTGTTCCGGACAGTGGGACTCGGAAGTTTTGTCAGTCTGCTTCGAAATCTTTGACGTGATCGGTTAAAGATATACGGCAATATTGTCTCAATTTTCTTCCAAACTCTGTCCTTGTACTCTGCATTTCTGAACTTTTCATTAGCTTGGTTATATTCTTATAGAGTACCGTAAACTTTCGAACCTCCTCTATCAGTCGTTCTATGTCTATATTCACCCTATATAAACAATGAATTATAAAGTTTTCAAATCCTGCGATCAAAATACACCCACTAAGTATTTTCCAAACGCTAACACTTGTGTGAAAGCAGATCTAATCTACCACCGAGACCGGACCGTCACCGTCAAAAAGTAAGCAAAACTATTATCACCCGGCCCGGGCCCGGTCCGGTGACGGCGCCCGGACATGACATGGTGATGTGTGAACAGATGCATTTAATTTCACTATGCAATTCCTTCACCGGGTGACGGCCGTCACACGGCCGTCCTCCGGCCCTGGCACGGTCCGGGAATGTGTGTCCAGACCTTTAGAGGGCCTAGACCTCATCTATTATTTACATTGATTAGCTTTTACATCAGAAATGTCATCTAGGTACTCGACACCAAGTTGATTTACAGAGACGGATTTAGCTCTTGCCGCCCCTAAGCTTAAATTTTTTTCGCCTTTCTTGTATTACTTAATTTACAAAGTATATATAATTGACGGTGTCTCAATGAATTCAGTAAGAAATCTTACTTCTTTGAACTAATTACATAAACGTTTTGGCAATAATTCCGTCCTCCGCCTGCAAAACGCTGGTGTTTGTACAGTACCATCTGAATTACATAGGCCTCAGTTCTCTGGCATCACGCGCTCGTGACGTCAGCTAAAGAAGACTATCAGTATCGCCGTCGCGTGATCTGTCGTGAGGTTTATTTAATGGACAAGTCACTTAGTGCTTTCGTTAGTGTTTAGTGGTGTGCGTGTAAGTGATTTACCATCAGTATTAGACTAATAAACACGTAAATAACTATTACAGGTAGTTATAAAATAAATGTGTGGCGATTTACTAGCGTCTCAAAACTTAATTACTGTTATATCAAGGGCAGACTTTAATTCAACTTCTTGAAAGACTCCATGGAGAATAACGGAACTGGTTTTTAAATTTCTTACATACGTGTTGCTTCTCGGTAGTTTGGTTTAAAATGAAACTAAATTATTATTTAACCAAAATACCGGAACGCAACAGGAAGGTTGATCTTCTTGTGTGCTATTATCATAACAAGGAACAAATAGCGAATCTCATTGCGGAAAAATGAATAATAGGTAGTCGATTGAGCAAAGAGCTAAGGGTGGAAGACTTACTACATTAACATCTAAATAAGGCAAATTTCGAGTTTTATATTTTATGCCTACATTAGAAAGTAACCTATTAAATTTTGAGACTGATATTTCTACGTATACTATAGTTTTGAATTCAAATTACGGTTTTTTTTTCAAAATTCGTTTTCTATTACAAAACAAAAAAAGGGGGTGCGACTAAGGGCTCGGTTTACAACTGGTAACCCCTTTTGTACAGAACACCCTTACTTTTAAAGTGATAAAAACATGCAAACATTTTGCGTCTATGCGATTTAATGATAAAAGCTTTGCATTGTCAGCTTTCATATGCTGACGTGACGTCGGAGCGTTGCAGCCTTTATTCCCTAGGTGATATTGGTTTGCACTATTTGTAATTGATTCCAGTGAAATAAGATAGTGAAGAGTGCTGCTCTCTGATAACACGGGACAACCAACATCACCGCTGGGGTCATGTCCAAACCCGGTAGCAATGTTTTATGGTAACGTCTGTAACTGTCATCACCTTTGCTGTGTCGTTAACAGTGGCGTATTAATTCTGGTTTTCGCCAGAAGCCCTAAAAATTTGGCGCCCATATTTTAGATATTGTTACAAAAATCCGGAAGTCATATACTGTGGTCATCTTAGGTTGACAATTCCAGGAGGTATATGCCTGAGAATTAATATTTTATAACAAAGATGAAACAATTTCTTGTCCATCACTCCATTTTGATGTCCTCTGAAATTTTGCGCTACAAATCCGGGCAGTAGGGGAGGCAACTTTCACATATTAGATATTAATGGTTCTTATACAAATACGGCGGTTTTGAGCAGCAGCCATATCAGTACTGACTTAAAAACGGAGATGCCATGATGATATCCAACCTCCAACAAGAAGAGAAACGACGATCAAGAAGAGGAAGCTTGTAGATACCTCAGAAACAGAAGAATGCAGATAAAGAACAACGTTTCCTCATGGATTTGTGAAGATGTGATTATATGAGATAAACATTTAAAAGCAGTATGCAATTAAACATAATAATTGTAACAAATCTTATGCATAACAAAGAATTATAATCGCCGAAAATTAAAAAAAGTTCTTTACAGACGAAGATTCTGTTTTTCAATGTTAAAGATGAATTGCTGAAAAAGAGCAGGTATTGATATCTATATAAAGTATGATCAAAAATTATTTTTATCTAGTATGGCTATGGAATACTTCCTAATTTATGAATGCAACTATGTTTATACTTAAATGTCAAACTTGACATTTGATTTTGAAGTGAATTATAGTTGCATTGATAAATTAAGAAGTATTCCATAGCCATACTAGATGAAAATAATTTTTGATCATACTATATTATAAAATAAAACTTGTATATAGAAAGTCATTGGAAATATTCACTGTCAGTACCAAGTCTATGGTTGAGCAAAATCAATGTGTTCTAGCATTTAAAAAAAGACTATGTATGGACTACTATGGATTACTACCACTTCTGGAGAGATTGGATAGAGTTTTATTTATGGTTTAAACATCAATTACGACAAAACCAAAACGGCGATCCTAGGTCGTGAAAATCAAACCACAGTAACGTTCACAGAAAGGGCCAGTGTGTAATATACCTTGCAGCGCTGGTTGACAATTTTGATAATAGCTAAAACTAAATTCAACTTTGTACACAATTGACTAGATTTATAACAATTCAGATGATGATGGTGTGATAGAAATATCGCAATACTGACGAGGATCAGGATGGCAAATGCTTTCATTTTATCAACATTCTTATATGCTTGTGAAACACGGACTGTTAGGAAAGTTGATAGAAGACGCATTGATGCTTTTGATCTCTAATTCCCTTCTAAGACTCGTTTACGCAAGGATCCTTCCTTTTTTCAGCCACATCAATATGAGAGGGATAATATTGAGAAATTGGTCACCCAGGCTAAACCAAACTGAAAAAATAAGAGAGACAACTTTCCAACTCATTAAGTTTACGTTACCAAAAACATTATGGGGCTAAGGTTCGGTGAAGCGTCTCGCAAACGCGAGAAGCTGCACTGTTAGCAATCCAAGTATCTTAGGCTACAATATAAGAGAGCACCAAACATATGGGTCATATGACATCTGCCAGGATATGTTGATGGAGAAGATGTATGGAAGTACACAGACACAATCACCAAGTAAGTCAATAGGTGAAGATTCGTACCATTAAAGAGTAAGGTTTTAGTAAAGTGCATGAACTAAACTGAATATAAATAGAGTAACGACCTTGCGATTAGGCAGCTGCAGACGCGTAAGCCACAGCCGCCGGCAGACAGCCTTGGAGCCAGGTGTGGACAGATGAGTCATTTTCCCGATAATGCGAGAGCGGTTCCGACGCGGATGCGTCATGCATTTAACGGAAATCCTCGATTGTACTGGAATAGTCGAAAATATCTGGAAGCTTCCGGAAGAAATTACCCGGCGAAATATATAAGCGGTCGGAGTGCAAGAGCGGGCAGTTCTCAACCAGTTCTCATCAGACTCGAAGCGCGTAATATAAAGGAACCTGTATATATAACCATATAAATCCTTAATGTTTAAGTCATGAATAAATAGCCACATAAATTAATTGATGTTTAATCCAGCGCATATAAATAGTGTATCGTTGTTAGAAATAGTTCGTAGTTTAAGTAATTTGTGTTCTGCCTTGTTAATTCGTGTATCTGTAAATAATAATAATTAATCGTTGTAAATAAATGTTTAATGCAAGAAGCGTCGAATAATTTTTAAATAGCCCGAAACGTAAAAACCTAACAATAGGAATGTCTTGAAGATGTCTAATCTGATTTTTTACTATAAAATATAAGGGCTATCAAGAGACCAATCCTCAAAAAAGGTCAGCAAAAAAATCTGAAAGAAAATCTTCCTGCAGAGTGAGCAACGAAGAGTGAATTGAACGAAGTAATTGTTAAATTGCAAAAGGAAACTATTCGTACCAATACAAACACTCAAAAAAGATTATGTAGTAAATCTATCTCTCTTTTTATAGTTTCAACCCTTTAGTTGATGTGTCGCAGCTCTCCAGATCTCCCTATTTTCCGCTTTTCTATTCATTTGGCTATAGGTTTTGCATCCCGTATCTCATAGAACTTGATTGATGTATGGTCTTCCTGTAACGTTTTTACCTTCGATAATGATTGTCGGTAATTCCCCTTTTTTCAGTGGGTGCCTCTTTTGTATAAGTTTTGTATAAGTTTCTGTCTATAGTTGTTTTCCCTCCCCTATGATTAGAAGGACTCTTTCATTGGTAGCCCCCTCTATTCAGCTCATTTTTAATCTGAAGCACCACTCTTTAATATATTTTTCTTGCCAGAATCCCCTGTTGTTCGGGTCTCAGAAAATGTTCTCTGCACTTTACTGATATGACTTTGGTTGCTAATAGGTTTTCCTTTTCATAGAATGCTTTTTTGCTATGGCAATTCTCCTTATTCCTTTATCACATCTAACATTTTTGGTAACAGTGCATATCAAGTAGGAAAATTCTTCCCCCTTGTGCAGGTTTGCCCCATTTAAAGTTGTACTTGCTGGTATTGTATTTGTTCTTCACATACTAGCAGGTTTGTTTAGTTGCATTCAATATTTTGTATTTAATATATCCTCCATCTCCTTCAGCGGCTTACTAAGTTCTTCCTTGTCTGCCACTAAAGCTATATCATTTGCATACCTTACGGTATATATGTGTTCCTCATGTATATATTCCTGAAATTAGTTTATCTCCTCATTTACAGTTTGCTGAATATAAAAAGTAAATAACGCTAGCGAAAGGGCTCATCCTTCCTTACTCATTTTCTTATACTTAACTAGCTGACCCGGCAAACGTTGTTTTGGATTATGACATGATGGGGAAAACCCTTCATACCATTAAGCACAGAATCATAAAAGTATGACTGCAAATAGAAAGTCGTACAGTGTACAGAAAAACACACTTTCGATATTTTCCAATTTTCCGGCTTTCCCTTTGGATTTTTCCAAATTTTCTTTTTTGCTAAACCACCGCATGAGTAAGACGAACAAAACGAAGAAAAATCATCCAAATCGGTCAAGTCGTTCTCGAGTTTTTGCGTTACTAACACACGGCGATTGATTTTTATATATATAAATTTTCTTTTTTCTTTCCTTTATGTTATTATGTTTTAATGATTTACATGTAACTGATAATCTTCTGTCTTTGTATTGTATACTTATTGATTTTAATATTCTGAATATTTCTTTCCAATGGACTTGATAGCAGGATTTTCAACGTTAAGAAAGGCTATGTAGGTATTCTTATTTCTTATTGTTTTTCTATTATCAGCTACTCTTATGGGTAGCCTCTCTTCTTCCGGGTTCTTTACGGAAGTCAAACTGGTCTTCGTAAAATTTTCTTCATATTATTGTTGATTATGTCTGTTGTAGATTATTTTCGTTAATATTTTTGAGGCGTTGGCAGTCAAGTTTATCTTTTGATGAATGCTCCTTTTGGGTATCGGTATTATTTCTGTAGGTATTTTCCCAGTTTCATATATATATGAGTTGTCAGCCAATACAGCATTTCTTTTGTATTTTGATTCTAGGAGTTCTACGTGTCCATATCTTCTTGGTTTGTTACCAGTTTATCTTCTATTAGTGCCGTATCTGCGTCGTTTTCATTATAAAATTTTTGTAGGTATTCTTTCCATCTATTGGCAATTTCATCGTCGACTAACATTAATCCACTTCTATTTCTTAATGTCTTTGTCTTAACTCTCCTCTTCCAGAATACCCTCTTTACTTCACTGTATGCTTTGTCCCATCGATTTTTGTCAATAAGTACTGTGTCGTATTTTATCGCATCTGGAAGTTAGGTATTTTACTCTCTCTATCCTTTATTCTATTTCTTGTCTATATTTTTCGTAAACCTCAGTTGTTTTGGTGTTTTTATACTGTCTTCTTTCTTCAATCAGATCTACTATTTATTTGCTAATCCATGGTTTTCAGATTATTGTGCCTCGATCTGCGAATGTTCCTTTCTCTTCCTCCAACTTCAACTTTTTGACATCCCATTTGTTTGTCTTTTGTTTTTAATTTGTTTTAAAATGTGCGAGTTTGTCCTTCATTAGTTCCAGATTATCATGTATGTCCGCGTATTCCCATTCTTTCACTTGGTTTCAGAATTTCTCTTTGACTAAAATGGATTCGATATCTGGCAGAAATGACCTGGTTTCGTCCATCTATATCTTCTTCCGCGGCGATGTTGAAATGCTGCATTCGTTATTACTAACTTATGTTTTTCTCAAAACTGTACCAATCGTCTTCCTAAACCATATTTACCTACTATTTTTCGACTGTACTTTCTCTAGCTCTTTATCACCTCACGCATAGCAACTACAAAATTTAATTAAATCCGTCTAACCGTTCTGCTGGCAGCCCCCACTCATGCACTGACCTACCCTTTTACGGAAATTTTCAAAACGCACAAATATTGTTGAAATAAATATACCTTCAAGAAAAATGCCACAAGGCAAAGCAAACGCAATAACAGTGCTGGCTAAGTAGGCGTCGTCCTAATTAAAACACCAGGGACCACTTGTAATTAAAATTATATTCACGTGCGAGAGCAATTTATGCAGATTAGTTCGGTTGATTAATTTGGTTTTTTATTTGAAAGCTTTCCCGGAAAATATGTCGGAATAATATCCTCATCAGTGCAGTTTTGAATTGATAAAGAGTCGACTAATTGCAGTCCTGAATGTAAAACCGAAATGTTCCAAGAAAATATATGAAAAAGAACTGTTTCCAAGTCCTGGCACCAACTCGCAGTCACTTTATCACTCTTGCAGCTCCTTTTGAACTCTGGAAGTTCTAATCCGGAATTACACACGTAATAAAGAGCATACCGAAACGTCGCTGGTCGCTGCCATCCTTCTCTTTTGATTTAATTACGCGATTAAGACGTTTTTTACGCCGCACTGGCAGCACGTCAAGAGCCAAGAATGCCCAGACGCGTCCATGTGGTTAACAATAGAGCAGCGGTTATTTTTTACGAGACAAGAGTTAAAATTTCATATTAAATTTCTCCCCAAGCAGATTATATCTGAGTGCGAGTCGATGTTTTAGACAAGATTATTGTTTAATGCCTCCGGGTTATTTTGCGCTTTAATCCTGGAAATACTTCTGCCTCTCTGAAATTAGAATAAAAATTCTCCGCTGGCGCTTTTAGTCTAGTCCTCTGTAGAAAGCCGGGAAAAGTGATCTAAATGGAATTATGCACGGCTGTGGCTAAACGAAGCTAAACTGGATCGTGCATCCATTTGAAATAAAGCAGAAAATGATTAGAACAAATGTGGTATTTCTAATTGTCAATAATATTTCAGTTCAGCATTGTTGAATACTCAAAATATTAGTGTTTTTTGGGATTAAACTTCATTTTGTAGACTTACTAGCTAAATTAAAATCACTGCAATATTTCGAACAATTTGTAAGTATCTCAATCGGTTTTCTTGCAATTTTCTCAAGAATTGGCTAATTTTAATGTCTACACAAACGGAACTAATTGTTTTGCAAAAATGTTCACTATCGACTCTACTTCTTGTGTTTTAGAGAGTTAATAAGTAACTATTTGGCCACAGCATGAACATAGTGTGTTGTATAACAAGGCATGTTGTGCTATATATTCACTGTGATAAAAATCTGAGCATAGGTAATTCTTCTTTTACCCGAGACAGGGTCATGTGTAGCGTTTATAAATCACACTTCAGTTCAAAAAGATGTGCAGCTTAAATCAGCGGAGAATTAATTTTAGATGTTAAGCAACACTTAACTGAGTGAATAGCGTCGCAAATGACAGACGACGTTCGCAAATCATGTGTAAAAGCCGCAAATTAAACTCGGAATTCAGGACCATTACGGCACCTGCGAACTGCAGGGGATCCTGTACCAAACAGTAAGTAGGCGCCCAACCTTTTTGAGCAAGAATCAGAGCATTATTTTTGTTCATACGATAGAAGAGAGAGGGGGGCACAAGTTAAAAATGAAAGGCATAGCAATAGATTATTAGCAAAACTCACAATCAAAACCAACATCTTACCACAAAGTTTTTATCTTTCATTTTAGAGGTAATCTTATTTACGATTTTTTAACAGCCTCTATATCAGTCAAACCGCAAAACCTTTAACGGATAAAAATATCAATTTTATAATAAACAAAGCCCTTAAGATAATATTTGAAGGCTGAAAATGTCATCTGCCAATGAGAAACACTTCTAATATTCATTTTAGTCGTTGTACGTACTTAAGCTTCAACTTGGATAATTATGGAAGAGGAAAATGAAAAACTAAAAATTAAAAGTATATCAAAAGTTTTTTGTAAATAATAAGTCATATCATTTTAGTATTAATTGTAACCCTTATGCCTAAGCCTCAATTTGAATCAGTAGGGCAAAGTTAAAACTAACATATTAAAAAAAATCTGGTGTGATACACTCACACAACTTCCTCTTATAGTGATCTTATAATTAGCCAAAAATTTGATTTTTAATTTTTAAGCATTTGTTAAAATTTTTAAAAAATTACAAATTTTACAGAAACCGTACAAAATAGAGCGTTAGTTGAAGAAACACATTTTCTCTAAAATTTTAAGCTGAATTCAAAAATGTAATAACATACCGGGTATGCTATTTAAGATAGGAGTTAAAAAAATAGAAAAAAAAGCAATAGAAACTCACTTTAGAAGTATTCAACTGGAAAATCACCTATCTTGCATCAATATACATTAAAAATGTTATAAAAATGTAAAGTTTGAAAAAAATCGTTAGAGCCGTTTTTGACAAAATCGAAAAAAACTGAAAAATTACAAGAGTAAACACCTACCTAAAAGGAAGTAAAAAACTGTGGTCTTCCATCTCAGAAATAACCTTATTCAGAATTCATTTGGAACATCCCCTGTAAGTACGAAAAGGTAAATTATGAAACCGCAAAATGCCGAGGAGTACCTACTAATTTCAAATACTGAAAAATAATATTTGTTTGGTAAGTTATAAGTTGTTTCGAAGTTTTCAGTACATTTAATATTAATTTATTCCATATCCAAAATGTGAATGTATGCAGGTGTTACAATAATTTTAGGTGAAAATGAACTAAACGACAGAATGCGCCCAATATCCACATATAAATCTAATATAATAAAGAAATGACCAGCTCTCGAATGGAAGTCGTAGCAGGACCGTTGGCAAAATAATTCAGTGGAATCAGTTAATTGTTATATTAAACGAAAGTTTATTGCGCCAGATTCTATGACTTACCGTGACACATCTCGCAAAACCATCCGAGTAGTCGAGATACGACAAAAGCCAAGCTCAACAAATATACACAACGAAATAGATACGTACGAGAAGACACCAGCTAGTGTCGAACATAAACGATGCACTTATTGAAATAACGGGCCTTAATACACCGAAAGTATATCGAATGGTCCCCGTATGATGATTCAATTAAATACTAAATCGAAAACTACATATGTACGTGGGTTAATAACACATTCATTAACTTGACAGAAGAATCAAGTGAATCGGAATCCAAATAAACAGTTTGAAAGCATAGTGTGCGGAGGTTTATTACAGAAGAATTTCATTAATTAAAAGCGCCCGGTACCGATCACGCGAAGGTTCATGCCGTAGTTGAAATAAGCATATCTTTAAGTGAAAAGTTATTAGCTGGATCAAGATGTATTTCAAACTCCTGTTACACTACATGATCTCGTCAATATCCACAATAATAAAAAATCTGGTGTGATACACGCACACAACTTCCTTTTAGAGTGATCTTATAATTAACCAAAAATTAAATTTTTAACCATTTGTCAAAAATTTTCAAAAATTACAAATTTTACAAAAACGGTACAAAATAGAGTGTTAGTTCAAGAGACAAATTTTCTCTAGAATTTTAAGCTGAATTCAAAAATGTAATAATATACCGGGTGTTCTATTTAAAATAGGAACTAATAAAAAAAAAAGAAAAAAAAACAAAAGACACCCATTTTAGAAGTATTCAACTGGAAAATCACCTATCTCACATCAATACACATTAAAAATGTAATAAAAATGTAAAGTTAAAAAAAATCGTTAGAGCCGTTTTTGAAAAAATCGAAAAAAACTGAAAAATCACAAGAGTAAACACCTACTTCCGGTTATGCGATTTTCTTCAAAAGCTTGCTGTCGCATCTACATAGTACACAAAACTTATATATGAAGTTTCAACGCCATACATCTTTCCGTTTTTGAGATATTCTGTTCACAGTCAGACAGACAGACAGACACACACACAGACAGACCAATGAAAAAAATATATCTTTTTTGGGTTCAGGGGACTCTGAAACGTGAAGATCTGTTGAAAACTCAATTTCGAATTTTTGGGGTGAATCCAATACTTCCTTTATTGTAAAATGAAGTAAAAAGGTACTGCTTATCATATCCAATAGTAGGATTAGACCCTAAAGGCAACTTGCTTCGCTCCAATCGCGAAATAGAGAACGTTTACTATTTTGACAAAATAGTGGATGCAGCATCAATATAACAACTAAAATAAGATAAGTGAAATATGTAAATATCAGGCAATTGTTTACTAGTTACCAGTTACAGTAAATTAAAATATCTGTAACCGTAAGTAACATCCATCAAAACGGAATAGACTGGAGATGGACCCGAATAAATTCGGTGCTACCCAATGGTGGCAGAAGTTTTCTATGGCTTGCTATGTGCAACCGAACACATGGTAGGTGCCAAGGACGGTTGAATCGGCCTTTGAAAGTTACCTAAAAATGATCGAAGATGAGGTGTTAAATATTGGCGATTACTTGAGGTTTGAAGTAAATCCAGTAAAATGGTTCCTTACCAGAGATATCATGCGGCCAAAAGGTTCTGAAATACCGCCAAATCCAGGATTAACCAGACAGGTTGCAGCAAATCACAAAACCATTAAACTAATTCTCAACCTAATTCTTCATGGTTTTAGAGGATAAATCCGCTTTTAATGCGTGAATCAATTGAACCCCAAATAATGTACCTTAAGGCACCGGAAACAAACTGAATACTGAAGTTAGATGCTGGAAAGAGAATACCAATCGTAAATCAAAAATTATCAAAACTGCATAGGTAACCCATCTGCCCAATAATTTTCAAACATTTTGTAACTAAAGCAAAAGTGTAAGATACCCTACGTACGAAATTGGGCTCGAAGTTTTCGGAAATACTATAACAACTGATGAAAATGGCGAAAAGTGTTTTAGGGGCGTTACGAAGAAGGGGGAGGAGGTTTAAACTACTGATAGAAACACAGCGAAAATGCATTAACAACATTCAGAACTAAAACTAACTCATAAATACCAAAGTGCCACATCTCAAAAATAATCTTCTTGTCACTCTTCTTGAACAAGTTTTGTGGAAATAAAAACGTCGAATAGTAGAGATATTGTCATGATATCATTGGCCTCACTTAAATTGTTTAAAAACGGCTCTAATTATTTCCACTTTTGTAAATGTGCCCGGCCAATATTAGATTAAACTTCGTATAATAATTAAATAACTCTATCTCAGGGTTAGGTCGCTATATAGAAGTTAAAACTACTAATTTGCTATTATTAATTATTTTAAGTCCTATTAAACATTTAATTGTAAGCACTCTGTATGCCGCTATTTAACTAATGGGATTTAACAAGTGTGGTATTTCTAACTGATGGGATCTAGAATAAATCAAGATGGTTTTGTAGCCCTGAAAGTACATAAACAGTCTTCTGATTTTAATTAAATTCTTGATGTCCACGCAATTAACACTGTTGGTATGCGATAATAATTGATCGTAAGTATTACGCGTAATAAATAAAACACTTCTACTGACGTCACGAACTGGAAGTGGCGCTCAAAGGGACGCCAATCGGTGCACAATCACATATTAGCACTGTTAGGTGGAAAAGCTAACCTTTTAATGGCTTCTACGATTAATCTAGGGCCACCTGTCCCGAGATGGACCTCTCACGATGCTCTGGATAAGCCGTTTTTGCCGGCCTGCAGTTGGCTAGGCCATAATCTGCGCTCCAACCCACCTGATGATCGGCTGCCACTCTCGAAGACCTTCCGAATCGCTTTCACTGAAGCTAAAGGCCTTAATGTAGAGCTCCGCTGCACCACACGTACGCTGCTTGTTTATACACTTGTACACGAACGTATAAAACTGGCTGGGCCTCCGTAGAATAACATCCAAATACCATGGCTTCCACTGGACCAAATCGACGCCTCGTATTTACCTGTGCGGTAGCCCAATTTAAGGGAATACTTCCACAAATCAGCCAAGACAAAATCTCGCAATAAAACACAACTTTTCGTTAACTTGGGTATTAATAACACATACACATACAAAACACAACCAAGCCTCTCGAAGAAGCTACCCTAATTGTTTTGTTTACAATTTATGATTTTATTGCATGAAATGTCAAACCTGCTCTGATTTTAATTTGTTTTTAAACAAGGATAAACCTATTCTAAAAACATCATACTATCAATTATTTTCAAGGCCTACACTATTTTATGACAAATCTGAAATTAAAATTATTACATTTACAGTTATTGTTGGTATTCGTAGAGATTCTTAATAGTTAGTTATAAATGGCTCATCCAGAGTGATAAACTTTTAATATTTATTAGCTTCTTATTCTAAAGTGTAAATACCACCAAATGGGTCCAAGACATTGTAATGTGCATTGGCGTAGGAGATTTAAATGAGTAATCAAAGGTTTACCAAAAGTTGCAAACAAAAGTAAGAATTACAGGCAACTCATTAATATAACACTTTTTGAACAACCCTATATTAAAGAAGAAAGGGATTAAAAAGTTAAATCTCCTATATTAAAAAATAAATATTGTGAGCTCATTTATAAGTTATTGTTCCACTCTAAGAAATTCTAGTGAGGAAAAGGCTTAAAATAACATTGTGCAATGAGAAAAACTTGAATATTTTTTTCAACCACCATATCGTTAGCATCAACTTTGTTATAGATACGGGTCTCTACTCTTTGAATGGATTTAGGCATTAAACCATATTCCAAAGCTTTGGGTTTTAAAATCTACGGCTGACTGGGTGGTTGCCGAGGCGGAGGGTTAAAATTGAAAATCAAAAGAACGCCGAAGATTCACAATCAGAACTAACACCTAAACAATGAATTGAGTACCCGACGTCAATTTCTTCAAGAAATATCGGCTTACTACGATTTCATATATGCACAAGTTGTGGTAAAAAAGCTTCTGACTTGTACTAATTATCGACTACGGTGAGCAGAACACTGAAGGACCCTCTAATGCACGACCCACTTATACGGCTGCATTTCGGGAGGATAGATTCGGTACTGCCAAGGTTCTTCCCCAGTGTATTAGGTGCTATTGAGCAAATGAAAAATATTAAGAAAAGCTCCACCCTATTTGATTATTAGCAGATTGATTAAGGATTCGCGAAAGATTAATTACAACCGCTCGAATGATACTTGTAGAATTACCTGTTGCTGCTTAAATGCTATGAGAATCTGTTTTAACCAATCGCAATACCATTACACAAATGCTGTACCTAATTCTGGACAAGTTTGGAGGTTGAACCAGCGTACATATATCAAACAAGTAGAGACACTCATTCCAAATGTGAAACCTGTCTAGAGTGCCTGGGACAGTAACTCGGGGGGTATTTCTAAGCTTGACTATTAGATGGCAGCACAAAATTCTACCAATCAGAGCCAGTTACTAGCTCTGCTACCAATCATATGTGACTAGAGTCCCTCTATATAGGTTACTAATATGTGACGAAGTCATGGCGCCATCTGTTAGTACTATCGGAAGGTACCCCCCTGGAGCCGTTAAAGGTCATCCAAATCGGTATTTTGACATCAAAGGAACCGACAGTGAATGTCTCTACTTGTTTGATTTATGTACGCTGGTTGAACCGTGAACCTAAATGCGCAATGGTTGCCAAAACAGGAAGGACTGGTAGTTCGGAATCATTTCTAGGACACAATCTCTAAAAACCACCAACCCAAACTTAGATACAAGGACAGAACAGAGAGAATGGCTACAAAAATGCTGCATTGAACGTAGGCACCTGGTGGCTCTGGCTTGGGGAATTCCCCCAACAAGAAAATGTTTCCACAATATTCTGCTCTACGTTTACTCTAACCTCTAACTACAATCAGAAGGCTAAAATATCCAACCTTAATACTCAAAACTAGAGCACTCAGAGACTCAGAACTGAGTGCACAATAAGTGAAGTCAAATCCAAATCAGTCCACACAGTAAGAGCAAGGACAAAATTGACAATAAAAAAATCTGGAAACTAAGGGAAAAAACCGAAAAAGTGCGAAAAGGAAGAGTAACCATCCTTACCACTCGCCCCAGATAGTGTGAATAGATGTTTGTCCCAGTGTGATCTACCCTACAGTGGCCAACCAACCACACAAAGATAAATGCCTGTAATAAGATTTGTATTCTATGATCATCTCCTGTTTGATATTGAAGTTAAGCTAGTATCTTGGTAATATTCAAGCTTCGCTTGCATTTCTTGCACACTTTAGATGCCTGATGTGTACATTATTTCAATATTGGTTGTCAGAACCTTTAAGAAACAGAGGAAGAGTCATGGGCGACCATTACTATTTAATTACAATGATGGTTAGCAATGGATGTGCGGTGCAACTCCTACTAGAAAATAACACAAGAATGACAAAGCAAACAGCCATTCACACCGAACATGCAATGTACATACATACACAAAAGAAGAAAGAATAAATAATTGCGCCCATAACGTTAAACATGGTGTACGAAGATAAATATTAATTACGCAATAGGAAACGTCTTAAACGAATACCTAAGAATAACAGCTGTTTAACACATCTGGTAAGTAACGTCGTGTATTAGAAATGGAATGGGGGGCAATAAAACGCGTTTTATGATTAAATAACGCTGCGTCTGTGTAGGTATGAACAAACGTTTCGCCGCCTACTTGGATCGCCGACTTAATTTTACAAATCATAGGTAGAGTGCTTACGAGTGCTTACGAAACAGGCAGCATCCTTGTTCGCCCAAAAAACTACAACTTCCGATGGAACCTCCGCGGTGAGGCCTCGCCAGCCAGTAAAAATAAATTAGGAACTACAAATTAATTTACAGAACGAAACCGATCGATCATCCAATCAGAAAAATAATAAAAGAGCCGATACAAAGCCGACTGAGGTTGTTACAGATCATATAAATCTGATACGATCTGATATTAACCGCACCCTAAAGCAGCCAACTGTGACCGCTTTTTTCCTGGGGGTGCTCGTGTTTTTATTTTTACGGAACCGCTTCAATAATAAGATTGATCGAGGCCCGCTCCAAAGGACGGCGATATTTTCTCGACGAAATTGCGGTCCCAATTACACGCTAATTTATTTGCGTTTACTCATATGGCTGATTTGTAAAACGTCAGATTCGCCTCCGAATCGTACTTTTCGTTCGGTACTGGCATTGACAGTAGCTTTTTCTTTTTCGATAGCTCGGCCTCTCGCTTGGATGGGTAACATAGTAAGCGCCGAAATTTCCGTTTTGTTTAACATAATGTAACATGTGCTGACGCAATGGATGCCGAGATGGAGCGGGAAGGTTGAATTTGTTTTATTTCGTGCCTTTTAAACAGACAGCTTCAACGGCTTCATTTAAACGGTTGAATGAGTTATTTTTCTTTACTCCGGAAAAGCTGAAGTTTCTGAACTTACGTAATTTCGTATTTAATCGTAACCCTAGTGCAGAGCGATATTTTTACCTCATGGGAAAAGCTCGAAGATATTTATACTCCTACTTATTCTCGAAGGTTTTTTCAACTATAAAGTGCTTGGCAGCTTGCATTATGAGCAGTAGTTGGCAGATCATAAAATTATATTTGCAGTTGCGAATTGGTTTGCCCATTTCTTTTGGGGAAGACATTTTTTGCTAAAGTGGAAGTTCTATTTCTTTATTTTCGTGATATGTAAATAAAAAATCTAGGTTTAAGTTTGCGAAATTATAATTTAGAAGTTAAAATTTGGAAATAATTTAACAATCCCCATATCCAAAAAATGTATGTATCGTATGGCCTCTAACGTAACATAACTACTATCACTGAAATTAAAACTGGGGCCGACGGCTTAACGTGCCCTTCGAGGCACGGTTGGCTGCGATTTTACTACCACTTTAGGTCGGACACCCATTCGAGTGCCGACCTCCGCGAACGTTGCTTAACTCTCGAGACTGTTTGACCAGTCTTAGAGCATATAGGTGCCATGACGTACTACGGTTTAAATTGGTCGTTAAGACACTTGACTGAACAAAAAAACAAACTTCACTTTAATTACGCCTCCACAGGGTGTAGCCCGGCTAAGAACTTAGTAGGAGGGGGGTTCGTTTCGACACGACACAGCTTAGGGCGAGTTGCTGTCACTAGGGATGTTCATTACGACAAAGAAAATGTGAAAAACAAACGGGTGCCTCGGAAATTGTTGATTAGTACTCAATCTAACTTGCACTTAGGTAAAATGCGAAATCCAAATGCCGTTACTTCGCTTCAGTGCCCATGGGAGACATTCTACAGCTACAGAAAGTTTTACCTACCTTTTGTGATCTGGCAATTGCCTGAACACTGACACAACGCAAATAAAAATCACATAAAATAGTTTAAATGAATACGATCTGTTAGATCTGTATATTCACACAAATTCTAACATAAATAGTAATACATCTTAGGTAGGGGTTATCTGAATCCTAACAATAAAGAAAGGTAACAACCCACTGTGTTAAAAATCCACAGCGGTGAACATACCACAAATTGGGGCGTTTAATCTAGGTCATGCAGCTAGAATAGCTAACGTTTCCCTAAACTTGTAACACTCCACACAGTTCTCACAATAAATGACGTAGTTCTGAACGTTTCACTTTAGGTATAATCACCATAAAAAGAAATAGTTTTACAATACCTGACGTTCGCGTGCGGCAATGCGGTTGCTAAATACGGCAGGTGGGATATCTCACCACGGATCTCGTTTCGTCTGTTGGCGAAAGTCAGGTTCAAAGGAGATGACCTTCAAATTTATAAGGGCTGATCCGCAAAAGACTCCTTCTGTACAAGTTGGGATCGGGACGCTTCGACGATTCAACGCTGATCCACCCTGTATATTAGCTCGGGCACAACTGTCACATCAAATCAGCTACAAATTAGCGTATTATTTGCACACTAATGCTCTGGTTGGACGAGGGTGATGGGCAATTAAATACACAGCCCCCGAAAATGAAAGTTCACCCCCCGAACAAGGGTTTTCACAAACACCAACTATTTATTTCGGTGTGTTAATAACATGAGGTCGAGAATGAATCTCCTTATATTGCGCCAAGAAGCGCGGTTGCCAACGGAAGGGGCGCAAAATGCTCTTTTTCTTTCTCTAACTCATACAGAAACGTCCGGGTTATGTGAAGTTGTGCAACAATAATACGTGACTTCGATCACGCAGACAATCTAACATCAGACAATGGGCCTCCGGTACAGGAATAATAACACGATAAGCCGACTTACGGAACGTGCGCCAAAAATGCCCACGCAAGACGTGTTTTCCGAAGAGAACTAAAGACTAAGTCCATCTGCTGACGGTTCATGTAATGATTCCTAAGGATCGACTTGGAACCAAATGGTTTAATACTGAAATTCGCAAGGAGTCTCCGATGTGTAATTTGCGCTCAAGAGGTGGCGGACTTGTCGCAATTTACCTCTGACTTCGTCAGAGATTTAAAAGTGTAACGAGAAAACGCGGAAACTCGAAAGTGTCGGTAGGGGAAGATACGAGACGTAATAAGTCCCAAAAACCACGGTTGCCCTAACAGACACAGATCAGCCAGTCGCTTTAATGGCAAGACCGATTATTTTTAATTTGTTTAAGTCTTTCATTAAAAGACATTTTTGTATATTTGTATATAAAGACAGGAAAACCATGCTTATTTTGAAAACGCTGTAATGCAGTTGTCTTGTAAACTGCAAATCAAATAACTAGAAGCATCTTTAAATTGCAATGTAATTTTTGCTCTGCTGTCAAACTTCTAGAATCTAGATTATGAATACTGCAGAGAGGAGACAAAGTGGTGGTAAAACTGCGCATTTGGTGTAAATTGACTACTTCGTATTTATATCAAATTATCTTTGCGTCATTTGTTTTTCAGCATACAAGCAGCTATCGACATGATATCGACATTGACACTACTGTCTGACCTGTGTGTTATGTGTAAATTTTCCTGAAATGAAACTTATTTATGCAGGAATTGTTTTGAGTTTCCAGCTATTCGTTGGTGTGTATTCGGTTGCCTATCTTTCTACTCCGTGTGAATTTTTGAAAATCCTTGGTGTCATCGAAGTTTTGATGATTTTCGGAAAAGATTGCGTGTATAGAGGGAGCGATTTCCTCTATCCATCTTGGCGCGTTTGTTTGATAGATTGCTTCTGATGTGAGTTGTATCTTTCCGAGGACTCACTTAAATGTGGATTTGAAATCCTTCACTATCGTGGAACGTTTACTTCAGCAGCTATATATTGTGTGTGCGCTTACTGAAATTAATCTCATGAAAGGATTAGCAAATATTTCAGAAGCAAAACTTACCTCTATCCGCTCACTAGCTAGGTTGGCAAAATACCTCTCTTCGGAGTGTTCTCCCGTAGCATTACACCTCGTCATTTGGAGAAAAGCCTGCAGAACCCACCCATGCCGTTTATCCACCGCTCCTGTGCTTTTCCATGGCATAGACATCTCCAGGTGTTCTAGTTGAGATTTCCCCTGGTGGATTGGTTGTTCTGTAGTCCCCGAAAGGGCAAAACTATAAAATATACCTCGCGTAGATGCTATACCTTATCGTCATATATCTAATACTTACTATATTGCTAGCGGCTATTAGTGGGAAACTTACCAAGGAAGTGAGACAGACAACCAACTCTTCAATGTATAACGGTGAGCGGTGCGCAAGGGCGGCGGCGTCGTCTGCCCAATGGGGAAGTGGTCAAGTTTAAAATTCGCTTCTAAAGGCGGAGTTCGAATTCCCACGCATGCGCACGAGACGCGTTATACTCTAAGTGAGACTATGTCGGCGCCGTAATGTTTTCTAGCGTTCCGAGGCCCTACTAGCAATATATGTGTATTATATATATGCTTATCGTAGTGTTTTACAGGGTCCGGCAACTGGTATCACCTATTTTCCAAGACCTGTCGTAAGGATAAAAAGTAATGGATTGAAACAAATTTGAGGTGAATATCAACCTTATTATGTGCAATTTAAGTTTCTAAAAATTCCTTTATTTAAATGGCCTCCCTGAGCCTCGATGCAGTACTGCAATCTTTGTCTAACGTGTTCTCTGAATAATGTCATTTTGCGTGCATCACTCTTCTCAATAATTATGGTCCAATACTCTCTACTTCTTCTAAAATGCGCATTTTAAGGTCTTGTATTGTTTGAGGACGTAGACTTTTTGCTGCAGATATCCCCACAAAAAGAAATCAGGAGCCGTCAAATCGGGAGAATTGGACCGCCATGTTATGTTATCAAACTTCGAAATCAACTGTGTTCACAACTGATTAACTTCGTATAAACCTTTTAACCACGTATACGCGTTGATTAATTGGAAAATTATCCATGATCTATTAAACTGCATAAATTAATGCACACGAATCTGACAATAGAATTGTCAATAACAAAATAATGTTTTCGTAACAGCCTACTAAAAATAGGTGATACCAGTTTCTAGATAATCTTACGAGATAGCACTGAAGTCTTTGTCTTGGTGCTCGTTGATGGCTATTACACGAACTGCACTATACAGGAATTCGGACATAAAGGCATATAGCGTGAGAATTTCGGTTTATAATATAACGAACCTTATAGATGCGTAATTTTAGCTTTCGCGACCCGCTTTCGATCCCAAATTTACTAGCGGGTAAAAATTCAATTTAACTAGCGGTTAAAAATGCAATTTTACTAACAAAACTGTGTACATATGTAAACAAGTTCACATTTAGAACCAATTAAATTATATCTGAGTGCACTCCGCGTTGCACGCATTTTTTAGTATTGGGTGCACTCCAAACTTTGATCGTCATTGATTTGACGTCAAGGTATATATTGTTTTAATCTGTTGTCAGTATAGAGTATTAGAACAATAACAATAACTGCAAATAACCTAACAAGCTCGATGGGCTTAAGCCTCTTTGTAATGCACCATCGCCGGCAGGGCGAATTCACGTTCGCAATTTTCTGCCTACAGTGCTTTTACGGCTCTAAACTATCTTGGCGGATATACGCTATGGGGTAATTTGAGGTCCGATCCCAGACTTTTTCCATTTGGAGTGCGCTCAATACTAAAAATTGCGGGCACTCTGGATGCACCTAGACACAGTGTAAAATTAATACAAAACTTAGAATAAAATCGTCGTACCATGATTGTGTAGGACGCTGGATTGAGTTCTATGTTTCTCGTACCTATTTCTTCTATTCTTTCTATCCAGGTTTTACCCGGTCTGACTCTTTTTTCTTATCTCTATCGCCCTTTTCACTACTTTTTCCTGGTATATTCCTGCTATATGACATAGACGTTCAATTGTTTTTTGTTCAGCTTTATTATTGCTGCTTCGTGTTTTGCCTTTTTCTTTGTTTGGCCGTTTCATCATTCTGTTCTTGCTGTCCGTTTCTAATTTTCCGTTGTTCTTGCTCCATCTCTATTTTGTGCCGTTTATAGTGACTTTATTGTTACCCGATTTTTATTGGTATTCCTTTGCCTTTTTCTTCACTCACCATTTGTCTTATTTGCTTTTTATTGCTTCTGATTGTATAGCTGGGTGCTTTACCTCAATCTTTAATCACTCATTACTGCATTGTACTGAAAAATACTAGCGCAAAGAAACTCATGTGGATATTAGTAATTTAATTTAGCTTCTTATCCAGGGCCAAGGAATTTAACGTAGTTAAACCATGTTCACATTTTTTAGGGCACGCTGCGTATGTATATGAAGAGTGTCGAAAAAGCAAAGGTAGTAACAAAAACAATCCGCTTTAACAGCATTAAGATGGTTTAGGGATTTGGTTGGATCAGATTTTGCTCATTTAATTAGAGTCTTTTGGCACTGGTTGAAGGTAAGATACAAACGCAATATAATTCTTACTGTTTAACTCTGTTAAAAAGTTAGTCAGATTTTCATTTTAAAATTATCAAGCCATTTCAAAATATGGGTTAACATTGGCATCAAACTGCTGAGACAATTCGGTAGGTAAATAAGCTACAAGGAATGTGCGGCGATAACGTGTCAGCATTTATAGTCAGCTCGGTCATGGTTACACAATACGGCTTAACATAAATCCATGTCTGAATCAAGTGAACGAAATGCAACAATTTGCAAGTGCAAAATAATAAACAGTGTTAGTCTATACGAATTTGCACATTGAACATTGACAAATCCTTAAACTTGGTGTATCAGGCTGGAGGACGGCGATCTCATCCAACCAACGTGCAGTACAAAATGTCACCAAAACTGGACCACCCCAGATCGGTACACTAACTTTTCAAATGTCCTTATGATGTATATGTCACATATATTTTATATAAGATACTGTACAATATTTATATATTTAATATAACGGGTATCTAAAAAAACTAGACAACAGTGCTTTGACAAATTTGTTAACGCATGTCTTGCATAATATACTAGATTTAAACGGTTAAACGTCAAAAGTTGGTTTGATTTTCATGCGGTAGGTAATAAAACAGAACAGCACACTCTCACAGTAATTAAATTATGACACTTAATCACAAACTGGAGGTTAAACTTCACAGCTCCAAGTGCTACAAGCTATAATCTACCAAACGTTAATAATATTTTAGTCAAAGCACTCTTGACCAGTGACGGCTGCTCCTTAGGAGTGCAGGGGCGCGAGTACTATTCTATAATTGAAAATATATTTTAATATCTATCCACCGTTATAATATAAAGTAACGAGATCCGGTGATCATCGATCCCGCTTGAAGCATGTAAAACAATATCCAAGAATGTCAGTATAACATGAGTAATGTGTCAACGCACTCGCTCGTATCATATTCACCAAGCAGCTGACAGCTGTTGAGGGCACTCCGAAATGCGCTCCAAACGTTATGGGTTAAACCCAGTCGCTTCAGAATCGGCGATATAGCAGTTTCAACGTGACGCAAGCACTGCGGACTCCCGGTCTTATCGTGCGTTTACAAATATAGCGCTCTCAAAAATGTAATTCGCTCTGCTGGTTCAGGGACTATCGCGAGATAGCATCACTTCTTAGAAATATAGCAGGCTTTGACATTTAAAAAATGCACTGTACAAGGTGAACACGTGCATTCTTGTATGGTTATATGTCGTGTTCGGTAACAACGGTTGCCTTTGAAGCGCTTATAACCAATAAGAATAATTGTTGACTAATGATGGACTAAAGCTACATTACAGTGGAGACTGCGAAGCTACAAAAGAGGAAAGGGAAGACCAATTAGAAGATGGCGAGATGATATACAAGATGTGGCAGGAATACAGTGGATGACGTTAGCTATGGACAAAGAAAGATGGTAATTTTGGGAAGGCCTACGTCCAACAATGGATGGAAAAAGTCTCATCGTGATCGTGATGGTCAATTGTTATTGTTTAATCTTGTCTTTAACAGATTAACCAGATATAAATTTATAATTATTCATTTAAATTTTACGAAACATTCTAAAAGTTAAAAGCCACCAAAAACACAAATATTGCATTATGCAAGCGCGGCGACCTACTCACAGTCATGTTTAAACACCTCGCAGTCGCCGCTCAGCATTTTTACACGGCTTCGCGTACACAATTACGCAAGGCCGTGACAAGGTTTAAATGCCTACAATCGCAGCTCAGCATAAAAGACGCTCGAGTTCATGGAGTCCATATCATATCACGGAAGCAAAACCGCTGAGTATTGTTTTGCAAGACTAGTAAATTAACCTACTGAATATAATACATTGCACCTGTTATTAGAAATGAACTTTGTATATTACTATGATCTAAGCAAATTTGTTTGTATATATAGAACAATTATTTTTGTAATAAACCAGTCTGCATTTACTTGTTAGATTCACTTACTGCGTCGCTGTGGGTCCAAGCCTATAAATAATTAAGGGATGTGAGGCTGCATCTCACACAGTGACGAATTATCATCCCGTTAAGTGGCATGACTAAGCTGTCTTAAAGCGGAAACTGCTGTCTCAGTTCTGCGCTTAACATAAGGGATGGAACCAGCAAAATAACGTAACGGACGCCTGATTTCCACAGCCTCCAGGCGAATCTGTTCATGGTCCTTCGAGCCGGATCTGTCTACAACTAAGAAGAGGTACATCCCGAGAAGAAAACAACATCTACCAACCCACCCGGTTCCCCGAAAATGGCAAACAATATGGAGGAATTCAATCAGCTAGCTGTCGCCCAAGAAGAACTCGGCCAGAAGATCACGCAGGTATTTTCCAACAGCAAAAAGGACCCTGCCAGCCGAAAAACAGAAGCTTACATCGCCAGCCGAAACAAGACGCTGGACGAAACTTGGAACGCCGTGACCAAAAATCACGCCAAAATGGTGCAGCTAAGTATTCCTACACATAATTATTTTACCACAGGGTATTACGAACAAATTAAAGCCATCTACTGCGAAGCAAAAAGTTATTTGCAGAGCTGTTTAAAGGCAACTGAAAATCCCGACCCCTCTGAAACTAGGAGGCGAGAGGAAACAGTTGTAAATCCCGAGCAAAAGGTTCGTATCCGAAAACTGCAGATTCGGATGCAGAATTTTAAGCAATCTTTGGACGACGCCGAACTGGAACAAGCACTCGGAAGGCCCGCCATCACAAAGAGGGAATTAAAGGAAGAATGGGACCGGGTGATCGAGATGGACGAAGAAGTCATGTCTAACGAGATGGATTCAAACCAGACGCACTTCAGTCCTGAATTTACTACGTTGAAAGACAGGTACCGAAATTTAATTAATTTGTTACAAGCACCAACAAGGAACGAGCAAGCATCAGCCATCTCGCTTCCTCAAGTTAAAATCCCCATATACGAGGGAAATTATGAGGAATGGGCCACTTTTAAGGACCTATTCACCAAATTAGTAGATGACAACCAAAACATGGATGATGTCATCAAAATGCAGTATTTAAAAACGCATGTCAAGGGAGAGCCCAGCCGACTAATCCAGCATCTCGCAGTGACTCAAGCCAACTACAACACCGCTTGGAATTTGCTGCAACAAAGGTATCAAAATAATCGCCTTATTCTAACCAAATTGCTAGACACCATCTTCGATCAGCCGGTCCTCTCCAAGGAATCAGCCCAAGGGTTGAAAAGATTGCATGACTCCACTAAGGAATGTGTGGAAGCAATCAGAAATTTGGGCATTTCCACCGACAGCTGGGGTCCGTGGATTAACCGAGTTATTACTCGAAAATGGGATCCTGAAACTAACAAATTATATGAGCAATCGCTTCAGTGCCCAAATGAAGTTCAGGATCACCAAACTCTAATGGCCTTCTTACAAAAGCGGTTCCAATCCTTGGAATCCATTGATGGAGCTCGAAAACCAACTCAGGACAAGCCACAGAAAAATTACGCTGCCGGATATCTCAACTGCAAGATGTGCAATGGGGACCATTACATCGATAACTGTGGTCAATTCCAGAGGCTCTCCACCCACGAAAAGCAAGAAGTGGTAAGAACCTACCGATTGTGCTTTCGATGTTTGCGACACGATTCTAATATACAATGTCGTTCGTATTATAACTGCAAAATCTGCCGCTTTCCACACCATACTCTGCTTCACAAGGCACAGCCGCCATCAAAGCCGATACCTGCTCCGAAGATGAAGACGTTTTCTCACGCAGCAGCCATGCAGACCTCCAACGCTCCAGAGAAGAAGCCAAAACCCACAATCATTGCCGCCAACCTAGGCGCAAAGAAGAGCCAAGTGCTACTGGCCACAGCAACGGTTCAAGTTAAGGCAGCATCCGGGATGACTCATCTCTTGAGGGTCTTGATAGATCCAGGGTCTCAAGGTTCCTTCATCACCGAAGCCGCAGCCGAATTATTAGCGTTACCCAGGACCAAGGTTCGAGCAGAAATCTCCGGAATTGGGAACAGCGAAACAAAAGTCGCAAAATGGAAAATCACAGGTTTGATTACGCCAAGATTTCCAAGTAAATTTTCCTTACCTGTTACTTTACTGGTACTCCCAAACTTACAAAAACCATGCCTTCATCACCCATTCCGAACATAAAAATGGATGCCTGGAAACATGTCTTCATCGCCGATCCAACCTTCAACCGACCTGGCCCCATAGATATACTTCTAGGCGCTGATGAATATTCCCAAATAATTCTCGAGGGAATCAAGAAATCCAAAGATGGCATCCTAGGACAGAATACCGAATTGGGATGGATCTTATCAGGAACCATTGGAAGACGACCTCCCACCAGCCTTAAGGTCAACACCATGGTTGCCAAAAATGAAGAAGAATATCAGTTGCAGAAATCCTGGGACATAGAAGAAGTGCCCACACAAAGAAAACTTTCCGCAGAAGATCAGGTATGCAAGAAAAAAATTATTGAGACAGTCGAAGAGATTCATCCCGCATCAAATGGATCCATCCCAGGAGTAACAATCCAGCAGGTGGAGAAAATATCAACAACCAACTCTACAGCGGAAGAACGAGCAATCGCAGCTGCCAGTATAAAGAATACGGAAGTTCAACATCCTGTTATCATCGAACGTGAAAAAATAGCACCCTCTCATCCACAAGAAAATCACCAGGTGCATGGAGTTTCCGAAGTCTCCATTCAAGAAGTTCCCATTCAGGAAGTTCCCATTCACAAAATCGATGGACAGAAAGAACAGGAAATTGCAGGCCACAAAAACATCGTTGACACTCCTACAGCAGCTCCAAGCAGTGGATGCAGTCCAGAAATTGCAGGCCACGAACAAATCGTTGGAACTCCTTCAGATGTTTCTACAGCAGCTCCTAGCGATGAATGGAGCCAAGCAGTTGCAGCAATAATTGCTGCTAACAAGAACACCTCCGAGTCCACTAAAAACTTGACCCTCGGTAATGGATACAGCCCAGAAGTTGCAGCAATAACTGCAGAAAATGAAAAACCCTCCGACTCCATTAAACACTCGACACCCGGTGGAAAGCAGCACCAAGATTTGTCGGCAGGGGATGCAGGAGAAGAAAAATCCGACACCAAACACTTCGCACCTAGCGATGGATGGAGTCAAGAAGTTGCAGCAGGAACTGCAGCACACGGGAAACCCTCCGAGTTCACTAAAAATTTAGCACCTAGTGGAGGGTGGCATCAAGAAATGGCATCAAGAGATGCAGCAAGCGAGCAAACCTCCGAGTTCGCTAAGCACTTAGCCCCTCGTAGAAGATGGAATCAAGAAGACGGCTTATTAAAGTCTGCGAGGGAATTTACCGAATACTCGCGATGTGAAACACCGATACGGAATCTTTTAAAACAGCTAACCTCAGCAAGAGTGATATTAATTATCTTATTCACTCATCTAACGTTCGTCTCCAAAGGAAGAGGCAGCAGATGGACGTTGTCGGGATGTTCCAAACCAATTGGTAACATCTTCAACGACACAATAACACAAAAGCTCTTTTACAGAAATAGCAAAGGAGCCAGTGTTGCAGCAACCGAACCACTTCGAGGATTTACAACCCTCTCGGTTAGACCTGCAACATCATCTGAAGGAAGTAGCATGGAGAGCCATCCGACGTCGCTACTACCTATCCAGAGGAATAATCAACAGCGTCTAAAAGACATGACATGGAAAACCATCCGACATCATTCTCACCTGTCTATTGGGGTCACAGGCAGCCTTTTGGGAACCGCTGCCCTACTAGGAGCTATCTACTGCATTCGGCAACGAATAACACGAAGGAAGCCACCACCCGCACAACCCCAGGCAGAAGAATATCCTCTCAAAACGCTCAATCTCGAAGAAACAATATAATTTATCGGTTTGCTTTTTTGTGGCTTAAAATTGGCAATATGTTTAATCTTGTCTTTAACAGATTAACCAGATATAAATTTATAATTATTCATTTAAATTTTACGAAACATTCTAAAAGTTAAAAGCCACCAAAAACACAAATATTGCATTATGCAAGCGCGGCGACCTACTCACAGTCATGTTTAAACACCTCGCAGTCGCCGCTCAGCATTTTTACACGGCTTCGCGTACACAATTACGCAAGGCCGTGACAAGGTTTAAATGCCTACAATCGCAGCTCAGCATAAAAGACGCTCGAGTTCATGGAGTCCATATCATATCACGGAAGCAAAACCGCTGAGTATTGTTTTGCAAGACTAGTAAATTAACCTACTGAATATAATACATTGCACCTGTTATTAGAAATGAACTTTGTATATTACTATGATCTAAGCAAATTTGTTTGTATATATAGAACAATTATTTTTGTAATAAACCAGTCTGCATTTACTTGTTAGATTCACTTACTGCGTCGCTGTGGGTCCAAGCCTATAAATAATTAAGGGATGTGAGGCTGCATCTCACACAGTGACGAATTATCATCCCGTTAAGTGGCATGACTAAGCTGTCTTAAAGCGGAAACTGCTGTCTCAGTTCTGCGCTTAACATAAGGGATGGAACCAGCAAAATAACGTAACGGACGCCTGATTTCCACAGCCTCCAGGCGAATCTGTTCAGTTATTCCATTATTAAACATATGATTATTATGTTTCGTTTGTTAATTCTTGTAACATATTATTATAGCCTTTCAAAAATTATGTTCAATAAACAATTTATCTATCTATCTATCTATTTTGTGTTGTATTTGAATACCTATTTGTGTATTCTAGATATGACGTTTCCTATCCGATATCACCAGAGTAGCGCAGTATTTCTGATACATGTATTCGAGATACATACGTAGCACGATACATTTGTGTCTTGTATCACGTATCAAAGATATATAAGCTGAAAGTACCATCTATAAGTGATACGGAAAGTGACGTAGCATGTACCTTGTACCATTGCTACCGATTTAGCTGATCTTGTTGAAGTTTCTTCTTGTGTAAACTACAAAAACCTATTACTTAATGCTTAAAGCAACAAAAAATTAACTTAACAGATATTGCTTGTCTAAAGATATTTTTATAGTTTTATTTTAATTTTAATTTCTGTTTTGATATATTTTGTACTTTCGTACAAACTTTTGTACATTGGACATTAACGTTTGAATGTGTTTAAGGTCATTCAAGAACGACTGGCTTTTATTTTGGTACAAATGTATTTACGCCATCTTATGAATTAACTAATTTCTTATACCAATAGTAATTAAACTGAAGGACCACTAATTTATATTCTTCTTGCGGCTTCTAACCGTTAATGTCGTTTCACCCACCTTCGGCTTCCTTAGTACTCTTCGAATAGGCAGTGTGGCTATCTCTGCGATATAAGGTGTTCGATGTCATCGTATTCATGTATGTTCTGTGTTTCATCATGTCTTCCTTCCATTTTTTTACGGTCTTCCGCTATTTTTCACTTCTAATGTTTTCCAATTTGTTATAATTCTTGTAGTACTAATTTCCAGCATCCTGCATACCTATTAACCTAGTCATTCGATTCTAAGTATTTTAATGAATCTTACTATAGTGTACAATTATTTGAACTTATATGCCTATTACGCGAATTTTGGTCTTAAACGTAGTCGAACCTCGTATATGCAAACTTTTGGCTCACGTGCACCGCTTTCGCTCTTTTTAACTAGCGATTGGAAAACATGTGTTCGTGAAAAGCATTGTGAGGGCATTATTCTAATATTTGCGAGTTATTTAATTGATTTCAGAAGTTGTTTATTTTGTCCATATTTGTTCAAGTTCTCTTACTCCGTCATATATTTATATCGCGTAGAATTCTCCTCTCTTTCACCCTTAACTTCTCCTCAGGATCGTGTATCATGTACCATTATACTGATTAATCAGATCTTGCCTAACTCTGAATGTCGTAACACTCGTCAACCAACCACAGACTGACTTTTTCAGTTCTTCGTATTCCTTAATTTTTTTAACAAGAAGAAACGATTTCTTGGGGCACGGTATAAAGCATTTAACATGTTTACACCCTTTAGTTAGCAGTTTATTATTTTGTTTTCTCGAACGCCTTCGTAGATATAGATAGTTGATTTGTGTTTCCCAAATTTAAAAGTTGGGTTTTTTTGTTTAGTTGCAATTGCCACATTTTTGAACTACTACATAGATGAGGAATAATAAATTGTTGACTAATGAATGGCTTCGTATCCATAACATATTGTTATTCTACCTTTACTATTGATTTTAATATACTAAAAATTAATATATTTTAACCACTAAAAGCAACTATTTTCTAAATTATAAAAAAATGTTTTCCGGAACCGGGATTCGAACTCGCAACTTCAGGCTCGGCAGCCCAGCGATACACCGATACAAATCGATTAACACATATTAAGAAAGGCGACTGATCATGTCCAAGAACTTTTCATTGGTAAAGAAATTATCGCGATAGGTTATATCGTTCCCGAGTTATTATATTTACATCGATCCAACGTAACATACTTGACTTTTCAATATTTCGACTTTCTTTTAATACCAAAACGGTTGCTATCGCCACAAAAGCTTTATGAGACCTATACCCTTCGATAATTAGTTTAATTCCTGAAACCTTTTTCGGTTATCAGTTGCTGGTGGTCCTAGAAATTTCCAATTTGAAAGCATTTCGGAAAACACTACTGTGTCTGGTAAAATCATTTAAAGCTACCAAACACCCTTCAGTCAGTTTTGCAAATGTGCTAGAAAGTAAAAAACAAACGGACCTCCAAATAAATGTATCTATAACAATTTTAGGAGTTTCTAGAAATATAAACAGAAATGCAGTGTATTTACGTAGCCATCGGATTAGTATTAATTCTATGGATATTTTATGAACCGGTTATCTAGAAGGAATTGTAAGTTCTTGAAAATTACGCTTTAAGCGGTGTATGCCCTTTTTACATTTCCGTAACAGCTTTTTCGTGTATAGTCCTTTAGGCTTTTTACATTTTTACAGCACGCGTCGTTTATGTCTGTTTCAAGTAAAAAATTTCCTACCTAAGTTCTGTGTCGTTAAAAACCTAAACAATTTTCCGCCAAAGCAAAAGCATTTAAAACGAGTGTTTCCCTCTAGTTGACAGTCCGTCAGGCGGCCCATAATTGCCCGTTAAATTAGCGTTTGCACATCATAAAGCCCCCTTTTTTGCGGACTTTTATACAACTGTGTTCTTTGCAGCGTATCCATCGGCGGCGTGCGTATGATATGGATTCGGGCTTAAGGGAATGCAGGTATAATGCGATGTCAGATACAGACTAGATGTTTGCCCTGTAAGCCCCAGGCCAACAACCATCGCACAGGGTTGTAATGAGAGCTAGCGCTGCGCCCCCGGCCCTGTCGGCCCCACATGACATCCATCCCCCGTGGTTCTTCCCGCGCGTCCCGCCGTCCATCCTCGTGCAACCCCTCTGAGGGCGCTTGTGCCGGTCTTCCGGCTAGAAAACCATTCGGAGTGGAGCTTTCGAACAAAAACGAGCGCTCGCTATTATATTTGTTGCTTCATTTCTGCCGCGCAACTAACACTTTTTACTTTCTCATATTGCATGCGGAGGCGGGCATTGGAATATTGAAATAATAAAAAAAATTGCGGGGGAGATTTTGTGAAAATATCATATTCCGTGTGCAGTTATTACGCCCTAAACTAAACTACCATTAAAGTTCTGTTAGAATGTCTCACTTTGGCAATATATATTTTTTGCATTTTGAAATCAACATTCCATATTTGAAAATGACATTTGGCTGCAAACTAATTTTATTAATGATTTAGCTCCATTTCAAATTTTTTTTTAAATTTTTCGGGATTGTGGAATCCATTCTAATGCAGTCTTTGGTGACCTTCTGCTGTCCATTGGTTGTACATGTTCGTACCATATCAAGCTGTTTTGTCTCTATATCTTTACTTAAACGTTCTTCTATCCCATCTCGTCTGGAACTTCTTCCCTTTAGGCGCGATAGAGGCATTTTTATATTTGATGGCGAAAATAAAACACTGTTGAATGTCACAAATCCAACTTGTCAGTGTCCACTAAAATCTAACATTGCATATTACAATCATTATTCCCACTTGCAACGTTTATGAGAAAATTGAAACTTGTTGGCACTGACAAGTTGGTTTTGTGACATTCAACAGTGTTTTATTTTCGCCATCAAATCCATCAAATATGATCTACACTTTATAATTGTATTAAAAATGTTATATTTTCTTTTCTTAATTATTTAAGCATCCACTGTTGTTTTTCGTGTCTGGTAAATTCTTATTCTAATTGCTGTCCTGTCTGCTACTGTAATGTCGAATACCTACCACACCCAAATAAGTGTTTTCTGTACACGCCTCAATCTCCTGACCATCTTCATATTTGATATTGTATGATTCTGCGTCTATCGGTAGGTATCGAGTTTTTTTGTATTTATACTAGGATAGTTTATGGTCCACCTATTCTATATTTTTTTTCTTCATTTGCTATTACTACTTGATCATCGGCAAACTTCAACACAGTTAACAGCTTCGTCACTAGTAGGTTTGTTACATGGTAAAACCGGTTTACTGCCTGCAACAGGCTTAAAATAGTTGCCATAACTTACTAGTGGGATGGAGGGGTCTTAAAGTGGAAGAACAGTCGTTTGCTTGTGAAAATCATATTGGTACAGGGCGAAGTTCTTTTGTTATTGTTCAGGGTATCACTACGGTGTTGTAAATGCCTGTGATGGAGTGGAAGGTTCCGAAATTAGAACCACATCTCATTCCTATACCTTTGTGACTGTTTACTTGCAGAGATAACTGTACTGGGCTTTACAAATGACAAAAGAATTCTATTAAGATAACATTAATAATATTACATTTGAACGGGTCAGCCTTGCAGCTGTGACCCAAAACAACTCCTAATAATTACACCTGCTTATCATCAGTAATGCTAGCTGAACGCCTTGTCGCCGAATTTCACAAAGGAAAGTTATATTAGTACGCTGATACCGAGGACTGAATACGTCGCTGCACTACAACTGGGGATATATATATATATAAGACATGTTTTACAATGGCAATTATGTACATATAAAGACATGCAAAATGTGAGGGTAAATTACACTACAACACAACAGGTCCAACTTATTGTACACCTTCATAACATACTGAAAACTAGCGGTAAATAGCACATGCAACATATAATAATAAACACAAATCACGCTTAGGTTATTCCCTGATCGGCGGCGAAATGTGAACAAGGGACGTTACAGACCCCAAGGTGTCGAGTAGAGCGCTGACGCTGTCGCCGCCAAACTTGAACGATTAACGGCGGGCTTTGCCAAATGGAACTCGCAAAATAAATTGTTCCCCGTACTGGAAAGGTGTGAACTTTGCACGCTTTGTAGGGTGAACTTTTCCAAAACTGCGTTGGAAGAATGAGCAGTGGTAGTTCGGGAATATCTACACATTCAGGATAAGTCAACCACGCGTTGAACTGAAAGCTTTTCAAAGATTTTTCGGGATCTACAGGGTGTTGATGATTCCTTTTAATGTATTCAGTCGGTCGCTGTGAAATTCCACGAAACCGCAAAAGCAAGACGGTATTCAGAACTGCATACTTATTAGGCTGCGCTTCAGGGAGCTGGAAGGTCCAACAAGGTCATGATTTGTCTAATCGGTACGACAGACCTTCCCCAGCTGTTATTACGGAACTAAGCCACACCCCTCGACGCACGTCTTGTGCATACTCTAACCATATGTCCCACGCGGCCGAATGCGAGAAGAAATTCTACGATGCAAAACACACGACTCCCGCTGGCGCGTGCCTTCAAAGGCTAGCAGTTCGGAGATTTCCAAATAATCCTTACACATCATATGTCTTAATGAACACTTAGGCTTGGTTTGCTATTCTTATTTATAATTTTCTGGTACTTGCTTGAAGAGGAAAATACTATTTGTGCATGGTTTTCCTGCTGTAAAGCTACATTGCGGCTCATCCTTCATTTTATATTTGTTTTCTCTAATTTTTCCCATGAAGACGATTAAACATACAGTTCACTGATATACGGCGATAATTAGAGACATCTATTTTATCACCTTTTTATGGACAAGCAGATGTAAGCAATTTCAGTTCTTCTAATGCGGGTTGTCCATTAAAGTATTTATTGTAAACTGTAGTCTACGTATTAAAAAACTTTTGCGTACAATATTTCAGTAACTCCGCTGGTATGCCACCTAGGCCGCTAGATTTCCCATTCTTTATTTACATAACAGCTTTCCTCATTATGTCTAAATCAATAGTTACTGCCTCTTCTCGAAGATTTATTTCTGTACGTATGTGGGAATCATTTTGAGATATTTTTTTCTGTTAATAGCGCTCATACTAGTGGTTTAGGCATTTGTCCATTGGTATTACTTCAGTAAATATCTTTTATTTTTAATCTGATTTGACTCTGTTGATAAAACCTCCATGTTTCTCTCGATTTTCACCTAGGTATGCATTAATTTCCTTGCGGTTGTTATACGGAGAGTGCGCTCTACCACTGATCTGTATTGCCACCGATGTGGATTTGGATCAGACATTAAATGACTACGGACATGAACTACTACCGATTTGATTTATAACCAACTTGGATTACAACCGATGTGGATTTAGATCCGACAGCTACTACCACCGACTTGGTTTACTACCGACTTTTAAAGTTTGTAACAACACGGTATGCCACCGAACTAAAATACCACCGACTTGGTGTACAAACCGACTTGGATTACCACCGATGGGGATTTACATCCGACATGAACTATCGCCGGTGTGGACTACCACCGCGCGTTTACTTCCAACCGTTTCCGACAGTAGTTGCTGCAACACGTCTTACGAGAGGGACCGCGAACTTTATGAAGTAATTGGTATCACTAGCTGCTGAAAGACTTTATATTTCGTCAGTAAATTGTTTATATTGTAATAAAATGTCAGTATTATGTTTTAACTCGTACATAGATTTACATTCTTTCAACAGAAATGCGATCTTGTTTGATTAGCGTATGGCGTATTTTGGCCAGTAAGCAAATTTTACTAAAATTCTGTAAGTATTAGAGCATTATTATTATATAAACAGGCATCCGCGGGTGCGATAAATTTCGTACTACCCACAAAATTATCAAGATATTGTGGTTTTGTTTGTGAATTTGTTTGATATGCAGCGTGTTTAACGTCTCACCTTCACACTCATGCATTTTTCCTATTTATTTTCTAATCAATTAAAAATTTGGTCGATTTACCTATCCGTTAAAGCAATTATTTTCATAGTTTTAAATAATTTTACTGCAAAACAGTGGCCTACTGCGACAAAAAAATTATATATATATATATAATGCAGTTAGTAAAGCTAATATAAACCACTAACACTGCACAATGGTGACCCCGACGTGATCTGAACACGCAACCTTCACTAACCCACTAACGCTGCAGTACTAACATGTGCCTAAAATAGTGAATCCTTGAATTTTGTCCATCTTGCGACCCACAATAAAATAAGACGTTGTATGTACCACGTGTGCAATCAAGATTATAGCGCTTGGACAACATTCACTCATGCTATAATATATATTGATTATGCCCTAATACATAAATAACTATTAGTGTGGAGCGTAAAACTTTTATTGGAAGCTATAGCTGGCTGTGACAAGATGGAAAATAAATTTAATTCACTTCACATCCTTTATCTAATAGACTTGTCTGTCCGGGACGCTGTTTTGTCTGTCCGGGACGCTGTTTCAGCAGTCAAACCGTAAGAGATAGAGAAAAAAGTTATTAAAGTTATATGTTTGGAATGGTCATGTCAGGTCAGGAACCGAATTTCAGTCACATGACACTTTCGGTTTTCGAGAAATCACGTGATTTCCGTCCGTCCGGGACGCTGTTTCAGCAGCCAAACCGTAAGAGATAGAGAAAAAAGTTATTAAAGGTATATGTTTGGAATGGTAAAGTCAGGTCAGGAACCGAATTTCAGTCACGTGACACTTCCGGTTTTCGAGAAATCACGTGATTTCCGTCCGTCCGGGACGCGTTCTATTTGAAAAACGGTCTTTTTTGTTTTATTAAATGAGACATTTGTCTCACTGGTTGCTAGTTTTCTAATAATATTTAACGTTATGTTCTAACAATGTGGAATATCTATGAAAAAAGTGTACATTATTTGTTTGTCCAGCTCTTGTTACAGGTTAAAAATTTACTCTAAAATTTTTCACATAGTATTCCAGCGCACCCTCCAGTTAATTTATTTTAGAAACCTCGTGGATAATTGTCTCATGTGTTTTTTTCTTTTCCAGCTTGCGAATGCAACCAGCATGCCAGGCGATGCCGCTTCAATATGGAGCTGTACAAGCTGTCGGGCAGGGTGTCCGGCGGGGTGTGTCTAAAGTGCCGGCATTTCACAGCCGGAAGACACTGCCACTACTGCCGGGAAGGCTACTACCGGGACCCCACCAAGCAGATAACGCATCGCAAAGCCTGCAAACGTGAGTCCAAAACAGTAACTCAATAATACATTGTATCGTGTGTTAAAAAAACTCATTCGCAGCATGCCATGATTAAATTGAAGTTTGCCATAACTTGGTACCTACCCATTGAAGCAAATGAACTACCGTAGGTCAGAGAGAACTAAATTATATCTTGATCTTGAACTATTTTTCTAAAAATACACAAAATACTTAATAAAAACATTTTTTTTACTGTTATGAGTAATACACTCGTTGTTTTTGTGTAAATGCCATCTTGTTTTCCTTTTTGCTTGATAGAAGTAAACTTAGTGTAGTGTAAACTTTTGCCTGTCACAGTGACAGATGTTTTCATAAACAAAATACAATGTGACATTCACCAACAGACTTAAGACATGACTAGATTTTTTATCTTTCTTTCTAAGGCTTACTCTAAATGAGTTTTTTTTTTTGGTACACACGATACAACGAGCATGAAATGGTTCTTATTTTTCAGCAGTGTGAAATGGTATAATTTGATCTGAAGGTTCATTAAAAAAATGGAAATGAACATTCCATGCGGGCTGCGCGTTATATTTCTTCTACGAGTACTACCTTGTTGATCTTTTCGCTAATCCATTGTCTGATACTTTTCTAGATATTTCGGATAGCAAATTTAATGAAGTAACCTGCACAGCTTTCACAATAATTAGATGGGGGTGCTAGTTTTCTAACCATTCATTTTCACTGTCACTCTCAATAGTAATAAATTGGAAATCACGTAGACGTTTTCTTATAAGGTACTATCCCACGGGTTGGCACGGAAACACGTACGAAATGAAAATTTGTATCCAAGGTAGTACTACATTTACTCATCAATGACTCGCATTTAACGAGCAGATATCTTGGTAGAAAAAGGATCATTTCCCTTCACCTTTGTCCATTGGTGCTCATTAGAGCTCACGTTAATTTCAATTGCCGCTGATGCGATTCCGAGCCGTCGCCGGGTTAATCTCGACGGAAAAATAATTTTAATAAGGCCGCGCTTTAAGAAATTGCGCGAGCAAATCTGTTTCAATTAAACGCGGCCAGTTCATGGGCGCAGCTCAGCTCGCGTTTCACCCCAGGTTCCGGACGGGAGCTTAATATCGGTTGCACTTGCAAAGCAACCCCTGTTGCACATATGTAATTGCTGGCGCGAGCAAAACTTGACGCGGCCATTAAGCATTCGAGCTGCTTGGAGAAGGAAGCTCGCGACGTGATTTAAAGCTTTTGTTCGAGTGTTTGCAGATTTTTTTTGGTTGTGTTTGCAGTTTGATTTAAAACTGGATGTTAATGGAAAATGCAAGAACAACTAAATTAGTTTAGTTTTAAATAACAGCTAAATGATGTTTTTACTAGTTGTAGAGCAACAGGTCGAAATTACTAAATGGGGATGTGATTGAACTTGAGTTTTATGGTTGCTTACGCAATCAGGCCCATTGCAGTTGTTCAAATTAAAAGATGATTAGATTGTTTATAAAGTATTATAGAGGGTGTAGCCAAGTGTTTCAACAGCAATTATTTGCACCACGACCATGCACCAGTACCTTAATGTTTTTTTTGTAAAGTGTTTTCGACAGTGTGTCTATAATTACACTTAATTCTACTTTCTCTATCATTATATTTTCCATTAAACTGCACTGGAAATCATCCAGATGCTTTATTTATTAAAATGTTACCTTTGGCATCAGAGTTATTTTCTTTGCAAAAAGTAAAACTACATCATCAGTGATACTTCGGTTGCTGCAGTAATATTTACCCTGAATTGAGAAAACAAACTACACTATGCGATTTATAAATATACAATTACTAACAATTAGAAAATACTATCTATATCATATGTTGCGACTTGCGAAGGCTTCAAACTTAAATTGCTTAGCTTTAATTTTTTCAAATGTGGGTTTGTGATGTATCTATGACTTAATAGTGAAATCACTCTAGTAAGATTAATTCGAATGCCATGCAATCAGTCCTTTATTTTGTGCTGATCGAGATTGTATCATTTCCTTTTTAAATTTTACAGCCGATCACCTAACGTTGTCCTAAATCCAAAGTAGTGAAAGTTGCACAATTTACGTCTTTATTAACCAAGATTTTTGGTTTTATGGAGGTTGAAACTATAAATAATGTCGACGTTAATCCTTGGACGAGTTGCTGTAATAGGTAGCATCAGTTTCCCATGTAAACCTACTCTGTTACCAAATAGAAGTGCATTTCGCAAAATTGTATGTGTACAGGACGAACACAAGCTTTTTCCCCCACTTGTTTATGATATGAAGCAAGTTCGCGGCTTTACTTTTCTGATATACTAATTGTATATTTTAAAAATTATAGCTACTGATACGATGTCTTCTTAGCGTTGCGTTGACTGGAAATATTATTATTTAAGTAGCAACGTTATGATTAATTGATGCATCAAGCTGGAACTGATATTATCTTTCAAAATATTCAATAAAACTAAAAAACCGATTATGATTATGGTCTCAAATATCAGCAATGTTCAAACTAAAGTTCATTAATTTCGCAGAATATCGGATACCTAGCTTAAATCAGAGTTAGAAAGTGACCTCTCTCTTCTGTTAGTTTCAGTTGAATTTGATAACAAACTGTCACGCCATCTCTTTAGTACGTAGTTTGTTTTATTTCCTCTCCAAGTCTGTGGCAATCCATATCGGCAGTAGTTCACGTTGGTGGTAATTCAAGTCGGATTAAAGCCACATCGGTGGTAATACAAATTTAACCCTCTTTTCCTGAACGTAGCTGGAATTCTACTAGGAGTGGTTCTAGTAACATGATCGTGGCTTTGTTAGTGTGTTATAGGTTTTGTCTTCCGCTGTCGCTCTAATTTCAGCGGAATATTTTACAATCAGTGGCGGATCGTGGAGAATTTTGATGGTACAGCCGACCACTGAACGTAAAATGCATTTTCCATCCCCTCACAGACAAAAACAGATTCCGATATCTCAGATTTAAATATTTCGCATATGGCTGGCGAAAACATTTACCAAATTTTACAGGCTAATAAAATATGATGAACTGAATCGAATATTCCTCTTTAATGTTTCGTTTACCCTTGTAATTCGGTCAAAAAATTGCATCTACACTGTTTGAAATACATAGAGGGATGCGTGATTGACCTAGGTACCTATATTATTTCAAGATGTGCAATAATTTACTAGAAAATTTTGACTGTAATAAAATGGCAACCGTAATTATTTTGTGAAAACCCCAACGTTCAACGTCTCTTCTGTCGGAATTGTGCACGCGGTTTTCTGAATACGCTCTCCGGACGAGGCCTTTCTTCATCTGAACTCGATGAAGTCAGCGTCCGTGCGAAAATTGTAATCAGAACTATATTCCACACGCGGCTTCTATTGAATGTTAAAATACCTTATCTTTGGATCTACTTCTTGCCATTCTATTTCAGCTGCAGTTTATAAGCTTTCGAAAAACTGAGAGCCGCATCGATCTGGCCATTTCTTATGGTATACAGAAATTTGTCTTTCATAATAAAAAAATCCTTGAAAGATTATAGTAGATCCAGTACAAAAACTTCTACGGTGAAAAGAATATAAAGAAGAGCTTTTTACAGATACAAGAAATGTTAGAATCGAACAAAGCAACACCGAAAGACCAAACATAATAAAAGAAGAAGTCATTTACGCAATAAAAACATTAAAACGCGAAAAAGCCGTTGGACCCGACGAAATTCCAAGTGAACTTCTAAAATTAATATATGAAGAAATTGGATGTTATTGTTGATCTCTTTAACTCGGTATATAGAACCGGGATAATACCAAAACAATGGATCAAATCTATCTTGATAACTATACCCAAAAAACCGAATACTAGAGAATGTAGTGACTACCGAACAATTAGTCTCATGAGTGACACATTAAAGGCGTTTCTTATAATTAGTCATAAGAGACTATATAATAAACTAGAAGAAGAAATAAGTAACACCCAATTTGGCTTCAGAAACGGCCTCGGTAAAAGGGAAGCACTATTCGGTTTTAATGGACTAATGCAGAGATGCTCAGATATGAACCAAGACGTGCACGTGGGCTTCATATATTATGAGAAGAAGGCCTTTGACAATGTACGCCACGATACACTCAAGATGTACAGATTATTGAATCGCTATTATACTGGAATCAAACAGTCACCATTACTGTAGATAATGAGGTAACAGATGAAATACAAATACACAAGGGTGTATACTGTCCGCCATGCTGTTTAATCTGTACTCTGAGGAACCAACAAGAGTCGTCGTAAATAGTCAAACAATTAATAACTTCACATATGCGGACGATACTCTCATCATAGTAAAGACGATACATGACCTACAGGGAACAGTAAAAAAGGTAAAAGATGTAGGACTGAACTACCGCCTCAGAATGAATCTAAAAACGTCAAAATACATGGGAATATCAAATACAAGAACTCCAAATCAAAACTTATTAATCTACAATGTGCTTATAGAAAGAATTACTAACTACAAATATCTTGGCACATGCATCACCAATAATATTGACCAAACATTGGAAATTAAGACCAAAATTGAAATGGCTAGAAACACATTTATCAAAATGCTGGGGTGCCTTTGTGATAGACAAGTAAAACCAGAGGTTCGTACCAGAATGTTAAGAGGCTATATGTTCTTTGTTCTAGTCTATGGACTGGAAATATGGACACTAAAACAAGCTGAAATAAAGAAGTTGGAGAACTTCGAAATGTGGTGTTATAGGCGCATGCTTAAGATATCCTGAATTAACAAAGTGACAAAGAACTTGAGATCATACACACAATAAAAAGAAGAAAACTAGAATAACTGGGTCACATAACAAGAGGATAAAGGTACGAACTGCTACAGGTGATAATGCACGAGAAGTTATCACAGGCAAGCATAACATCGGCAGGCGCAGGATCTTATGGCTGCGCAACTTGAGAGAATGGTGTGACACCACATCCAAGGAGTTGTTCCAAGCTGCCGCTTCTAAAGTAAAAATAGCGATGACGATTGCAGACCCCCTGAAAGAAGATGCCACTTAAAGAAAAAGAAGGCAATCTGATGTTAGTCTTTGAAAATGTCCTACCTATCAAAGTTGTGCTCCCTGAACAATGTTTTCTACAGTGGTTTCACAATCAGATTGCTTTATGTTTTGTCTTTGATTCAATTTTATTTAACTAGTGTCTTGGCTGTTATTTGCATTTATTTCAATATGTTCCTGCAATAAACAGAATTTTAGATGATATTCGCTATTATCTGCGATTGCGTAATTAAAGCGTTGCCTATGGGACAGCAATTGCAGTAAGTAAATATACGTCACAAACAAAAAATACTCAGAGGACGTTTTTGTCGGAAGCGCACATAAAGCCGACGCCACGCTTGGAATTCACTACATTCCATCTTTTAGGATAAACTTTCCTGACCTTTCTGTTGCTTTTGCTATGGAAACTAGGGCATAAATCGAGTCCCATCAGGTCCCACGATGCCTGGGCCCATTTTTCTCCGTTGGCCTGCAGATGCAAGCCGCTGAACGCCCAGCAGAACGACTCCTGTAGCTCGACCGCTGCGAGAAACGCCTCAAATTCAGCCATTACCTCACACCTAGGGTTCAACTGCTTTCCGCGAAGGTCGCTGCTTACCTCTAGCTCACGAGGCGCTAATTGCACTGCTTGAACCTCGTACAAAATCTCGGAAGACCAGCCAACACCCGATGCACAAATTAGACACTTTTTATAAACCTCTGCAGAGGTTCTACGAATTACTACAACCTACTACAGCAAACCCGAAGGATATAAAATTAAGTTTCAAACACTAAATTGGGAAAAAGGTATTTATTCAACTATTAACAATCATTTATTGGGGAAATCAAAATTAACACCACTTCACAGCTTGGCTTCCTTTCCCCACTTTTTGTTTGTTTTTGACCTTACATTGTTTTACATTATTTTCAAGCCTACTCTGATTACATTTTGCTCACATAAAGTCTAACACTATTTTTAATATCGTTTTACAAATTATTATTAAGGCCAATGCTATCTTATACAATTTCCAAAATTAAACTAGCACATTTCTGGAACATTTTATAAAATAATATTTGATATGTTTGAAATGTTATTAGTTCATATTATAATCATAAAGGCTTAAAATGTGTTCAAAGCAATATATTTGCAGGTTTCTACTACGAAAAATGTATGGATTCTGTTAAAACATATTGAGGTTCCTTATCTAATTCCCTGGTAGTTGTGTCAAATGCTTTGTCTAAGTTGACAGATAGCAGCGGAACGACGTTCCCATACTCTTTTGTAGAAACAGAAATAGAATAATAGAAAAAAACATGAATGTGGCCAATATTATTTAAGTTATTTTCGCGATTTCATAAATATTTTTGCACGCTCTTGTTCCAGAAGGAAATATAGCACCGATACAAAATAAGTCGTGTTCAACAACTACGACAAGAAATAAGGAATGTCTGTGCAGCTATTGGAAGTAAGAAATGAATTTGTTTGAAAATGAACTGTTTATCTCTGATGAAGCACATTTTAATTTTTGTGGTTACAGTCATGAAAAAACTGTCGTTATTGGCCCCAAAATAATCCACAAGATTTGCTTTATGTTCTTCTTCATTCAGGAAAAGTGATAGTTTGGTGTGCTGTGTCATACTTCTTTGACGATAGAGAAAATGTGATCACTTAATCTTTTAAAGCCTTTTTCTTCCAATTACAGCATCTTAGAATTGAACAAAATATGTTTCAACAATATGGAGCCACTTGCCATACGGCGCGAATTAAAATGGATTTTGATTGGCTTTTGCGGTCATTATTACCAATGGTGGTCACCTTCAAGATATTGTTCCACACCTAGGCTAAATAAATCTCTACCTTTCTTATGATGATATAATTGTTATTTGGTTCGCTAATATACGATAAAAGTTATTCGAAAAATTTCATTCTCGATCTTGTATTTATTTGGTATTATGTTTCCAAATAAAATATTGTTTTTGCATTGATGCGCCATTGGTTGACGAGCGTCTCGGTACTCTTTTTTTGCAAAACACCACTGGCAGGTGCACATAAACCTACCTTTTTAAATTTCTGCTTTTTTCTGACCTAACTGAGTAATACGGTAACTATGTTTTAACTTCAAATTTATACCTATATATATATTTCAATATTTCTTATAGAATTCTCACTTTCACTTCCCTTTATTTTTCGTACAACTTCGTGTATGGTTTTTGTCTTTTATTAGCACATTAGGATAAGTTTGTCTAAGTTATTATTTATCTAATCCTTTTGCTGTTAAATTATGAACGTTTAGTTTTTCTCCAATAATGACTTGCTTTTTATCATCCTTGACCAGGTATGTGGTATTTCTATGGTATTTTGTATTTTTAATAGTAAAAATTATTTTAGTTAATATCAATATCATGTGTGCAAACATAACATTGCAAATACATAGCTAGATTTTCCTGATAATGTTCGTGGAAACTATAGCTATACACATTTCTACACCCAGTGTAGGTTTCATTACGATCAAGACCTTTTAAATGGAGCTGCAGGTATGTATATAAAATATTACGAAATGTTTACAAAAAGTGTTGTTTCTGTGACTTACAATGTGTGCATCTCAACACCTGTTTTCCACTGTTGTAATCGGTAACTACTAAACGAACGATTTTACATACTAAATAAATTCCATGCAATATTTCTAAATACTAAGGCAGCGGTAACCAAGCACACAAACACAGTTTGCATGCTGATAAGCAATGATTAATGTTAAACTAACAGCAATCGACAACACTATGACAGATGTGCAGTGAAAGAACAATTGTATTCATTGAAAATTGTCCATAGCTGTTCAATGCGGTTAAGTATTTATGACGTATTTAAAAATTCATTCATTATTTCACTCTAATAGATGGCCTCTTATCGAATAATTCTAACGGTTTCATATACAGAATGCTTGTAAAAGGTACACTGTTCATCATCAGTAAGAAAAGTCATTCCAAGACATTCCTAGTTCAGTACGTATTCTAATCCTATTACGATTTTTAACTCAGGGCATACTATACCCTCATCTACCTTTAAGGTCCTTGATGCCGTTTGCCAGTTGGTGACTGGGCTTTGTGGGAAAAACATAAAATCTTACTACAATAAGTAAATTGAAAATGATCAGACTCATAGCTCCCGTTTTCGTGAAAACTTAACATCGATTCCACAAGATTGTATTTCGCTCAAGAACATCCGTCTTGAAGAATAAATTATAGTCATAATCTCTTCCAGGAAGTAGCGACGATAGTTTAATAAAGTGCCGAAACCCCACAAATCACAGCAGCGAAAGGCAGCCGTGTACATCGCATATTTTCATCTGACCGCTTTATCAGATTAAGTTACAAAGTAATTAAAATCTCTTGGTGAAATACGGTCCCAGAGTCACATAAATATGTTCCGAAAAACTCGTTCCGAAACGAATGGCGGGAGTTAGCGAACAAGTTGGCTGCGAGGAAATCGTCCTTTGGCATAATTCCTGTATTTATAAAGCAATTGCACTGCCAACTTGTGCCTGTTAAAGCTACTAATAGCTGGCAGGCCACACACTTCGAATCCGCGAAAATTTTAATTTAATTTTAAAAATCTCTCCTATCGCAAGCGATTTGGAATTGCAGTATTTCTCTGCCCCTGAGTGTGTACGACATTTCACGTTTGCAAATGCGAGGGTGGTTCTTATGCCGTTCCGGGAAGGGTGCGTATCCAAGCTACTGCTTATAAACAGGAGATCTATTTATGTTGATATATGTTGGCGCTTATAGCGCATTTTCTTCTTTACCTGGCGCTGATAACGAGGAAAAATTAGTCAAGCACAGAACATAGACTTTCCCATACTCAAAAGTTTTTACTTTTCTACCATTTGGAATTACAAGAGTCGTTGCTGTATTTTCAGACGAATAATGATTAAAGGTAGACTTTTTGTAGTGATGCTTCAAGACGAGAACGGGGCTAGAGGAGAGAAGTGCGCAATATCAGTCTCACATCTGCTTACATGAAAATGGAAAACTCTTAATGGCATTTTCCAAACGTGCGTCAACTTAAAAACACATTTCATAATTCAAGAAACCACAAATCAGCAATAGATTATAGAATAACCAGTAGTGGTATAAATTGTCAGTGTTTTAAAATCTCGCTCTACGAAACAAAGACCGTTATGTTTACATGCCACGCGATGATTGGAAAAGAGCTATTAAATCGCTGGTTTATGAAAGCTGACTTTCATAATTACACAACGCTGTCAATAACTGATCAGGGGCTAAAAATTCCAAAGGTAGCAGCAATTCATCAGTTTTACCTGCTAGGCAATAGGGTCGAGTTTGGTATTAAAATGCGCGTAATTAGATTAGCTACAATATGATGCCAATCAAATAATTCTTGCTGACTCTTGGAAAAACAGACAAATTTAATGAAATGCTACATCTACTTAGAGAGGGCATTTGGCCGCACACTCCTAATGGGGCATATTTTCTTTAGAAGGATTCCTAAAGCCAATTTACCTATGAGATTATAACAGCCATAAATAATGCTGCGTAGTATGTTGGCGATTCTGTTTCAGTTGAAGAACGTGAAGATGATATTAACAGTACAGCTGTATACAAAATTAAATACGGCGGTACTATCTATTAGAAATAGATACACAACAGTAAGCAAAGTACGAACAAAGTTTCAAATTTTAACTGTTCGAGAATAAAACTAACAAGCTACTGAAGAAGTAAAAATCCAAATGTATAAGAGTACGACGAGATCAATATTATCATAACACGATTAAGGAAACTTTACTATTTTTTCTACTGCTATAATACTAAAAATGAGTGCAAGCGATATAGAACGTGCAGTTTCTTTTATAAAGAAATTTCTATAGTGTTATGGCACTAACTCATGGAATTTGTAATGCGTGAGAATGTTTACATCCGGGACTCTAGGATATTGCAAACAACTTAATATCTCGAAGAATGTCTACATCCGTGACTACTCATTGCCTGGGAAGTCTAGATAACCAAGTACGAAACAGGGAACGGGCAGATTTTATAAAAACGTTTGCGAAGTTGGGCTCTCGCTCATTACATATCAGTTTAAGTTATTACGTATTTATTTACTTACGCCTAAGTTAAGCAAGAAGCTACAGTTTCCATCAAAAAATCAAAAATTTACCGCTAAGGCAACTTTATTCTGATTTAAAAACAAATTCCTGAAAATGTATTTATAATTATGCACATTCTTATGCAGAATACTGCCATGTTACATGTTATTGACATATCACTTCATTACTTAGCCAAAATAACAAATACATTTAGTTTTCTTTCACATGTTCCAAACAGTTTGGCTATGCAACTGAATAATGTAAACATGAAACTATAAAAAAGTAAAACAAACGCATGATGCATGTTATCCTATCCCTAGAAGCACTGTTACAGCGTTGCATGCGTCATAAAGCTTCTGGTGCAATATAGAGAGCTGAATTATTATGCTGCTGTGTTATATTTAAACGTATCTTATATTAAAAACAAACAAAATCTTCATAATAGCTTTGTATACAATATACTTTCAGAGTAACATGCTAACCGGAGTCTTTCTGAAGTCACTATTATTGAGTACTCGTATAAGCAACGCACTCTAATCCTAGAAGGATTATAGATCAGTGACCTTCTTCGCATGTTCATGTTACATTGACTTACCGACTGAAAATTGTTCCCCCTTGTTTTCTAGCTTCTACTAGTTTCTAGATGTGGCCAAACCATTGCAATGTTTGAGCTTTTACGAGTTTTACGAACATTATTACGTCTTTAATAGTAATTTCTTGTGAAATTTCACAATTTGTACTTCTTAGCTTATTGCATTCTTTGACTGGACCAAGTATTGTTCTTATTATTCTTCATTCGAACCTTCACAATTATTCGTCTTCACTTTTCATCATAGCTACTGCGTTTAAGAGATTTGTGAAAACCGTCCTTATGCTTGTTTTCTAAATTTACATTTTTGTATTTCTACTTCCCTCTCGTCTTCTCGTGTCAGTACTACATACAGTCCAACTTCTTTCTTTCCATTTGTCCTCTGTCATATCTACTGTCACCAAATAATGATCTGCGCCCACATTTGCCCCGTTATACCGGGTGCTGACTTGCGCGACGCACCACATTAATTTGCATAGTAAATTATTTATGTTCAATTATTTGCTCCCCTAATTATTTTAGAGCTTAAGTGTAAATACATTTTTTGTAGAGACAAAAATACTGCACCCATTCATACTGTTGCTAACAATTTTTCATTTTCCGGAACTGAAGCAATGCAAAAAACAAACTAGCATTTTCACAAAAATCAGTAATGCCATGGAATTATTGAAACAAGCCAATGCCAACGCAAATGCGTGCGGAGCGACAATATGTGTTGTTTGTTTGTTTGTCGTTGATGTTTCATTATTAATTATGTTCTGCTTAATGTCTCTAAGGTACCTAGACCTTGTCCATAACAAAAATGGTTTTACGAGTATGGTGGACGTTCGTTAACTAAGCTCCTTGTTTATTGTAAAATATCCGTATCGGCAAATTCCAAACAGTACAACCATTAATAAACTGATTTATTTTAAGTTTAAACTACAGGCACGTTATGAAATAATTGTAGGTGTAATAATGAGGTTCAGAACTTACACCAAAACGAGAAAAACGACAATAAATTCAATCTTTTGACGGCAGTGACTGGATGATCGCCCCGCACGCACTTGCGTTGGCATTGGCTTGTTTCAATAATTCCATGGCGTCACTGATTCTTCTAAAAATGTTAATTTTTTTTGCATTCCTTTGGTTCTGGAAAATGAAAAATTGTTAGCAACAGTATGAATGGATGCAGTATTTTTTTCTCTGCAAAAAATTTATTTTTACTTTAGCTCTAAAATAATTAGGGGAGCAAATAATTGAACATAAAGAATTTACTATGCAAATTCCTATGGTGCGTCGCGCAAGTTAGCACCCGGTATATTCTTGTATCAGTTTAATTTTTCCAGCTTTTCTTAGAAATGACAACATGTTCTGTTTGGGTTACTAGTTTTACTTCCTTTTACCATAAAGGAAGTATTGGATTCACCCCAAAAATTGTAAATTAAGTTTTCAACAAATCTTCACGTTTTAGAGTCCCCCGAACCCTGTTTTTTAGTTAACTTCAACTAACTCTCTATTTTGTACGGTTCTTGTAGAATTTGTAATTTTTGAAAATTTTGGACAAACGCTTAAAAATTAAAAAACAAATTTTTAGCATGCCAGATTTTTATTCCTAGATGCGTCAAATCTACGCTATGTTCTTTGGGATGTAATAATTTCTTTTAGATACAAGTTTTATAGCTATCTTCACCATCCCGTTTCAATGCATTACTGAATTTACGCATTTTAATTTTTTATTTTTATCTTCCGTTTATTACTTACAAGTATTTGAGAATATAGAAATTCTAATTCCTGGTAATTATTTAATTCGAGACTTCCATCATTCTCTAGGTGAGATGAAGACAAGAGTAATTCCCAATTGTCAAAATGAGAGTTGTAGTTCTTCCGTTGAAATCCGAACTGCGAGTGCAAATTCTCGATTTCTAATTAAATTATTTCTGTACCAGAAAAGTGTGAATATCTCTTAATCCAAAAGAAAACAGCTACACATAAACTTCTTGTCTCTTAGCGACACCAACGCTCGATGATTTTTCAGGTTATGTATAGCAGTAATAGAAATTGTCGTACCTACAAGACAAAAATTGTTTTTTCTGTTGTAACGTATAGAAATATTTATTTTTCAGCAAAATCAAAGACACCAAAGTTTCTATTTCTGTTATTGTATAATTTTATTTCAGTTTTTTTTAAATATAGGAAATCCTATTAATTGCTGACGCACATATATAAATGTAACAACAACAATAAGAGAATTCGAAAAGCGTTTTATTAAAAACATGTGTTCTCAAATAGAAATGCTGTAATATAAGAAAAGTAACTTAATGAAACATTCAACATATCTACCATTCTTACTCTTAAGGATGCTCAAAAGTTTGCTACGTGTAAATTATGCTCAAAGAAAAATATTAATTTGTTATCCGGGAGTTGTCTTGAGCTAGTTAGTTTCAATTATTATTTAGTTGATATGGCGTGGGTTATGTAGCCACTTTTTTGTTGATGTGTGTTTGGTTACCTAACTTAACCCCCTGGTCTATTTTTATGTGAATTTTGAGGCGATCGCCTGTAGCCATCTTCGGCAAATTAAGTGATAGATTCTTTCTGATGCCTTGTGGTGGATGTCTAAATTTTAAAATCGTCCGATATCTTGGAATCTTTCGATCAGCAACAATGTGTCGTATATGCAGCCGCTGAAGCTCTAGTAATGCTATGATTCAGGAAGATTTCAGAAGCAAACTGACCCCTGTCAATTCTCCACTCTCCGGTAGGTTATTCAACTTTCGATTTTGTAGGCACTTCATGATGTTGGAGTATTTCAGGCCTCTTACCATCCTGCTTAGTATATGTATTTCCTTCTTGGTGCTTGTATGCCAACACGAGGAACACCTAGAGAAAGGATTTATAGGCAGTTCTGTTCTGTCGTCCAGCTACACTGGCAAAAATACCTCCTCTGAAGACCTTTATCTCCTACAATTTCATTCCGTCATACTGGGAAAGAGCCTGCAGACTCTACTCCTGCAGTGTCGAGGCAGCTTCACCAGCTCAGGACCAGAATTCTCCGAGTTTTCTTTATGGCCACCGCAATACAGAATTAAGTATACCCAGGTACATTTTTTACGATTCCCATCATGGTCGAGCCATTTCTAATACGTGGAGATGCCGAACTGGAGTAATATTTCTCCTGTGTATGCCGAACTTTTATGGTAGCGTTTTACTTACAGATTTCAGTACGATTCTAAGTAGATCGTTGGGGAATACACGACTGCAACTTTCCTTGTTGAATTGCCCTTGTGTACGGAAAATTAATTGTCACATCCTAGTACTTTTTAGTATTTTCGTAGTGGCTGTCAGGTTCGGCGATTTTAGTCGCATTCAGTTTCTTAATGGTAGGACACGTTTAAAAACGATCTTGTGCGACGGAATACTGAAGCGTTTATCTGTTGTTAGTGTACGGCTAGTACACGTGTTGAAGTGTAGTATAATTAATAGAATGCATAAGGCCTTCTGCGCAGATCTCGATTTCTAACGTAATTGAACCTCATAATCTTTCGCTTTTAGCCCCCGTACTGCGTTTTCATACTGTTCTCATTTACGGTTGGGAAACGTGGGCTTGTGTATACAGTTGCTAGGACAATCGTACAACAAATTACTGGCTATCACTACAAATACATAAAAATCTACAAGATTATAGGTTTCTGCCTTTTATTATTTTATTTGGTATTTATATGAGTGCAGTATTTGCCATTTCTCTTGTGCAAAATTTCTGTTTTGGAGCTGATTATACAGGCTGAGTCATTTTAATCTTTGGACGCGTTTATTTAGTGAGGGAAGCAAGATGGTGAAAAATACCCCGGGACAAAATTGTTTGGGGTGAAGGGGGACAACTTTTGGCACCAAAATCCACTCCCCCCTCGTACTCCCCCCCGGCCGGGGGGGGTCAACTTTCAAATTTCAAATGGAACCCCCCATTTTTGTCCATGGATTCGGGTTCCTGATAAAAAAATATGAAATTTTTGTCCGAACAATTTTTCATGAAAATGCTTCCTTCGGTCAGAATTATGACCCCCCGCCCTATTGAACTACAGTGAATGGACATTTTCCCGAAACAGCACATATGATTCTTAGCGCTCGATATGGAGTTACCAGGTCTACAGCCATAAAATTGTCCCCACACGATGTCATCACAGCTGTCAGGTAGCTGTCATCAGGGCCAAAAGTGTCAATGCTTCACCAAAATGACAAAAATTTCCAGGATTGAGGTTCCAGAACGTTAGATTGGACCTACGCTCGTGATGTACAGCTGATTGCAAATAAAACTGGGACAGCTAATATGTAATATTGTAATATGAAGTACAATAACATATTAAATACTCGTAATTATGTTCCTTTTCTTATGCTTCTATCTTTAATAATATTTTATGTATTCACCTACGTAAATATAAGTTAGAGAAAGTTTCACACGTTATTAAAAACGCAGAAAGTAGTCTCAAGACTTGTCCCAATTTTATTTGCAATCAGCTGTACATAGTTGAGAGTACATAGTTAATCGCAGAGCGCATGGAAACAAAGTGCGATTTTCGGCCTTATTCTCTCCTTCTGCACATCACAAGAGCAGCGAGCCTTTCTCCCACCAAAGTTGCGCACGCCGTCTACAACTCCTACCTGCCTCAGCCGGCTCTTCCACAACTCCTACCAGCCTTATCCGGCTCTCCCACAACTCCTACCAGCGTCAGCCGGCTCTCCCACCAACTGACGCTTCCGCCCCGCTTTCGCGGTGCTTGCTCAATTTCCCCTCCCGTAGTGGCTCTTCCCCGCGTTCTGGTCATTTTAATCACGACATTCTCAACATTGTTTTGCGAAAAATTTTCAATATACTTTGCTTGATCGCTTCGGTGTAATATTTTTACCCAATATGGCCGATTATCCACCTTCGGAAATTGTAGACATGATTTTAGTGTTGGGCGAATGTCTTCTGAATCACGCAGCTGCTGCTGCGCTTTATGCAGACCGGTATCCTGACAGAAGACATCCAAGTGAGGTGACAATCCGGAATCTCCTTCAACGAGCTAGAGAAGGGCGTCTACGTCGGCAACGCCCACGTCACGTCTATGATGAAAATGACGCGCGTGTTCTCACCGTATTAGCTCTTGTGCATATCAATCCGCACATAAGTAGTCGCCAGATCGAAAGAGAAATGGGTATCTCACAAAGAACGGTAATACGCATCTTGAATGCCAGAAAATTTCACCCCTACCACATCACATTAACCCAGCAGCTATCAGAGAACGATATGAGAATGCGCGTCCAGTTCTGTCAGTGGGCGTTGCAAATGATCCAAGTTGATCAGCGATTCTTTGATTATGTGATGTTCTCTGACGAGGCGACATTCAACAATATCGGCGGATTGAATCGACATAATTGTCATTATTGGTCGGAGGTGCAGCCTTACTGGTATCGGCCGGTGGACCATCAGCACCGCTGGAGCTTGAACGTGTGGTGTGGCATCGTCAACGGGTACTTGATTGGGCCTTATTGTTTTGAGGTTAATGTAACTGGGGAGATATTTCTATCTTTTCTCCGAGATCATTTACCCGGATTGTTAGAAGATGTTGACCTTGAAACAAGGCGTAGATTATGGCTTCAACTAGACGGTGCACCACCACATTATGCACGTATTGTCCGCAATTACCTAAATCTCCAGTTTCCCCGGAGATGGATTGGTCGAACAGGTCCCAGAGCATGGCCTGCGCGATCACCAGATCTGACATCTCCTGATTTTTACTTGTGGGGATACCTCAAAAATGTGGTAATTAGCCGAGCTCCAACGACCAGGGAAGACATGATGGAGCGAATCCGAGTAGCGTGTGCAGCAATACCGCGTAGGGTATTGTTGAGTACGGTCGAGCATTTTCAAAGGCGATTGCATTTATGTATTCAGAATAACGGTGGGAATTTTGAGCAATTGCTCAACGCGTAGGTGTGCAATTCATCATTTCGTGAGAGGCAAGGGGACTATTGCGAAAAAAGCACCCCGAACGTGAGCGGCAAGGGGACTCACGGGAAAAAAACACCCCGTACGTGAGAGGCAAGGGGACTCACGCGAAAAAAGCACCCCGATGGGAACAAAATCCCACCACGTCCACGTCGTTGTTCCTGGGTAACGCCAAGGGTGGGATTGTAAGATGCGCTAAAACTGACTGAAGAAAGCATTTTCATGAAAAATTGTTCGGACAAAAATTTCACATTTTTTTATCAGGAACCCGAATCCATGGAAAAAAATGGGGGGTTCCATTTGAAATTTGAAAGTTGACCCCCCCTCCTCGCGGGGGGAGTACGGTGGGGAGTGGATTTTGGTCCTAAAAGTTGTCCCCCTTCACCCCGAACAATTTTGTTCCGGGGTATTTTTCACCATCTTGCTTCCCTCACTGGATAAACGCGTCCAAAGATTAAAATGACTCAGCCTGTATATATTGTGAATAATTATTGGGTTACACCAATTTCGGGCTATTATTTATTGCTTTGTGGAAATTGCTGTGTGGTTTGGGAATTTACACCTACAGCTGTAGGTCTTCTATTTTGGACTGTCTCCAACCAGTGGCGCTTCCGGACAACCCACCCCATCCTGCTCAGGAACTAGCTGGCAAAACAATGCTACATCGATAAGCAAGCTCTGTATCACAGTGTTTTGTTTTCGTAAAGCATAATTGAGTATTTACTTAATTTATAAAAATTCCTCGTGAGCAAGTTTTAAATTTATAGAGAGCAAAATTTATACTAAAGTTATTCTATCTTTAAGATCTACAGGTAGTTAGTTGTATTCTTAAAAAATGTATGGCGGCTTTATGTTTGAAACTAGAACGCAAACATTTTCGATAATTCCTACTTTATAGCGTAGCTTATGATGAAATTTACAATTACTGGAAAATATACGATTGGCATAATTGTTTCTAAGGATTTTTCTATCTGAGTGAAAAACTTATTGCTGGCTGGAGTAATTATCAAGCCTTCAGCTCTAACATTTCAGTAAATTTTTGAATGATTGCAATCTTTCCCATATCTTGTATGTATGGGCAAGTAAAAATGGTTAACAGCGTCGTCTTAACGGGACCTGCGGAAAAATATCTCTCTTCCAATCCTTTTCGAAATTTATGCGTAAGAGCAGACTTTACATGATGCTGGAAACTTAATACAAGTCGTGTATAATTCAAGCCGTGTATTACGGTTTAAATTACGAGCACCGGTTCGAGTGCGTTATCTTTTTCTTGTATCGGGTCGGCTACGAGGCGAGCGAAAGAGGGCGCTTGCAACGTGTAAACGGCGCTTTATAAAATATACAAAATAATTGCAGCTCTCGAGAAAGGAAATGTAAAATTGCAAAGCAGCAGGAATTAAACGTCTTTAGTAGGAAATAAATTAGCTGCCAGGACAAATGGCGCTAAATAGCGTAAGATAAAGCGGCTATTTATTATAATCACTCACATGCTAAGTGTTGCCGAGGAATGTGCATCACTAATTAACTATACGACTGCCATAAGTTACTCTTAGCATGTGAGATGACCCACAGAGAATCCTCCGCCGAAACATCCGCCACTTCCTGGTCGATAAGCCGCAAATTGGTTTAACTTTCTTAAAACAAAACGCCGACAGATGTCGCTGTTTGCCCCCATGTCGTCTGCTACATCCGAATTTGCATTCAAACAACCGAGTTCTATAAATCCAATTTGAAAATCCGGATAATTGACGCCCTTGTCACGAAATCTGTGACTCTTGCGCAAACAAGCTTTATTAGATTACATTTAGCGGCTAAATTAAGTCGGAGGCAAGTTTAAAATACGAACTTGTTCCCCATTCACGGCGTCTGTTTTGAGCGAATCCCCCAGCATTTGCGCCGCAAAAACTTGCCCCGGAGGTTCTTTGTTTGGATTGTTTCGGGCATCTGCTGGTTTTTCAATTTTTTCCCTGTCGAAACTCCTTTTTCAGTTTTAATAGGGTAAAACGCAAGTGTTTCAAAGCACAAGCCTCAGCTACGTCTCATTATTTGCATTTAAATGCTCAAACTTTAGGTTAACATCTTTCTCATTTCATCTTTTATCTGTATCTATCTATAGTATGATCAAAAATTAGTTTCATCTAGTATGGCCATGGAATAATTCCTAATTTATGAATGCAACTATAACTCACTTAAAAAGCACATGTCAAGTTTGATAGAAGACTGTAACTTGCTATGACGGCTGTATATAAAAGCGGCCCCAATGTCGGGGATAGCCGTCGCGGCGCTGTCGACAGCGTGTAATATCTTTGGTCATTTTCGTTCGTTTTCGCTGCCGTTCGAGAGTTGGAAGCGAGCTAAATTAACCTGTAATCGCGGTTAAAAGTCAGTTTACGGTTGTTAATCAAATGGAGTGTATTTCAAGTGTGTTATTACTTGTTAAAACATGGTCCGAATTTCCAGTTACGCTCAACAAATATTTGACATTGACAGTTCACGAGTTTTGTGAATGGATAAAATTACACGACGACCGCCATATTTGTCAACTTTTAGCGATCCGCTTCGAAACGCGAGTTATTTCTCCTTAGTACAGTCTTTTTGATATTTAAATATAAATGTAGTTGCATTCATAAATTAGGAAGTATTCCATGGCCATACTAGATGAAAATAACTTTTGATCATTCTTTAGTTCAGAACGTCTTATGGCTTTGTTCTATACTTATTTGCGTTCTTTTTCTAGTGTATCACTGTCCTTCATGCACGTTTCTTGCACTCATTGCTTTCTTGATTTCTTCCTTTGTCCTATTTTTTCTTTAGGAAGGCTTTTATTATTGATTGTCCGAACCAACTATCGCCTGTCAAAGTCCTACTCCGATTGGTTGTTTAATTATAGCATTCCTTATTTGGTCTCTTTGTGAGATTCAAGTTTATTTTTCCTATTACTGCGATTTCAATAGCTTCCAATTTATTTGTTTTATTCGCGATTTTTTTACTCCACAGAATTGCTACTTCTACAAGAGTATACTTCACTAGGAGATTGCTATTAAAGCCAGAATGAGGCTGGAGACCAACAATTTCCTGTTATCTACTACAAACACAGTCTAATACTTGGAATAAAGATCAGCACAATGTTTGATGTTTGTTTGGTGACTAAAAGTGTTTATATTTGATGTTAATAAAATCAGGTTGCTATTTTCAGGTAATCTTGCTCCCACACATCAATTAAACGTTCTTGTATTCCCACTGTCTGATATTTTTTTTATAAAGCTTTGAATAAAATATATTCTTATTTGCTACAGTTGATCATTCGATTGAGCATATACAGTTACAATAGTGTATCTTATACGTTGACATTAACTTCAAGGATGTTTTTGATTAAAGATTTCCAGTTAGCTTTTGCTTGGTTTTTCTGCATCATTATCGGCACTCCTGTAAGTACCAGTCTGTTGATCTTTCGATACTCTGCCAATGTCAGTCCCAAGCCGGGAAAATGAAGGGGAGCCGAACTAACACAATTACGTTCCAGCGACTATTGTAGGAACTTCAAGGTGTTTTGTCACTAGTCACGGATACGTGGAAGGATTGTTTCCATTACGTGAACGCGGCCAAATGGGGTAATAATTTTGAATTACCATAACATATAGGCGACGTTTTTGGAACTTATTCGGCTACGTTTCAGTGATGTTGTGGCTACGTAGCGGCGACGTTGTGGCTTGGTAGCCACAGCTTCAATTAACTTTACTACTCTTTTAGATTAGTGTTGCTTGCTTTGTCTTGCAAACGATTTTATTATACTTATGTTGCATTTTTGTATGATCATTTCACCATTTGCCTAACTTATAAACTAAATGGAATACTATAAACGTAATATTAGAGAGAAAAACTTGTGCTATTTATACAAACTTAAAACGAGTGCAAGTTTATTGTCAAACTTAACGATAAAACCTCCAAATTTGACCACGCTTCCTTTAAAGTTACACTTTAATATTGCCTGTAAGATATTTAACATTGTGCAACAATGAGACCCTAAATTCTGAATGCTGTTTTTTTATTGTTCTTTGAAACCTACAACTAATTATTATGTATTAATTTATTATATTTCGTGTCGAAACAATGATAAATTGATTTTCTCAAACCATTATGACGTAAAGCTTTATCTCTTTTAGTAATGGCGTCGTAAGTTTTGTTCATAAAAATGGTGCATTTCGGAAAAAATAAACTTTGAAGTCGTTTTCAAAAATAAATACCACTTGTAATTGCTACTTGCGAATAGTGTGATGGAAACTACAAATATGTAATTTTAAAGTTATATTTACTGAAAAGTACCACATGAAACTGAGTTGTGACTACCGCAAACTACTTGTTAAAAGTTCCCGTTACCACTTGATGGTTTCACATGAAACTTTTACCTCTATCTAGTTTTTAACCGCATATTTGCTTCAGATGAACGGTATCACACAGCCACAAATTGCGATTTTACAATGGTAGTAACATTATTTTGTCTTTAGTAACTTGAATTTTTTATAAAAGGTTGTAGAATGGCGGTAAATGTTTTCTTTTTCAGGATCAACCTTGCCTTTGTAAACAGAAGTCAATATTTTTAAGAGCCTTACTGCAGAGTAGTTATATACATCATTACGCACAGCATGAAATTTTATCAATATTGGGCACTAGATGGTAAATTTTACTCATTGGTGAATTTAAGAGGAGGCAGCCACTTTATAGTAATTCTGCACAGTGAGGTTCCATTCTGCAAGTAGCGAGAACGATATCAACACTAATAAATGTTACTATTAAGTTCCACAACTTTAAAAGGATAGCAACGGTCTCCATAACACCGTGGTAGCCATCAACACTGCTTGAAAGTAGTTGGTGCTTTGAAGTTGAATTTCAGTAGTATAAATTAGTCGGCGCTACCATCGTTAGTCACCTTCTACTTATCAAAACTTTAAGGTTGTTCCAAAGGTAACTACGACATTTACAATAGCAGAAAAGCTACGTATAAGTCATATACAGCTACAAAATAACCGCTAGTGATAAAAACTACGTGGTAACAACTGCAGATTTGTTGAATGAAGTTAGTTATAGATAAATTAGAGTCATAATTTTAGTGGCGGTTACATATTATATTTATTCATTCAAGTGTTGCTTGGGAGAAGAAGAACTTATAACCTTATAAAAGAATCTAGGTTCATCTGGTTTCTGATAATAGGACCCATTAAGGGCCAAAGGGACAAACTGACACAACAAAATTCTGGAAAAGACACCCACCTCAAGGGTTTGCGGATAGGACTTAGGCTAGTTTCCTGTCATTTCTACAATTTTACTAAAAGCTCGTGTTTTAATAATCTGTGCTTTTCGTCAGTTCTATTCAATACTTCGGGGTTTTCTACTCCTACTCATACTTTGTAGGACTTTGGATAGTAGCACTCGCAGACTATCTATAGAGTCAGCTAATAAGACAGTACCGTCGCCATACCATATGCTATTAGTTATTATTCGTCGACTATTATGCACATTAACTTTTCAGTGCAGGTAAAAGTCCACAATGTTGGAAGACATATTGTTATGATATTGGTATAAGGGTCTAAAAAATCAGATTCATAGAATTAAAAGATTACAGTAATTAAAAATTATAAAGACCAATTTAGATGTAGATTGGATATTAAAATTATTAAGATGCAATCAATAAATAAAGAAAATAGAATTTATAATTTAATAATATGAAACTGATAGAGAAACAGAAGAATAGAAGAATTCTAACTTAATTTAATATCTAAAATGAAATTGCAAAATGATGACAAATACTTTTTCGAAATAGACTATTGAACGTAGTAGGTAGTAATCAAATAAAAAGTTTTTATAGTGTGTTGGATGGAGAAAATAAGTAAACTCACTAAAGAGTTTGTTTTTACTGATATAAAAAATTTGAATAACTAAAAGCATCTAACCAATTTTTGTGATAACAAATTAATAAATAAACCCTTTTGAGAGTTTTAAAAACATATTTGTTGTATAGCAGGGTAAAGAGTTTAAGATAAAGTTGCGTGGTGTAAAAAGGGAGTAAAATATGGAGTGTTAAAATGATGGAAGGTATGCAGACTATATTGAGGAAGATAAAGAATGTGGTGAGAAGACTAAACTAAAACATAATCTATAAAAGCAAATAAAAGGAAAGAACTACTGAATTGGATATATTGTGAGATTATACTTGATATTTGGCATCGATGAATTGGATAACAAGTAACAATTTACAAAAGAAGAGGATCGCAGGGAAGTCATTGACAGAGTGAGCGTGTTTGTGGGGCTTGTCTCTGGTCTGGATTCTTGGTGCTAAGCTGTAATGGAATTCAATGAATGATTTGGATTGAGTATTAAAGTAACGTAACTACGAACGAGGTTTGTTTTGATTTTTGCTGTGATGGAGCTGTGTAGGCATATTCGTGGGGCAGACTAGGTTCCTGGGTTGGTTCAGATCATGGTTCTGGACATTTTGACACTTTGGTGGACAGTTGAGGCCTTCACTGAGGTTTTGAGTGGAGCAGTTGTGAAGTGATAGGTTGCAGAGTGGGACGAATTGGTTTCAGCAGAGGAGTACGAAGTTGGATGAAAGGTGGGTGAATCCAGGTATTACATAAGAACTGAAATAAAATAAAGATTAAAGTAAATTAGTTTTAATTAAGGAAGTACTTACTATTTGAGATTGTCATATAACAAATGTAACGATCAAGTATTTGTGATTGAATTTTCGAAGCTGGTTTGACGTATTATTTGACAGAAGTTTTGAATTGTCATAATTAAAATCGGAATATCAAATTTCAGAATACGCAATATAGATAAAAGGAATCCACTCTGATTTTCAGTCGACTGTATCTACAGGAGCTAGCATAAATAATATTGAATATCCAAATTAAATAAATAGGGCAACTTAAATTGACTAAAATTAAATTATAAACATAAACTTATAGTCAACACAAAGAGGAGCCTAAACCTTATCAATATTTATTTACCGATTAAGCTTGGAAGTGCGAACCGACTGTCAATATTCAAAATCGGAAAATCTAAGAACTTCTTTATTAAAGACACTGATAACAGTGAAACTGTCACGTTTTCGAGTACTGTAGAATTTTATATATTGAAGCTCTACAGGCGTTTGGCTTTTTATACGTTTTTAGACCATTTCCTTCTATCTTTACCAGTTTCTCTCCACTCGTGGATTTTTAGCTGATTGCAGCGCACTTTGTTTTTCCATTGTGTTTTTGATCTTCCCCTGCGTTGTCTCCCTCCTACATTTGATTTCCATAGTTGGAGGTATTCTGTCATCTTTCCAGACTATTAAATTCTCCACCTTCCTAATTCTCTGGGCTTTAATGACCCGAACTACATCTGCATCATTATATAGTTCTCTTAATTATTGGTTTGTCGTTCTCTCCCATTCTCCTTCTACTCTTCTTCGATCCTAAATCTTCCTTAATATCATTTTTTCCTTACACTTAACCTGTGTTGCTTCTATTTTCTTAAAGAATACACAAACATATGTCACAACCGGTCTTATTGTTGTTTTATAAACTACTAGCTGAAACCCGCGGCATATGCCGCATTTAAAATATACGACGAATCTAATAACTTTTGTTGCACTAAAGAAAGTTTTAAAAGCACGTTACAGATTGGAAATATTTGGATAGCCTCCAGGCCACTTTCCTCCTACATATTGGATAAACCGATACTGCTGAATTGAATAGTGTCTTCTTTTTTCTGTTCAGTATTAAATGCTAATTATTGTTACAATGCTATAAATCCAGTTAGTGGAAATGTCACTGGGACAGTTTCTAAAAACTAAATTCCTGGAATTAGCTGATCTCTAAAAGCACTATATTTAGACAAACCTACAATTTTCTGAAAATAGGGACAATTAAGTACTTACCTGCTTTTGGAATATCCCAAATATAAAGGAAATATTATGTTTTATTGTTATGATGTATAATTTGTATACGTATTTAAGTGCCCAATTCCTATTCCAAAAACTCAGGTTATCAACCCCACTTGTAAAACAACCTGATATCAGCAACATTATTGCTTAAAGTTCTTGGTGTTCAGTCGCTTTTGTAATTTTGTCTTGGTATATTGTTTATTTGGCTTGGTGTCTTGTTCTTATAAGTGGTGTGTGAATCAACATTAGGGTGACCACCCGTCCCGATTTACCCGGGACAGTCCCGTGTTTGATGACCAATGTTCCGGTCCCGAGTTGGTATCGCCCGGGACATAACATTTCCCGATAGAGGGTAAATTTATTTCCCCCCTTTATTTCATGTATTACGACTTCATTTCGTCAGCAAAAGCAATAGCTGACAAAATTTTTTAGCTCTTTGAAAAAGCACAATCTTCCAAGTAATAGAATATCAGCATTGTCTGCAGATAATGCAGCCGTAAATTTTGGAAAACAGAACTCCGTCTTTAAAATACTATCTGTCAAAAATGGTAAACTCTTAGCTGCACATTGTCCAAGATTTTAAGATTTTTACTTCCTCTTACGAAAGGAAGTATTGGGTTCACCCCAAAAATTCTAAATTGAGTTTTCCACAGATTTAAAGTCCCCTGAACCCAAAATACATATTTTTGTTCATTGGTCTGTCATTCTGTCTGTGTATGTGTGTCTGTCTGTCTGTGAACAGAATATCTCAAAAACGAAAAGAGGTATGGCGTTGAAACTTCGTAAATAAGTTTTGTGTACTATCTAGATGCGACAGCAAGCTTTTGAAGAAAATTTTTCAAAAACAACTCTCAAAACGATTTTTTTTCAATCTTTACATGTTTATTACATTTTTAATTTATATTGATGAAAGATAGGTGATTTTCCAGTTGAATACCACCAAAAAAAGTTTCGTTTGTTTTTTTCCTATTTTTTTATGAACTCCTATTTTAAATAGAACATCCGGTATATTATTAATTTTTGAATTCAGCTTAAAAAATTTGTCTCTTGAACTAACGCTCCATTTTGTAGGGTTTCTTTAGCAATTGTAATTTTTGAAAATGTCCGACAAATAATGCTTAAAAATTAAAAATGAAATTTTTGGCTAATTATAAGATCACTGTAAAAGGAAGTTGTGTGCGTGTATCACACCAGATTTTTTTCTATTCGTTAGTAGCTATGGTCAATATAAATAAATAGGTGTCAAATGTTCCGAGTTAGCTTTTCCAAAAGGTGGTCACCCTAATCAACATGGTAAGTAAAATGTCCATCATATTACCTACTTTTTCTACAAAAAAATACGTAATTGGCTTAACTAATGTTATTACACATTTATATTTGTCAATAAATTTCCTGAACATATTCTAAGTACCTACGAGATTTAAAAAAGAGCTAGTATTATTGCATTTTTTTTTTCAATTGATAACTGTAAATCAGTTGGTTTCTGGCCTGCCCATGAAAGTTGGTGTTTTATAAACAGTCATTTAAAATTTGTATTCCGCTAGTGATTTAAAATTTTTATTGCGCTAGCGCTTTAAAAATGTCAAATAAATGTCAACCAAAATAAATCAATAATTTATCAAAAAATTAACATAAGTACATTACAACTAAATTAACAAAACGACGTCCAAGTCGTCAATTTTCATTTTGACCAGTTCTCCAATGCGACAACCGCCAGCAATACCCATAAGTATAGTCTGCAATGTAATTTTACAAATAAAAGGAAACAAATGGATCAATAATGCTAACCTTTGCAAATAAATACTTCTCGTCCGGTGAAGTACGAATGCACCTCAAAACTTCGTCGCGGCTAAGAACTTTCGACTTATTGGGCTTAAAGTCCTCTTGCGTTTTGCTTGGAAAAGTTACTGGCTCCACACAAATAAAAATTAAATTAAAACGATTTTCTTACCATATATGAATGTGACCAGTAAGTGTATATATACAGTGTGTCCTAGATCGAGTGGGATTGCATAGGTAACTTTTTTATCATTGAAGATGGAGATTTGGTGAAATTGGCAATGTCGAACCAGTTAAGTTATTTAAAAAAAAACTAAAAACTGTCATTTTCTTGTATGTCAAATATCTTTGTAAGTATAAGAGATACGAAAAAAAGTTTTATATAAAAGTCGCTGTTTTCGATGAGACCAATTTAAAATTGGTGTTGAACAAAAATTCAAGATGGCTGCTTTTGAGGTACTCGTATCAACTTCTATAAGTTATATGGGCGCCATATTTGATTTTTAGGTTACTGAATAGAATTTTTCATTATCTTTTCAACGATGTAAGATAACGTATGATTGAATAAAAAATACCAGTAAAATTAATTGTTTTTACATTTTAATCAAGTAGGCTTACATGGATCAAAACAAAAACAAACATTTATTTAAAAACAAAACATAATCCTGATAATCACATGAAATGATCAAAATGCTGGCGATTGTTAGCGAAACATAGTTGACACCATTTGACGACACGACGGGTTACTTTACGCAAACTTTCTTATTGTTTTTCATCATAGCTGGTTACCTACTTGATTATACATTTAAAAAGCAATATCACGATGGTTTTTGTGGTTCAAGTACTTAGTACTGAATTAACATGTTACTAAGTATTATAGGAATTACATACAAAGGTTTTCTAAAATAAATTTCAACAAATTTTGTTTTGATCCATGTAAGCTTACTTGATTAAAATGTAAAAACAATTAATTTTACTGGTATTTTTTATTCAATCATACGTTATCTTACATCGTTGAAAAGAGAATAAAAATTCTATTCAGTAACTTAAAAATCAAATATTACTTTTTTCGTATCGCTTATACTTACAAAGATATTTGACATACAAGAAAATGACAGTTTTTAGTTTTTTACTAATAACTTTTGACTGGTTCGACATTCTGAACTTTTTCAAACAGATATTAAATCAGCATATGAAACTGGAAAACATTGGCCATTTAACCAAATCTCCATCTTCAATGATAAGAAAGTTACCCATGCAATCCCAGTCGATCTGGGACACACTGTATGCAATTGCTTCATATGTGCCATTGGGATTTAAAGTATAATTAAATCGTAACACAAATTAAAACATGATATCGAGTCCCAAACTTTCATTTTTATCTGTTAACACACAAAAAATAAGCACACACATAATGAAATTCCACTAAATAACTTACAAACAAAATCTGATGCTTCCCGGATAGTTACATTGGACATGTACACTTACGATCATTGAAAATGAACAGGGTTATGCATGTCAAATTGACTTAACCGACGTTTTGCAATTGCGTGCAACGTTATTTTATTATTACGATGAGGAGAGAGTTAGGACAACACGATTCTGCTTTAGAGACAAGGGAAATTCAGAAAACGTATATGAACTACTGCAATGTTTGTTGCATAGCCCTGTTCATTTTCAATGATTCTTTCCCAGTGAACACAATGATCCTGTTACGTATCTGTAAAGGATCATAGAGAGAACAGTGATATGTAACTTTTGTTCTGTACAAGTAATATCTATGAAACTTTCTTGTTACTACCTTGATACAAACTTGGATATGTTACGGTGAATACGTGACCGACATGTGTCTAACATAAAACCAAGTTACTTACTTGACACATTTAAATTTATTAAAAATAAGCTTGGATATGTGCGCCGTATACGTCACCGATACGTGTCAAAAATAAAATCTACAAACTTATTTGATACATTTAAATGTAATAATATAATATTTTCTATTCTTAATATATAAACCCCAAAATTTGTTGGGTTTGTTAATTGAGACACAAATTATTTACCTACATTTTTTAAGCTCTTTATAAGTTATTGTAAAAACAAAAATTACTAAAAAGCAAATAATACCCTTATAATCTACATGTACAAAAGTCATATGAACATTTAAAAAACTGTTTTTTATTAGGTTAATTTTTATACATATACCGAGTGTAAATATATAGTCTAAGGAATTAATACTATATAATACTATTTATCACATTCTTTAATTACGATTTAAAATACGCGCCATTAACCACAAGTCCGGATAGTGCGGGTTTATGAGGATAGAGGGTATTTGTTTACTCTTTGTCTTTGTGCGTGTTTGATTATCCTTGGGCTGTTAATTTATTGCTTATGGTAAGTACTTATTAAAGAAAACAATAATTGTAAAACAGCTCATTCAAGTTGTGTGTGAATAACTCTTTGGAGCTACCAATTAGCTATGTAAAATACGTTTTTCTACTCCTTTATTAGTAAATTGCTCATTAAGCACTGTTTACTTGATTAGTAAATTCGTTGTTACAAACAGTGTTACGTAATGATAATGACTAACACGTAATTTTTTTTATTACGTTACAGTTAGCTTCTGTTGTTTGTACGAAGCGGTGTAGGGATGTGACTGCAGCCGCCTAATTTTTAAAATGGTGTGACAGATGATTTGACAGTTAATAAAATATTTCTTTTTCGTTTAACGAAATGAGTGTGACCGTAGAAAAAGTATAGTACGCAACTCGGGCTATAGAGCAATTACACGCTCGTGGAATTACACACGCGCCGCTACGCGGCTTGTGCGTAACTTTTCCAACTCGCGTGTAATATGCTTCCTACAGCTCTCGTTGTGTAATATACTATATTAGATCACAACTTCAGTAAGTTGACTCTTGCGTAACATCACTTTTTTATTTGATTGTTTTGCCTTTTACCGCCTTTTTATAGTAGGTATAGCTCAAATTTTATATTAAATTTTATTTACTATAGTTAACATTTTTAGCTAGCTTATACGTTGCAAGAAAATATGCTGCAGATAATACAACAGATAATGAAGAGAATAAAGGCCGTGGAAAACGTAAGAAGAAAAAGTCTGTGTTAGTACAAGACAACAGCAGTGAAGATGAACAATCAGATAGAAGTAAGTTCAATATTAAGAACAGTAAATCAAAGAGAATTGTTTATTTTATTCTAGGTTATTCTCCACCGCCAAAAATACCAAGGATTAAAAATACCCCAAAACTTCCAAATAGTGAAAAACCGCCTGAAATGCTCATTAATGATAATAACATTAATGAATCAGAAACTAATCCCCAGCAATTACAAGAAATTGTGGATTTATCATCTCAAAATGTTGATTTTGTTAATGCACTTATTGCTTCTGCTCCAGTGGTGTTCCTTGATGATAATCAAGTAAATATGCAAAATGAAGCTTCTTCGTTGTCGACAGCTATGGTATCCACTCCCACATCAAGTTTAAGTAAGTAGATTTTTACACTTCAAAAATGATTGTTGGATATTTTGTATGTCGTACATCAAATACTATCAGGTATGCAACTACATCGAATGAAGATAGTGTACTAAGTAAGTATATAGTAAATAATAATGATTCCTTAAGTTACATATAAATCAGTAACTTTTCATGTGTCATTTTTCAGCTAATAAATTTTTCCACCTGTGTTCATACATCAAATTAGCATTGCATAACATTGATGCAAGATTAAGAAAAATAGAAGAAAATAGTTGCAACTCAGCAAGAAATGAAATTTATGATTTCAGCAAGTTTGAAGACTTAATACCAATTAATTCAAATGAAGAATTAAACAACTTTGGAGTATTTATAGAAGATGGGGCACATAAAATTTGTTTGTGAGTAAATTTTTGTTTTATACACTCCCCTCCAAAAAACCGGATCAGTTTTTGATTTTTTGAAATGAAATTCTAGTTTTTCATATTACATATCTTTTCATTTTCCTGATCTTTTTAATAAAAAAATTACTAATTTGTATTATTATGTTTACTGTCATTAAGCAATACTTACATAAATATAAAATGCATATTCAGACATTTAAAAATGATCTGTTGTATAAAAATAACATTTAAAAAAATGATCTGTTTTTTTGGAGGGTAGTGTATTAGAAAATATCATGTGATCTCTTAACTTTCCAATTAGAGAAGGCTATGTCGATTACAAAATTTTGGCCAGTACCTTAAACGTAGCTACGAAAGTGATGAATGAGGAAGTAACATTTATGTTATCGTAACCCAACCTCAATGTAACACATAAATGGTATAAACCAATAAACGGTCCTATGTAATTTTACGGTTATGGCCTACTCTATAACTGGAAATTTAAATGATCACATGTTATAATGAACTTATATTTATTTTAGAAAATATTTGTGCGTTCAATAAGTGGCAAGGATTTTTGTCAACGAATTTTTAAAAGAGTGTTTACTAATAAAATGGCTACTAAATGCAGCTGGCTTGGACAGAGAAACAATATAAAAAAATGTGATTTGAAAATTACTACAATAATTAAACGTTAGTATTTTATAATACATTTATTTAATGAAATTATGCATTATCAAGTATATTTTAGGTGTAGTTATGTCCCAGTTCAAAGATTTCAAAGAAGCAAATTTTGACATTGTGATTAGTGAATGGTTTAGGCAGGCTAAACTGCGATATTCAAGAGAAATTTCAAAACAAAACAAAGAATAAAATACAATATTTTTTCTTGTTATATATAATTTTGTTTTTGCTATATGTATCGCTCTATAGGTATATAACTTGTTAAATAATATAGTTACAATGTATAGTGCATTTACCAAATTTGAGTTCTCTAATCAATTCCAGTTTAAAAGCCACATGAGATTGATTTGGTTGTAAAAACTCAATAAGATTTATTGCAGAGTGCAAACTTCTGTATCAACTATAAAAAGCCACATGAGATTGATTTGGTTGTAAAAACTCAATAAGATTTATTGCAGAGTGCAAACTTCTGTATCAACTATATCCTATTTGTGAATTTAATGATATTGAATATGTATTCGTGTTATAGGCCAACTGGCATTCTTTCAATAAGTTTATTTTTAATAATTCACTTGTATTTTATAATGTAATAAAATTATTGAATTTATTTTGGTTTTTGTTTGGATTTATCCAGTGTAAAATAAAAAGTGCTTCAAAATGGTCACAAGAGTAACATGTAGGAGATGTTACATGGTTAACATATCTGTATAATAAAGTAGTAACGTATCTGAGATGTTATACAGGTGACGTATCTGTAGAGTAAAATAGCAACATATTTGAGATGTTACACAGGTGACGTATCTGTAGAGTAAAATAGCAACGTATTTGAGATGTAACGCTGGTGTGTACTTGATGAGGACATTGAACGTTTTTATGAAACATACATGGAATTCACATGTTACGAGTCTGACATATTCTATAGATCAGATGTTTCATATCGGTTATGTCTATCTTACGTAACTGTGTTTACTGGGTTGTGTACTTTAGGCTTTGATTAAATTTGCCAGTTTTTAATAAATATTAGATACCTAGTTGCTTTCAAAATATCCACTATTAATGCCCAATCAGCTACTGCCGATGTACTCTGAAATAAAATTTAAATAAAACACACAGTGATTCTAAAATACCAACAAATTACCTTGGCTGTGAACAGTCCTTTTAGCGTTGCACATTATTCTACACTGTAGCCTTTCTTTTCTTTAACTTTTGGTAAGAATTTTTCTTGTAACCACTTGGAAAAATGCTTGTTATTCATATCGCATGGTAGTCGCCAGTCTTAAGGCCTGATTTAAAAATAATTAGCCCATTCGGAACAAAACCTATTTTACCGCCAGCATGCACAATAATTAAGTGGTCTGTTTTCTGAATTAGCACTTGTCGTACAGCTCATTCTAACCTATAAACAATTTTCAATCTTAAACTTGGACACTTGTACTTACAATTGCAATAAAATGCTGTAGCTCTGTAGCGTTGAAAAAACTGTTTTATAATAAATAGAAATATAAGTAGATAAAGAATGCAAAAACTAACTTATAAGCACGAAAACACAAAAACGCAATGATATTTTCAGGTTGGTTTGTTGCTTCTGTCAAGTTGTAACCACCGTTCTTCCTAGAGGTAGTAAAGTCCACTTGCAAAAAGTTTATAACCATATTTTTGTACAAAGCTCCGAATTTAGGTTATTTGCAGATTTAATATTTATGTGTACATAGTACAAACATTCCTGTGTTGTGTAAAAAAATGTGTGTAGGCCCTAACAAGAGCATTAATTGTTCTCTCCTTCCATATTACTGGCTCTTAGAAAATATCAAGACCACGCCCACAATCGTAACCACGCATAGACCAGGAGTTGATATGTTTGACCTTGGGAACTGTTCTGCTTTATTATAGAGTTATAATTATAGCTACAATTATTATTGTAGCAAATTCCTCCGAAATGACGGATTTAGAAACCTTTGACAAGTGTACTCTGTTAGAAAGTAATTCATAACCAAAATAGTCGTAAGGTTGCTCGTTTAAACGTTTATACATAATTTATTAATATAATGCGGCGTTATTAGCGTCCTGTGTGAGTAGCAATTGTAACTGTCAAATACAGAGTTTTCTAAATTTTAAATTCCACTTCCATTACCCCACAGATTTACATTTTCTAAACTTTAATGCGAGATTTTGTTTTTGTTTTTATTTGCTCCATTCTTCTCCTGATCGTCTTTTTTACTTCCGTAGCGTAAAAAACGATGAAAGCACTGATTGTAACCGTAAAAATTCACCTTCCGAGATTTCTTGAAATCTTCACGTTTCAGGGCGCTAGATGACGAAAAACATATTTTCTCAATTCCGTCCGTCTGTCTCTCCGTCTGACTGTACGTCTGTCTATCCATCTGTCTGTTTGTCCATCTGACTGTCCGTCTGTCTGTTGACGGTGTAGCTCACAAAGTATTTGTTGGAGGAAAACGATATTTTCCATGCGGATTAAATGTCTACCTGAACCGAAACCGAATACTTCCGGTCAAATATATACAGGGTGAGCACTTTAAAAAATAAAATTTTATATATTTTTATTAGTTAAATTAAAATACTATTTCACATAGTTCATGTTCTTACACTAGACGCAAATAGGCGCATTGTCTGTCCAACAGATACACGGTGAACACCTTACATTTTAATTTTTTTTCAACATTTATTGTTTCAAAACTTCCACTTGCGAAGGAAGTCCCAAGTAATACTCTTTACAGATTTGGCTTTCTTATTTCTGCAAGCTGCTATTCTCATCTACGGTTTTCCAATTAGGGAAGATGTCCATGCCATAATCTCTTTGTTTTCACTTCTTCTGTAGCTATTCGTTTCACTCTTACTCTCTTCTTTGTTATATTTTCTAGTCTTAAGACTCTACAGTTCATTTGCAGAGCAACGATTTTTATAGTTTGAATTTGTGTCTCTCCCTTCTTTGTAATTTCCGTAATGGTTTTCTTATTTGCTGATTTCTACCTTAAATATAACCAATGGTTGCTTTCCTGTTACATATTCTGTATCATACTAATCCCTAAAGATATCTGATCATCTGTGCACCTGGTTGTATAATGTCGGCTGTTATTTCGTCAGAAATAGAAACCACTTCGAGGGCTATCAAGACAAAGCCTCTTTTTTGAGTTGTCTTGGATTCGTTCTAAGATTGCAAGACCAATGTTTTTGAGCGATCTACGAAGGATTTCTGTCGTTGTTTTGCGAACATCAAAGAAGCTATAACCCGCACGCGGGAGGGACCACCGCAGCTAGAAATCCATTCTGTCCCGGCGTGATTGAGGTTTCGACTACCTTTCTATAGGTCAGCTTTTTATATACCATTTATTGAGCACCCGAAGTCGCAACCGACTCGTGATGGTTACGAAAAGTTCCAAATTAATTTGTATTTTATAACTGGTAATCAACCATTTATTGGTTATTAATTTCGCTTACTTGATAATTACTGTCTAGTAGGCAAGCTTGAGTGGTCTAGTGGTTTCGTTTGTTTATCATATTTTTCGGATTCATTCACTGGGTGGAAGTACTTATCAAAATAGTAGGCGGGTATAAGTTCCATGATAGCACTCTACCTGGTGGTAGGTGAAGCAGTTATGTTAGCCTTACGTTATTTAATGTAAATGCATTCCAAGGGGTTTTTTGACGATAGCGACGCGTTCGCGGCGCGCGTATGTAAATAACTTCTTGCATTGCCTGAGGAAAGTCCTATCGTTGTAGCGGTCTTAAACATGTTTGGTAAATGTATTTTATTTATATATTTTAATAATTTAAAATCTGAGTGCCTTTGAATATAACGAACGTAATGTGAATTTGGATGCAAACTTTTTAGTTGCTATTTAGCACTTGGTGGCCTTTAGATAACTTTAGGTTTAACTATCGATGTATCGTTTTTATAATGGCATGTACTATGTACGCAAATTATTATTTGCACTTGGTTATTTTTATTAAAACCGTGTTACTTGAATTTTATTTACGGCATTTAATTTTTTTTCGAGTATTACATACTTAGATTGAAGTTGACGTTTTCGCAAGATGGCAACTGGCGTCCGTTTTATTTCTATTTAGTAGCTATAAGAATCATTCCTTTAACCCGACTGACCACCATAAATCGCCGAAAGCATCGGCGATTAGCGACGTTAGTTTGGGCTATGTATAAAGGAAACGAAGTATCAAAACAATTATTTAATTTAAAAACTATAGACTCAAGCTGTTTATTTCCAATATAAAAATTACAGTGTACTAAGACATTGGAAGCAAAAAAAAAACGAAAGTACAAATTAGAATAAAAACAAGAAGGCAACGTCTGTAGAATTAAGAAACGAGCGGCAGTCGACAAGTTCTCCGTTTACAGCCGGTACACAAAAATTAAGGTAAACAAGCACAAAATCTCTAATCTCCATTCCAAGACTAAAACTGTAGCGAGACCCTAAATCCCGAAACAGCCATGTAATTCGACAGTCATTTGTCTGTTGACTCACATCGAGGGAGGCGATGCAGGGGCAATGTTCCTGCGATGTTAGCCAGTTAATCAGGGCCCCGGCCCACTAGATAGACGGAATGATGTTTATGAAGCAAGAGCCCGCGCGGAATGCCCGTTACGTTCACATTTTAATTTCACGTTAGGGCCGCATTTTTCACCGGCCACGCGGGCCTTGAAGGTTACAAACGAGGGCTCGTTTTTATCGCGAAAACGACACGGCCGCGGGTAGGTTAACAAGTCCTGCGTAAACGCTGTAAATCAGCTGCAACGCCAGGACGCATTTTTAAAAGCTGTCGGCTAATATTATCGATGGGCATGAGCATTTCGAGTTTACGTTTTTGTTTTGGGATCTTTGCGTGGATTTGGAAATTCGTTTGCGCACGCCCCTGGGTTTAATCCTGATATTTTTGCTAGATTACACATAGATATTGGAAAATTGCAGATGCTTCATAATGGTAGCCTGAAAACATATTTAGGGTGGGTTCATGGAATTTCGCTTTACTAATGCTTGTTTTTTTATTATCCGCATTCTACATTGGAATTGGGGTCGTATACAGTATTTATTATTTTGTATCAGCTCTTTGTGCATACTAACAGGAAAATACTCTTAGGTGTACTGCAAACAATTATTATTGGCAGTTTGCAAATTATTGCCTGTAACATAGAAACAAAAGGATTGACAAAAGAAAATTATGTTGTTTACTAAATAATTACCTCGAACTTCTACATAGGGTGTTCTGTAATTTGTTTCGAGGTATTTCTAAGCTTATTAAGAGATTCGCAGTAAAGCAAAATGTATCTTGATACTATGTTGTAAAAACACATAATAGGTGGCTTATGCACGATGGTGTTCCAGCACAGCAGTGAAGCAATCGATCAATAATAGTGTCGGACAACAGTGGCTTAGATGAATAGAACCAAGAAATTGGTTTCATACATCCATCGCATCCCACAGCAGATGCTTCAGTACATTGCTGCAGGCAAAAAGCAACGTATTTCGAGCTAGATTCTTTTAACGCATTATTTAAATCGGCCGCGCCGTCGTTCTGATTTTGTCCGCCTTTGTAACGACAAGCACGTTTGCTTGTCTTCGTTGGCGATTTTCTATTCACTTTTCCAAATTCACTCAGAGCTTAGATGCTTAAATGTTCAGCACGATTTTGAATTGTGGGGTAAGTTGCATGTGGTCATTTAAGCCTGCTTTCTTATATTCTCGAATTGGTTTAACGGTTCAGGGTTTTTGTAGCTGTTTTCGATCCTATTTTGACCCGGCCATGAATGTTTCCGTATCGAGCTGTCTTGTTTTGACCCGGCCATGAATACCGAGCTGTTTCGTTTGGTACCGACTATGTTCTCATAATGAGATGTGTGAGCCGTTTGATTCCGTTAGGTCCTCGTCCCGTATCGTGCTGTCAGAGATCAGTCTGCTGCTTCCAAAAGCTGCCATTTATCTCGTTCTAAAAGGGGGCTTGGCCTATTTCGGCATTAGCTTTGCTGAGTTCCTAGAGCTAGTAACCTGTCTAGGTGTTTTGGAGGAGTTCTGTATTGCTTGTCGCTATGGCTTTGCCTTTTTATTTTATTGCGGTGCGTAATTCCAGCGGCTCAGGTAGAATCTCTTCAGGATTCCTCGGATTTCATTTTGTTACTGCGTGAGGTAATTTTAATGTATTGACACATTTGACTGTTATATGCTGAGAGTGCACCCGGCGTACTCAAAGTTGGTGTCCAAATGCCATATTATTGACTATTATACATTTTACTATGATTATGTGTGTTTCGTTATGATCTGGTTGCGATATTTTTTGCATTATTCCTCTTGCATCCTGCATTATGAACGCTATTAATTTAATAACGTTCCTTTACAATATCGTAAAGTTTACATATAAAATTATTTCAATTATGTCATAACTAATACAATAATTTTAATATAAAAATGTCGTAATGATTAATTTAGTTATCAACATTATTTTCAAACAATTAAATATTTAACAACGTAACTATAATAATGTCTTTATGATCCATTAATTTACTTTATCTCTTCAAAATGTTATCATAATTTTTACTTCCTTTTACGATAAAGGAAGTATTGGATTCACCCCAAAAATTCGAAATTGAGTTTTCAACAGATCTTCACGTTTTAGAGTCCCCTGATCCCAAAAAACATATTTTTTTTCATTGGTCTGTGTGTCTGTCTGTCTGTCTGTCTGTCTGTCTGTGTGTCTGTCTGTCTGTGTGTCTGTGAACAGAATATCTCAAAAACGAAAAGAGGTATGGCGTTGAAACTTCATATATAAGTTTTGTGTACTATGTAGATGAGACAGCAAGCTTTTGAAGAAAATCGCATAACCGGAAGTAGGTGTTTACTCTTGTGATTTTTCAGTTTTTTTCGATTTTTTCAAAAACGGCTCTAACGATTTTTTTCAAACTTTACATTTTTATTACATTTTTAATGTGCATTGACGTGAGATAGGTGATTTTCCAGTTGAAAACTTCTAAAGTGGGTTTCTTTTGTTTTTTTTTCTATTTTTTTTATTAACTCCTATTTTAAATGGAACACCCGGTATATTATTACATTTTTGAATTCTGCTTAAGATTTTAGAGAAAATTTGTCTCTTCAACTAACGCTCTATTTTGTACCGTTTTTGTAGAATTCGTAATTTTTGAAAATTTTCGACAAATGCTTAAAAATTAAAAATTAAATTTTTGACTAATTATAAGATCACTGTAAAAGGAAGTTGTGTGAGTGTATCACACCAGATTTTTATAACTGATGAAGCCAATATTATTGGCGAAACGTTTTACTATTAAATTGATTACGACTTATTGATTTGTATTATTCCTCAAATATAAATCATGCTAAATTTTACATAATAATTGACTTAAAATCTCCGAAAATTTCCAAATTTAATTAAAATAGTCAAATTTTTAACATATACCTAGTAAAATATTATGTTTTAACTCGTATATGTATTCAATTCTTTCGGAATGATAACTTATGTAGTTTTTAGCATATGGTATGTTATGACCAGCAGACCTGGATTAGCGACTCGAGAAGAATTTAAGCTTCAGCTAAACGTACACAGATGAAATGTTTTAAGTTGGCGATAATGCGATATTTATTAGCAGGTGCAGCTAACGCGCATCGCTTAAGCAACTTGATGTGTTGCAATGCAAGCGAGGCCGGGAGTTTTTGTTCAGTGGTATTTCAGATTGTTGACAAATTCTACAAATTTGCTGCAGTCGGTAAATCCATATGGTCGTAATTTGTATCGGTCGTTACTTTAAATCAGGTGTAAACTCAGTTGGCAGTAATTCACATCTTGACAAATATTAGAAGAATACAAAATCACTCGTTGGTATATCATGTTGTTCATGTTCAGTTGTCAGAGAGTCGGAAGAAAATCCAAAACGGTGGTAATGTACATTGATGGTACTTTATACAACTCTGAAATATCACACATATTTCATATAAAAGAGGGGTCATGGTGGAGATGCAATTAAATTGGTCTCTGAACTGACAACACTCACAACTGTAACAGAAAATTGACATTCGCAGCTGAGCTAGCGTTTTCAGCATTTTGCCGCTCGCAGAAGAGTATTTTGGATTTCCGCGTGAGCAAAATAGTTGGCCATATCAGGATGTTTCGTTGACAACGCTTGTTATTTGTTTAAATCATCGCATCACGCGTCATAGACTACGTGAGTAATTTTATTTTCAGTTAATATTTTTAATAAAATTAATTGATAGGTATAATTAGTTTCGTCTTAAAAATATGTTCAGTCGTCGAAAAAATAGTATGTATGTTTCGAACTAAAAATGTTCTTGCCGCTTTTGCATGATTGCTAGTTTCGGATGAGCCTCAACCAACAATATTCATGTGTCAGCGGCAAGAATGCACTTTCAGCGTTTTAGCTCTTAACATACAGCATATTATATTATGTAACATTTCACAACATGTACACGTTGTTGCGAGTAAACACAAATTGTGTGACTTCTGATCGATCTTTTCCAGTGCAGATTAACTTTAGTTTGTTCTTAAAGACGTCAAATCACTAAAACATTTTTAACATGAAAATGTGTAACGAATTGGAAGTGTGACGGTAATACGGTGCTCAAGTAGCGAGCATGACGCTTGGAAAGTGCGCAGTTTTCGCGAATTTTTGCAAGTTGTACGTATTGCAAGTTAATATTGTTGGTGTTATTTTGAAGATATCGTCAGGGCGAACTTTCTGAAGAGGTTGTGAAAATGTAAGATTCGAGGGGGCGAAAGTATAGGTGTTAAAACGATTTTTTGGACACGAAAGCGTTCGGTGCTGTTACATCGCATACTTTTTGAACGACCCAAATGTAATATGGGGCTAGTTGGAAAGAGGATAAACAAAGGTGAAGTGCATTTGTAGTAAATTCACATAATTTTGTTTTTGGCAGTATGTGGATGAATCTGTGGGTTTTTAAGAATTTTGCGGCCGAGGCGAATTTGGGGGTTGAAAATTGGGGAAACGCTATAATTATCAGAAAAACCTTAAAATCAATATTTGTGTGAAATTCGGTGGTTGGAGACTTTCTACTGGTCTATATTTTTAAAGAGAATTCGAGATGCGATTGTGAGGGGGCGGGGGGTTTACCTTATTTTTTCAATTTTTAACTAAAAAAATGTGCGAAGGCGGTGACATCTTTGCTCCAGTTGGTATATTTGCTATTAAAGTAGTATTATAAACAACAATTATAAAGATGTGAAAATTTTTAAAATGTTTCTTTACTTCTATCCCTTGTAAATTTTTCAGATTTTGCAAAGTTTATGCTAGGCTTGAAAATTAGCCAAGTTCATTTTCAATGCATTAACGAAGGTTCGTCAATTGCAACTTCTGTAAATTTATTTTATATTCGATTCCAAGAAGCATTTGCCCATTGACAATATTCAGCTTTGGTGTTCATTGGTTATGCAGGTGATGGAATTCAGCCAAGAATTTGCACATTATTAACTGTTTATATTGATATAATCTTATTATTTTCGACCAAATACAAAGCCTCATATATTAAAGTCAATAATTGGCGAATCACTGTCTTAACTTACAAGTTCAGGGACTCATCTTCGACTTATAAACGAGTATAAAATAGGCATTCATATTTTTTTATGAGCAAAATTAAAGGATTAACGAGATATTTCTGTCGAAGAAGAAGTAGTCATACTGTTAACGGGAATTTACTTGAATTTTAAAGTTTCGTTCTTAAAAATAATACTTATTTTAATGTATTCTAAGTTCATTGTACCTAGCTTCTTATAGGACATATCTCATCTCCGCTTTCTGTGCTGGATGGTAGAAACAGAAACACAATTTCTTGATCCCTGATATCCATCTGTAAGTTTTCAAATTACGTGTGAAAGCTCCATGCACTTAATTCAAATTTGAACGCCTCCTGTCGCTTCTTAAGTAGCGGGGATGGCCTGTACGAGCGAACTTTTTGCTCGAGTCTTAAATCCGGCTCTGAAATTTATTTGAATTAACATACAAAGCGCTATACTCCGTTAAATTCGGTTGACTCGAAATCGAGAGTGTATTCCGCCGTAAGCCCCGAATCCGGGAAACTGGAGGCGAAACCTTTTATTTTTATTAAGAGCTTACGATTGTCGACTAGAGACAAACGAACCAATTTCTTAACACATTTAATTTTATCGCTTATAAATGACACCTCTCCGTGCGGGCGCCCCGGATAAAAAGTTTTAACGGCGAATTTTTATTCGAGCGATACGGACGATTGGGCGTCGCTGGGTGCAGTGGCGTGCGATGCGGCGGCGAGGGGGGAGATGCCCCCATTCGTAACAATATTTTCACCTCCAGTGGGCAAGAATGGGGACAAAGAGGAAGCACCGAGTTTATGCTTTATTTTTTCCGCTATAAAAAGTTCGGTGTTTTCTGCACCCCATAATTTCTGTACGGATGGTGCCATAAAACTGTACTGCAGGAATCGTAAAACCAACAGCGATTACAGTAATTTCACAATATGTAACACGTTTTCAGTACTGTTTTTAGCTGCAAAATGTGGCGGCAAATATTTGACCTTTGTTTTTCAAATATTTAAATATTGTAAAATAACCAAATGACAAGTCCTGAAATATACGAAATTTGCTCAATATGCCTCGAAAGGCTGGTTGAAATCTAAAATGCTTTCTTTGATACTTTATAAGTTAATATGATCCCCTTCAAAGTAGTTCTGGGGGTTTTTATAGACCACTCTGTCATATACTTTTCTATATTTTTTCTTGAAAGTTTATGAGCAAACAGTTTTTTCCGGTTTTTCTTCTAAATTTAATTCAAGTCTCGTTTCCTTAAAGCCAATGTGAAGATTTAAACATCTTGATTTTTCTGATTTTTTTGGCGCAGAACGTTTTTAAACTATCTCGATGATGGTGCTGGATCGTAATTTGCCCTTGTGGGCATACCTATGATGAACTGCTACCTGACGTAACGAAAAACTGTCAATCGTCTTTGTTTTGCTAGAACGTGATGCTATTTTTCGGTGTTGCTGGTCCAGACCATTTCAATTGAGAAGATTGTTGCTTCCTATCAAGATCATAACCATAACCTCATCTTTTATCTCTTGTTACAGTGCTTTTCTTGAAATTCATCGCTAGTTACATGTTCAAGTCATTCAAAATAACAAACAGTCCATCACGTTTCTGATCATGCAACAAGACAATAAAGCATTTTAGAAAGAAACTTTGCTCTCTTCTACAGGGCGTTCAAAAATAAAATTGATGGCGGGAGCCTATGAAATATGTGCTCACTGTCTGCACTGCACTTTATAATGCTATATTTGAACTAAATTTTACTGCATTATTAGTTCTTGTGGCTTTAACGCAGTCTAATAAGCTACACAAATACGCAAAAATATTTGTAGATTAAATTGATAGGTGACATTAAAATAATACGTGGAAGTTAAACAAGAGGTCGAAAATGAATTTTAAACTTAAAAACATTCTATATCAATAAAATGCATCAGGCAAGATTTATTGTTTTCAATGGCTCCCGCCCGATCAAGTTTATTTTTGATCACTATGTATGTGTTTATAAAAACAGCTATATTTGTAGATCGCAACTTAGTACGTAAAGGCTAGGAGTGAAAACGAATCATACACGGGATTTTCCAACCTCTGAAGTCAAAGGATAGAGGATCCACAGTTCCACACGGAATAATATCCCGCGGCAGTAGAAAGAAATGCCTGTGAGTAGAGTACCTACAGGCGTTCTGGCGCACTTCCGGTGGTTTGGAACTTGGCTAAGTGTCACGTGGCGGCCTCTGGTTTGAAACTTGGCTAAGTCTAGTCGAAGGTCACGGGTCTAGCCGAGGTCAAGGTCCCGGCCATTGGCCTCTGGTTTGAAACTTGGCTAAGTCTAGTCGAAGGTCACGGGCGAGGTCACGGGCCTCACCTAGGTCACGTGCCACTTCCGGGAATTTTTTGGGTTAAAAGTGTAGTTTTTGAAATTTTCCCACGCTCGAGCATGTCTATTCTTGCAGGATGTTATCAGTAAATCAGAAGCTATCAACATTTTCTCAGGCTCGACCGGATGTGAGTCATCGTCTGAGTACGCAGTCTATTCTTGCAGGATGTTGTTGAACAATGGCATCCCTTGTTTTAAAATCAGCACGAAATTCGAGAACAATGAAGCTATTGTTGTCTGGAGATTAAAATGTGCAAAGCTGGTAAAAATTGAACAATGACATCCCTTGTTTTAAAATCTGCACGATAATTGGACAATGAAGCCATTGTTGTCTGGAGATTAAAATGTTCAAAGCTGGTAAAAATTGAACAATGAAAGCCATTGTTTGAGAAATCTGCACTATAATTGGACAATGAAGCCATTGTTGTCTGGAGGAATTTTTTGCTGACCTCCATTATCAGATAAACAAGCTTCAGACATGTCCAGACATGTTTGAGAAATGTGCAAAGCTGTTAAAAAAATTGAACAAAGGAACCCATTGTTTGAGGAAAATCTGCACAACTGCTAAATTGAATGCTGCCTTTGTTTGAATTTTTGCTGACGCAGGCCTCCATTATCAGCTGCGACGGTGAATAAATAGAGCGGCTCGGCTGTCTGCAATAGTTAGTATTACAACTGCACGCGCGCGAACATGTCTGCAACAGACAGCGTTACCGAATTAAGTTCGAACTCAATAAAAGCCATCAGAGACGCGATAGCGATTGTAAAATATAGTGATGAAGCTGAGACATTGATTAAACATGTAAATAAAACCATTTTAATTGTTAGTAGATTTATACGTAAGCATAGTTTTAAAAATGATAATCCATTCAGGCTAGAGGCAAATTTAAGTTTGTTAAAGGGGCAACGACAATTATTGCGAAATTTAAAAACAAAATTAGCAAAGAAGGGAGCGGGTGTAGGGAGTGGTCAGCAGCAGCAGCAGCAAAAGAACAAGTTGGTATGGGAAGATGTAGAATCTTGTTTTAACAGTAGAATAAGAACAGGTATGATTGTAAATTTAGGTTATAAGGAACCACAAGAATTTCTTGCAAAAGCATACAGAAGTTTCTCAATAAAAGTGAAACAAATTATAAAAGATAAGTTAATGCTTAAAGCTAACGTAATATTTAGTGCATATTTTATAAAACCTAGTAGTGGCGAGATAGATTTAAAAACGTTTGGTACTAAAAATGAAAAAATTGATTCTGGTACCAATTTAAAAGAGTGGTATGAGACTAATGTTGAGAATAAGTTGTTGACGAAATTAGAAGATTTTCAAGAACGTGATTCAGGTTGGAGTTTGCTTGAGATATTACATTTAAAAGTAAATTTAAATCATTACACGCCGTTAACAGTAGGTAAATATATTGAGTTACCTAAAGATATTAAAAATAAAAAGGCCGTGATTAACGTAAAAAATGATGACGAATATTGTTTTTTGTGGTCGGTAGTGTCAGCATTATATCCTGCAAATAAGAGTTCTGATAGAATATCTTCATATCCACATTTCAGTGAAGTTTTAAAGTACTCGGGACTAGAATTTCCAATGAAATTAAAAGATATATCAAAATTTGAGACAATGAATGATTTACGTATAAATGTATATACACTAGAAAGAAAAAACAAATTTGGTAAAAATTCAGTATTGCCCATCTATATTAGTAAAAATACTCAAATTAATAAAGATGCTATACATTTACTAATGATATCCAACGATGAGGGGCAGTTCCATTTCTGTTGGATAAGAAACTTATCAAGATTGGTTACAACTCAACTGCATAAGTACCACGCTCAAACTTTTGTATGCGATACATGCTTAAATCATTTCGTAACTAAAGAATCATATTTAAGACATATTACAAATTGTAATGGTGTAAATGAAACCAAAATTAAAATGCCCGAAGAAGGTACAACAATAGAATTTAAAGATTATAAATACCAGGAAAAAGTACCATTTTCAATATACGCGGACGTGGAGTGTGTTTTAGAAAAAGAACAGAACGTTGCAGGGGTTTATCAAAAACATGTTCCATTTAGTGTTGCCTATTATTTAAAATGTTCATATGACGATAGTTTATCTCGATTTAATATATATCGTGGTGCTGACTGTATGGAATGGTTTGTAAAAGAATTACAATCTATAGCATATCAAGTAAATAATATATTGTCAACTATAGAGCCTATGGATATTAGCCAGCAGGAAAACGATTCATTTCAAAAATCGGTATGCTGTTACATTTGTAAACAACCTTTCACCGATAAAGACGTGCGTGTACGTGATCACAATCATCAGACAGGTGAGTATAGAGGTAGTGCTCATCAACACTGTAATCTTAACTATAAAGATGCACATTATATTCCCGTTCTCTTTCATAATCTCAGCGGTTATGACGCTCATTTTATTATAAAACCATTGGCAAAACTGATTATGGGAGATATTAAATTGTTGCCTATAAATAAGGAAAAATTTATATCATTTACAAAACATGTGGATGGTACAAATATTGATTTCAGATTTTTAGACTCATTTCGATTTATGGCTAGCAGTTTAGAACAATTGTCATTAAATTTACCGAACAATTTAAAAATCATTACACGTAAATTTTGCAAGAGCCAAGAAGAATTTGAATTACTACTACGTAAGGGTATCTTTCCATATGACTACCTAGACAATTTTGAAAAGTTGAATGATAAAAGTCTTCCTGACAAAACGCAATTTTTTAGTCAGCTGCATGGAACAGCTATTTCAGATGAAAATTATGAACATGCACTGCGTGTTTGGAACACATTTAATATGCAAACTCTAGGTCAGTATGCTGATATGTACCTTACAGTTGATGTTCTACTTTTAGCTGATGTGTTTGAGAATTTTAGAGAGAATTGTATGAAAACGTATGGATTAGATGCTCTACATTTTTACACAGCACCAGGATTGGCATTTCAGGCAATGTTAAAAACTACTAAAGTTAAACTTGAGCTGTTGACAGATGTAGATCAACTGTTGTTCATAGAGAGGGGTATTAGAGGAGGGTTAGCACAGTGTTCGAATCGATACGCTAAAGCTAATAATCGATATATGGGTGAAAAATTCGTAGAAGCCGATCTTGAATCGTATATCCTATATTTAGATATTAATAACATGTACGGAGCCGGGATGTCTGAATATCTACCGTATGGAGGGTTTGAATGGGTAAATGATTTAGATATTCCTAAAATTGATCATTTAAATACTCCGGCAGATTCTGAAACAGGCTATATTTATGAAGTCGATTTAGAATATCCTCAAAATTTATTTGAACTTCACAAAGATTTGCCTCTATGTCCTGACCATTATACACCACCAACATCCAAGCAATCAAAATTGACAACCACTTTATTTAAAAAAGAAAACTACGTAATACATTACCGCAATCTGCAGCAAGCTGTAAGTTTAGGGCTGAAAATTGTAAAAATTCACAGAATATTAAAATTTAAGCAATCAGCTTGGCTTAAACCATACATAGATTTAAATACAAAATTAAGGCAAGCCGCCAAAAATAATTTTGAAAAGGATTTTTATAAACTTATGAATAACGCTGTATTTGGCAAAACTATGGAAAATGTTAGAAAATACAAAACAATAAAATTAATTTCTAAATGGGAAGGTAGGTACGGAGCCAGTGCATACATATCAAAACCAAATTTTCACAGCTGTACTATTTTAGATAAAGACTTGGTACTTATAGAATTAAATCAGTTGGAAATAGTTTTTAATAAGCCAATATTCGTTGGATTTTCAATCCTAGATATTTCAAAAATTTTAATATACGATTTTCATTACAATTATATTAAACGGAAGATGGGTAATCAAGCAAAACTGCTGTACACAGACACTGATAGTCTCATATATCACTTTACCCTTCCAAATATATACGATTTTATACGGGAAGATATTCACAAATTTGATACAAGCGATTATCCTCCGAACAATCCATATAACCTTCCACAAGTTAATAAAAAAGTAATAGGTCTAATGAAAGACGAAATGAGTGGTAAAATAATTACCGAATTTGTTGGTCTACGTGCAAAATTGTATGCTTTCAAAACATTAGAAGATGCTGAGAATGGAGAATTTAAAATTTCAAAGAAAGCTAAAGGTATTACCAGAGCTGCTTTGAATAGAATTACATTTGAGGATTACAAAGACTGCCTGTTTAATAACGAAACAGTATTTTGCGATCAGAGAACAATTAGATCAAAAACCCACAACGTATTTTCTTTAAAACAAAGAAAAAAGGCTTTAGATCCACATGATGATAAAAGAATAGTAAACTGTATGTATACTGACACTTTGCCTTGGGGTTACTGCCCACCAACCACATTATAAACACCAGCTCTCTCTAAGATATCTCAGTCTGCAAAATGTTACCGTCAAATTCAAATATACTGTGGTTGAACAAAGATCTGTATGTTAAAAATAGAGAAATCTATAATTTCCATTTACGTAATGCTATTGGACGTAACGACTTGCAAACTTTGAAGTATATATTACACAAAATTGGCATTGCTATACCGAGCAAAACTCTTATTTGGGCTACGCACTTTAAAAGTGTTGAAACCGCTATCGTAAATGAAATTTTAAAAACTATGTTAGCTGCCTTTAATGTTATTAGGGAAATTATTAACGAAGTAAGAAGAGGAGAGTTGAAAATTAATACTGAAACAGATCTTAATTTAGTTCTTTCAAAATTATCGTTACAGAACATTACTTCCTACCAGCAGCATTTTCTTATTGAAACAATATCATCTGGCTCTCGAATCGAATTTGCAACTGACGAGCAACAGCAATATCCATATTTTCTTCATGATGCTGTCTTTGAGGCTGCTTATTATGCCCACAGCAAGTTTATAGAAGACGTGTTCGAATATTTAAATACTAACCATATAACTTATATATTTCAGCCTAGCGTTGTACGTCACCACACAGATATTTTTAAATGGCTTCAGGAAAATATCAGAAAAGCTCAAAATGGTGAAGCTGTTGGTTGGAGAAACGGTCCATGTTCCGGTCCCTGGCCTTCAACAACACCTCAAGATTATATCGATACTTACACATTGTTAAGTTCTGTTTCCCTTATGTATAAATAAGATGTATATTAATTGAATAAAGCATATATTTAAGTGTACATTTATTCTCCCTCTCCTTGTCAAGTTTTGCTTTGCATATGAGATAAATACGGTGTATATATTAATGAAATAAAACACATATTAAAAATAAAATGTCTTTTATTTTAATCTTTAATAATTACATGTATAAGTTTATTACCTAACCTAATTTCTATCTTTATGGGATTTAAATCTAGAGGCAGTGTTGGTTCAGGAAGTGTAAAACTATATGTTGCTTGAAACGAAGGTGGTGGTGGTGGTGACGTGGGTTGTGGTGGTGGTGACACCTGTTCCAGTTCAGATTGCTGTAGTGGTGCGCACCCCTCAAAATTTTGTGTTGGGCTTAACCACCCCTGAATGTTGGCACAATTTATACAGCTGCAGCCCTCCACCTTTGTTATGTTAGACGACCAGGAGTGTGGTTGTCCCATTGGAGGAGGTGGAGGAGGAGTATTTTCTTCAGTTTCACTCCAGAGTATAACCTCCTCCTCCTCTTGCTGGCTCCACGGATCGTCAGCCCATGAGTCAAAACCCCAACTATGATTTGAGAAGCAGTCTTCGGTCATTGTTATCGTAAAACTAATATTTCTATGATTAGTATCCTTATATATATATAATATTTTCCTTTACCTTACACCGGCTGCAGGAAGTGTTTGCGTAAGCTATAACAGGTCTGGACAAGTCTGAACATGTCTGAACAAGTAGACAGCAGATGCGATTAATGGTTTTGATTATACCGCTTGTGCAAAATGTGAACATTTTGTATGGCACATTGAACCCGTTGTGAACTAGTTTGAATCTGCCAGTCTGTCTAACTGTCTAGCTGACTGTCTACCTGTTTACCTGTCTAGCTGTCTACCTGTTTACCTGTCTAGCTGTCTACCTGTTTACCTGTCTAGCTGTCTACCTGTCTACCTGTCTAGCTGTCTACCTGTCTACCTGTCTAGCTGTCTAGCTGTCTACCTGTCTACCTGTCTATCTGTCTACCTGTCTATCTGTCTAGCTGTCTACCTGTCTAGCTGTCTACCTGTCTACCTGTCTATCTGTCTATCTGTCTAGCTGTCTACCTGTCTAGCTGTTTACCTGTCTACCTGCCTAGCTGTCTACCTGTATACCAGTCTAGCTGTCTACCTGTCTAGCTGTCTACCGCTTACATACTTGCGTCAATAATGAAAACGAATCAGTTCGACAATGTCGAGAGATAAGTTCGGTCGTCACATTCAGCACAGAAATCTACACTTTTACGATGACTGTGAATATTTTAATCTTCAGCATAAACGATTAGCCAATCTTGCGCAATCTCTATTGGAAGAGGATGCTGTCAACAAGACCCTTCTTAACAAAGAACTTAATAAGATTATTTATCGATTTTCCAAACACCAAAACTCTGCTAGTACAAATATAGAAATAGCAAATGAAATTATTGCAGACATTCAAGCTGAAATTGATCAACTCTACTTTTCTCTAAAACTAACTAAACCTCCACCTAAACCTTCTGTCTGTCTGTCTGTCTGTCTATCTGTCTGCCTGTCTGTCTGTCTGTCTGTCTGCCTACCTGTCTGTCTGTCTGTCTGTCTGCCTACCTGTCTGTCTGTCTGTCTGTCTGTCTGTCTGTCTGTCTGTCTATCTATCTGTCTGCCTGTCTGTCTGTCTGTCTGTCTGTCTGTCTGTCTGTCTATCTGTCTGTCTGTCTGTCTATCTATCTGTCTGTCTGTCTGCCTACCTGTCTGTCTGTCTGTCTGTCTGTCTGTCTGTCTGTCTGTCTGTCTATCGGTCTGCCTGTCTGTCTGTCTACCAAATTTATAGACACTGATAATGGAGGTCATTGACTACATCTGGTGTAAAGGCCCCATACATTTTAGCAACCTTGTACACTCCCAGATTTTCCAGTCAAAAGCATTGATTATAATTTGAATTTCCCGCCAAAACCTAGACAGAATTTGAATTTTCCGCCAAACCATCGCGCTGACCTCCGCGCAGACCTACGCAAAAACTTCAGACAACCGGTTTATTTTTAGCAACCTTGCACATTCCCAGACGATGACTCACATCCACAGGTCTAGACAGGTCTGACAAAATGTTTTTAAACAAGTTTGAGATTTTCTCTTATACATCTGATTTTTAACCAATCTAGATAAGTTTTTATCCGGCAAAATTATACTGTCCCTCACCATTGAGTATAGCATCCTTATTAATTAGAGTATTTTTTACTAATATATTGCAGTGATCTAATAGCTTTATTTTATTTAATTCTTATTCTCTGGGTTTTATTTTAAAATTTTGATATCTTACCTTTTGCGCACAGTCTTTAGCATTGTAATAACCTTAGTTATTCGACTCTAATCGACTATTAAAATCAGATTAAGACATAAACCATGAATACCGGATATAGGACAATTGTATATATTAAGTAATTAATAACTGCCTGTATCATGCGTTTAACAACTTTGTTAATAATATTAGTTAATTCAATTTTAGATTAATATTACTGTCTGTTTATATCTTCTATTCGTCAGAAATCTCTGCTACAACTATGCTCGTTGCAACAAAAAAAAACTGGACTATTTACAAATACCGTTGTAAGAAATCGAAATTCCAATGATAAAAACTACAGCACCACTCCTTTTAGGAACAATATTTTAAGCTGCTTTTTATTTTTGTAGTTATTGAAAAATGTAGTTAAAACATATAGTGCTGGCGTCGTATTTCGTAAATATACTACCATTCTTAAAGCCAAGGTGCTAACACAAGAACAAAGAAGGTGTTTGTTTTTGCGATATGCGGAAGTTGTCGAATCGGATAAACTGAAAAATGCTGACGATTATTTTATCGCTCCTGTTTTGTATTATAAAAATTCTGCTGTCTAAGACTCCGCTTCCTACCAGAGTTTACTGCTGGAATGTGTATAAGATTGGCTAAAACTACATCAAACTTTTAACCTGGAAGAGTATTTTTTACTAATATATATTGCTGTTCGATATTTGACAAGGTCCGGTTTACAAGTTTTCTGTCTGTCTGTCAGCAGTGCTTTCGAACCTATCGAATCTAAAATTTGGTAAAAGAACACAATATTAAATGGTACTGTTGCTAATATCCACAATTTTTAACTCCGAACTGTAACCTGTAAATCTCTACAACATAATAATATTTCTTTAGAAAACTTGCTAAAGTGAGGGGGTGCTGTACATAAATCCAAGCGAAATAAATAACTATCGGCTCGAGACTGTGTATTTAATAAAGTACGGGAAAAAACACATAATATTTACTTTGCTTACAAACAATGTCTCCAACACTTTTGTATTATGTTAAAGACTGTTTACTAACTGACTGTTAATAACTATCAAAATATGCGAGAGACTATCAACTACCAGATCCCAGTCACTCGTTTCAACGTTTTCAACAAATAAAACACAGGATATTTCATAAAATGTCTTTATTATATACATCATATGGTATTTCTAAAATATTTGTTCACTCTACAGTTAACCCTATTTCTAATCGTCTTTAGCATAGCAGGTGCCTCTTCAAAGTAGTCACAAACACTTTTAGTTTTCATTACGTCTATGCACATTTGTAACATCCTCTGGTCGTCATTATCAAACAGTAGTACGTAGGAATCGTAGCGGAATTTATTAAAATGTATTTTACCACTAATATGCGCTTGAATAATCTTATGTGATGAATCGTAGATTTTGTTATCGACCTCAATCCATACGTGAAATGTAGGTCTTGCACCGCCATAAGCCATAGTACCCCATTTCAGTTCTGGTTTTAAAGGTTTGAATTTTAGAAGTTGTTCGAATAACATCAAACTTGCCGGTAAACACACCCCGTACATATTTTCACTTATGAACTCTTGGGATATAACATCACAAATCAGACCTTGTATAGACACCATGATGACGATACTGAGACATATTTGGTTGAATTTCGATATATACTATTAGGCTACAATGGCTTCATACAATTAATCCGGTTTATTTTTTTTAGCAACCTTGCACGTTTCTCAGACAAAGGCAGCATTCAATTTAGCTGTTGTGCAGATTTTTCCTCAAACAATAGGTTCCTTTGTTCAATTTTTAACAGCTTTGCAAACATGTCTGGACATGTCTGAAGCTTGTTTATCTGATAATGGAGGTCAGCAAAAATTCTCCCCAGACAACAATGGCTTCATTGTCCAATTATAGTGCAGATTTCTCAAACAATGGCTTTCATTGTTCAATTTTTACCAGCTTTGCACATTTTAATCTCCAGACAACAATAGCTTCATTGTTCTCAAATTTCGTGCTGATTTTACAACAAGGGATGTCATTGTTCTATTTACCAGCTTTGCACATTTTAATCTCCAGACAACAATAGCTTCATTGTTCTCGAATTTCGTGCTGATTTTAAAACAATGGATGTCATTGTTCAACAACATCCTGCAAGAATAGACATGTCTGTCAAACGATGACTCACATCCGGTCGAGCCTGAGAAAATGTTGATAGCTTCTGATTTACTGATAACATCCTGCATGAATAGACATGCTCGAGCGTGGGAAAATTTCAAAAACTACACTTTTAACCCAAAAAATTCCCGGAAGTGGCACGTGACCTAGGTGAGGCCCGTGACCTCGCCCGTGACCTTCGACTAGACTTAGCCAAGTTTCAAACCAGAGGCCAATGGCCGGGACCTTGACCTCGGCTAGACCCGTGACCTTCGACTAGACTTAGCCAAGTTTCAAACCAGAGGCCGCCACGTGACACTTAGCCAAGTTCCAAACCACCGGAAGTGCGCCAGAACGCCTGTAGGTACTCTACTCCTGTGACGTCACAATCAAATTGAAACCTCAAGATTAAAATTATGTTGACGTTGACGTAATGAGTTGCCAATTACTACGTCACCATAAAATTGTTTGATAAGTAAACATGACGCTTATGTGAATGACGCAATTAAATTGACAAAACGGCTGAATTATAATTACTATCTTACAAAGGTATATATTACACAATGCTCGACTGCTGAGCCTGCGGTCGCGAGTTCGAATCTCATTCCGGACAAGATCTTTTTAAAGTGATTTTTCTTTCTGTGTAAATCTTTTCCTCTCACTCTCTCTATATATTTTTTTTCTGGAAACAACTTGTCTGCAGAATGATAATGTAGTAACGATCTAACTCGGCACAATCCACCTCAACTTTTCCTAACGCGACTAATAATATCTGCAGGCATTTTAATCTCTAATCTTTTTGTATATATAATTTCGTTTATTGAGTTTGATAAACGACCAAAATCAATGGTTTTTAAAATTTATATAATTTAATTTGATGGCATAATAATAAAACTTGTAAACACTACGCGACAAATTATCAAGGACTTTTTTGAGATTGTAACAATAACTTTATAGTTTTTATGATTTAGTACAATAAAACTCCGTAACATTTTAGCATTATGATGGAATTTATAGATTTACGATTGGTAAACTTCGGTGCGTAATTATTGAATCGAAATAGCACTTTTAAATTCGCGTTAAGAGGATAAGTTAAAATACACTGAAATGTTGCCTGAAAAAGGTCTCATTTGTAAGAAAAACTTGGGGAATTTCTAGGTGAACTTTGGAAATTGTTTTCGGGTTCATTTGGAACAACAATAAGTAACGGGTCAATCAATAATATTACATTACCAACAGAGCTGGGCAGTAATTAATTACTTTGTAATTAAATTACAAAATAAATAATTTTTTCTTGATTTGACTTGAAATTTACTTTTCAAAATACGGTAATTGTAATTGGTAATTTCGATTTTTTTTATGCAGTACTTGATCATTTCTTTTTGAAAGTAATTAATTACGACATTCAGTCACTCAATTGGTTTTTGAATAATTAAATTACTCTAAAGTATTTAAATTCCTTTAAACGTATTTGAATCACTTGTGGCAATTCAAACTACTCGTGGTAATTAAATTACTTTCTAGTAGTTGAATTACCAAATTACTGATCTCGGTTAAGTATTAAATCTCTAGAAAGCAAGAAATAAGATAAGGACTCATTACGTTACATGCTATGCAAATTGCAATTGGGTATTGCTGAAACAATATAAGTATTATTCATAATTTTCTATAACTAGTCAGATAACGGCTAATTTTGCGCAACATTTGCAATTCCAACGTGTGTACGAGCGAAGAGCAAAATATTTGGTGCAGACGTGTATGTCTTTAGATGGGGATGTGCATATGTTGTGTTTTGTGCAGCAGTGTACCTTGCTAATAATTGTTGTGTAAGAAGCGAAAAATATGTCTGCGGTAAACACTACAGATTACAGAATACCTTACAGCACGGTAAAAATAGAATTTATTGTTTCCATATTAATTAACAACTAGCTTAATCAGACGACATTGGGTCATTATAATTATTTATTAATACCAATTTTCTTGTTTCAAACAATATATTAACACAGAGCTATCTAAATATTACTAAATACAAATGAATGACAACAATTTGTATTGAAAGTAATCGAAAAAGTAATGTATGTAGTGCAATTACAATTATCATGTAATTGATAATTTATTACTGTTTCATTTGAGTAATTAGTATCCATTTGAAATTCGAAGTGCAAGGTTGTTTCGCTGCGCGCTCTGATATCAAGTGTTGACCGATAACCCCGGCAATCCGTGTCGTACGTATTAAATATAAATTAATTTATATTATATTTACATTCAAACAAAATACACCGTGCATGATAAAAGGAAATAATAAGTGTTGAGCCAATGGCCAACACCTTTAACTATGCTGGCACTTCAGTCGTGCCTAATGGCTACATATACAACAATCAAAGTATTCCGGTACAATTAAACCAAATGCCTAATTATTCACAACCAATGCCACTATTCCAACCTCAACAGCAGAACTACACAACTTACTACAGTCAACCTCAACAACATACAGACCAAGAAATCCAACCAATACTACTTACGCGTTCAGAAAATGAATGGGAAATAGCAACAAATAGCAAAAAAAGAAATGCAAACTCAGAAATAACAACAAAACACCAAAAACAAACAAAAATAGATGATTACTGGCTGAGCAAACAAACTCCTGTCAGTAATAGATACTCCAGCTTAAGTAATGAAAATGTCGACAGTATGGAACAGTCAGACAATACTAACCAAAAAAGAAATGAACCAAAACCACCACCTATTTTGTGGCGGGTGCACAAAATATAAAACCGCTAATCACGTTGTTAGATAGCATAGCTAAAGAAAAATACGTCACTAAAGCTTTAAACAACGAACAAATTAAAATCCAACCCAAAGAAGGCGAAACGTATAGCGTTATAATTAAAGCAGTGAACGAGAAAAATACTCAATTTCATACCTATAAACCTAAGCAGGAGAGAAGTTTTCGAGTTGTCTTAAAAAATATACACTCTTCAATCTGTGTAGAAGAAATTAAAGAAAACTTGCAAACACTAGGCCACACGGTAGTAAATATATGGAACCTAAAACAAAAAGGAACGAACACTGCACTGCCCATATTTTTCGACGACCTAAAACAAAAAGAAAACAACAACATGCAGTTCATAAAATTAAGCATTATTTTGTACAACTACTTAAAAAATTATACCGTTGGTTTAAGACATCTACAACATTAAATTATTCATGAACTCAGTGGTACAAATTGAGCCTCCCTATGTTAAAAGAGAAATCCCGCAATGCCTAAGATGCCAGCACTACGGACACACCAAAAACTTTTGTAAGAAAACCCCACACTGCGTCAAATGCTTGGAAAGTCATTTAACTAGAGACTGCCCCAGAAAAGAAATAAGAGACAACAAAGTTAAATGTGTCAATTGCAACGGTAACCATCCTGCTAACTATAGAGGATGTTGAAAGATTTAATACAACAAATGAGTACAATGATGAACCTCATTACCATGTTAGTAAACAAAATGACATAATGGCACAATTACTAAAAATAGCATTATGGAATGCCAATGGCTTGTGCCAACATGCACAAGAGGTCCTGTACTTTCTGCAAAACCACGAAATTGACATAATGCTTATTTCGGAAACTCATTTCACCGGAAAAAGTTACATTAAAATACCAAAATACAAAATTTACCATACTAATCACCCAGACGGCACTGCTCACGGCGGAACAGCCATTATAGTCAGAAATAATATTAAACATTACGAACTCGATGGATATAGCCACGATCACCTTCAAGCCACCACCATAACTGTGGAAGAAAGGATAAATAGCGTCACATTGGCAGCAGTTTACTGTCCACCAAACTTTAAAAATAACACACAAGACTATAAACAATACTTTGAAACTCTTGGCAACAAATTTGTCGCCGGAGGAGACTATAACGCCAAGCACGTACAGTGGGGTTCTAGACTCACGACACATAAAGGCAGACAACTATTAGAAGCAATGCGAGAGAAAAATCTACATTATTTGTCAACAGGAGAGCCAACATATTGGCCCACGGACAAGAAAAAAATACCTGACCTAATCGACTTTTGTGTTACAAAAGGAATAAACACTAGACAATGTAAAACCGTATCATGTTTTGATCTCTCTTCAGACCACTCGCCGATTATCGTGAGTATACACTCTCAAATTCTACCCACAGTAAAGCAACCGACGTTGTTCAATAAAATGACAAACTGGGAAATGTTTAAAGAAAAAGTGGACGAACTTATTGAACTAAACATACCACTAAAATCGAAGAAAGACATAGACGACGCAGTTGTAGCTTTGACTGCGGCTATACAAACGGCAGCCTGGACATCTACACCAGAAATTGAGATCGCCCAAACAAAACAAGAATATCCAATTACCATAAATCAAAAGATAACAGAAAAACGGAAACTCAGAAAACGGTGGCAACTAACAAGAACAAATACCGACAAGGAAAACTTAATAAAGCTGTAAAATATTTCAAGAAATTATTCCTTGATTTAAAGAACCAAACTATTTAAGGGAAGCTGAAGCAACCGACTACTCGTTATGGAAAATAACTAAACGAATCAAACTACCCCACCAATCAAACCAAAAAACGACACATGGGCCAAAAGTAGCAATGAAAAAGCAGCAGCTTTTGCTAACCACCTGGCGAATGTATTTAAACCATTTCCCTCGGAGTCAACGGACGAGGAAGAAAAAGAAATAAAACAATACCTAGAAGCCCCCCATCAGATGGACTTCCCAACAAAAGCAGCTAAGTTTACAGAAGTCCAACATGCAATAAAAATCGAAACAAATCTAAAAAGGCACCAGGAGTTGACTTGATTACCGGAAAAACATTACAGGAACTAACTAATAAAGGAATAACGGCTATTATGCAGAGATTTAACGCAGCGATAAGATTCATCTACTACCCAGTCTTCTGGAAAATTTCAGAAATAGTAATGATTCCCAAACCCGGGAAAAAGCCACAGGAACTAACTTCATACAGGCCAATGAGCCTTTTGCCAGTACTCTCAAAGGTCTTCGAAAAAATTCTGCTAAAGCGCATCAAACCAATATTAGAAGAAAGAAAAATAATTCCGGATCACCAGTTCGGTTTTAGAAATAACCACGGAACAATAGAACAGATACATCGCGTAGTGAAGAAAATCAATAATGATCTAGAAGCGAAAAGATACTGCTCCGCTGCCTTTCTCGACATACGACAAGCCTTTGATAAGGTTTGGCATGATGGCCTCTTGTATAAACTCAAGAAGACACTGCCTTATCATCTTTTCGAACTATTACGGTCATATTTAACTACTCGATACTTGTAAAATATCAAGGTGCGTACACAGAATTAAAACCCATATTTGCTGGAGTTCCCCAGGGAAGTGTACTGGGGCCGGTGCTGTATCTGATATACACAGCCGATCTTCCAAACACTAGATTAACCACAGTAGCGACATTTGCGGACGATACTGCTGTATTAGCTTCTCACATTAAACCAGATAACGCATCAAGGAATCTACAAAATAATCTGAATAAAATACAGACCTGGTTAAAAAAATGAAGAATGCGGGCCAATGAGGACAAATCCATGCACATAACGTTCACTATTAGGAGAGACAATTGCCCGCCAGTCTATCTAAACGGAACACAACTAACATAATTGGATACCGCTAAATATCTCGGGCTACACCTAGATCGTAGATTGACGTGGCAGAAACATATATTTAATAAGCGAAAACAATTGGGAATGAAACTAAGACAACTATACTGTATGATCGGCAGGCAATCGCAGTTAACGCTAACAAATAAACTGTTAATATTATAAAGTCATAATAAAACCCATCTGGACCTACGGTATCCAGCTTTGGGGAACTGCAAGTAACAGCAATATTGAAATCATACAAAGATTTCAAAACAAAGTGTTACGAGTGATAGTGAACGCACCGTGGTACGTCCCTAATACCCTTATTCAAAAGGACTTATCCATACCAACAGTGAAAGAAGAAACATCCAAATTTAGCGTAAAATATAGTGACCGATTGGAAGCACATCCAAACGAATTAGTGAACAGTTTAATGGACCAAACAGAACAATTAAGACGTTTAAAAAGAGTTAAACCATCAGACTTGCCAGAAAGATTCAACTAATGTAGTATTATCAATAATAATTGTGTATAAGCAAAGACTAGTAATAACTTATGTTAAGAATAATAGGAGGGCATTCGCAGGAATGCTCCCTGCACGTCAATTAATGTAAATTGTCATAAAACGAACTTATTGTCTTATGTAGACAGATTGTTCAATAAATGGGGTTTAAAAAAACTTGAGTAATTGAAGTCTATGGTAATATCGAGAGATAAAAAAAAAACTGTTCCTCAGCGGGCTGTGGAAATTCAACGTATGAATAATATGTTGGTGACACTGTATGTCAATGTCAAATTCGAGGTTATCAGGTTAGGATTTGCGTCATTTTGTGTCAAAACTGACGGCACTTGTACACGAGTTCAGCTTTTAGGTTATATGTTAAATTAACTCGCATTTAATAGAGTGTGGTTATCGTACCGCCCACGGTTGATTATCTACCAAACTCTAAGTAATTGAGATCCGGGATTATTAATTATTCTGTTAGGAGCGCATTCAAGCCGTTTAATTGAATCGCCATCAAGAGCCTAATGAGTTTCTTGTAGAAATCTCTTCGACCCTTGTATGGCCATACAATTTGAAGGAATGTCGCCCGTTCTAAATCTTGAATACTGTCATAACTGAGCTAACGATCAGTGTTTATGTTAGCCTGCTGCTTGCATCGCTCTGTTTTGAGCCACCTTGCTAATTGCGTGCTAATTTATGTGCTAATTTATACATGCGAATTTGTTATTTGCTAGCCGGAATTATCCCGACCTGTTCTGATTTGTTTGAACCTCTGCCTCACAGAGCTTCTTTTTATTTGGTTTTATCCCTTGGTGGGCAACCTTAAAATTAGGTATCAACTTGTTAGCTATTGTTTTATGAACCAATTTTACTTATGCAGCTTGTTTTTTTTTGTGAAATATTTATGCAGCTCGTCCCTTTTATAAATGCTTATGTACCGCCTTTATTTTTTTAACATGTCGTGAGTTACCACCCTCACGTATGATATGATTGTGCCATTTGTCTGATTGTTTTGGTGTTTAGGTATTTATTTATGCTTATATACTTATATGTATTTGTCGATTCACTATAGAAACAAATGTTAAATAAATACTGTTACTAGTTTGTTTTGCTATTATTTGGTTTGCTGGGCTTATCTCTTACCTTGGGGAGGTCCGAACCAAAGATTTGTCGACGTCGAGGACCTGGCGCCCTCTTCCATAGTTTTTTTGCAGCTTTGCTGGAACCCCGACCCTTCCCGACGAGTTAGTCAACTTAGGCCGATATTTACCAGCCGGCAAAATACCAAATATAACTTTCGCTACCAGGTAAGGCCGACCCTTAATCATTCGTCACAATGTATTCCTTAAATCCTTGTTTCAAACTATCTTTATACTCTGACCGAGCTGTCGCTTTTGTATGTGAAATGTAGTTATATGTGTTCATAATGTACTTCTGACTAATCTGTTTCTAATTACACTTCTATGCCGTTTATTATATCTTTTAATTTGTGAAATTAAAGGTCTTGCCCTTTCTTCAAGATTTTCCTTAAAAGCGTATTCTCTACTACATATTCACATTGTTGATCGTGTTTGTTTCGTCATTACATCTTTGCCTTCTTCGGTGTTATGGAACCTGCCGGTCCTTTTCAGTTCCCAGAAGATTTCTGCATTGGGTTTGGTTCATCCAATCTTCATGTTGTATATTCCTTTTCTTCATAGCTATTTTTATTGCTTCGTTGGAGCAAAACGAGAATATTCCAAACTTGCCAAAACCTCAAAATAATTTTTCGGTCGAAAACTCGTTGGAGTTTAGAAATAAATTTAAAGATTTGGAACCTGGTGAAAGCGAGATTCTAGTTTCATTTAATGTGTGCTCTTTGTTTCCAAGCGTACCCATCCCACAAAACATGGCATATCTGCGGGAATTACTTACGGACAATAATTTGGATTCAAACAAAATTGACGAATTGCTTTCAAATACATGGAAAATTCTATGAACAGCACGAAGGAACAGCCGTTCCCCTTTTTTTGCCAACCCTTTTATGTCAAAATTCGAAACTGGATTTGAGAATAATGCAGAGTATTTCCCAAGGATTTGGTTTAGGTTTGTGGACGACATTATTGTTGTTTTTTATTTATCTAAATCTCATTTTAGTTTCAACAGATTCGAAAAATCTAGCATTGCCCAACATATTTATGAAACTGGTCATGGTATTACGGAAACTGACCTAAAAATTGTAAAGGCAACTTCACAAAACAGCTAAATTATTCTGAAAGTTTGACCATTTATATGAATCAAGATAACAAACGTTTGGACAAAGATGGACCCATCTCCTACTCTGATATTTGCGCAATATTGAAGTTGACACCTGATTGGTTGCTTAGAACACGCCCTCTCGGTCAGACAGTATAAATAGCCTTAAAATGTATGGGAGTGCTGACTTTCACTGGCGATTTAGTGAAGAGCATACCTTCGGTAAACTTTGTCGTGTTAACTTCTCTTCAAGGCTACTCAAAATGACAGCTATCGAGATATGTATTTAGCGGTTGTTAAATATTTGTGTGGTTAGGGATTTTTAAACTGTGTTAAGTTCAAATCACAGGCTCCAGCAGTGTTTTTTATGATAATGTGCGGATATAATTGTAATAAACAAATCAATGATTCGAAACCCCTTGCTCTACTAAATTTTATAATTCCTGCCAGATTTGTAGGACCTACCTCAATCTTTGCCCTGCCCCAATCAGCATATACGCGAAGAACACCTATAACCAATTTTCTAAGTCTTGCTAATGAAGTTATTGTATTTTGCATCTGATCTAAAGACTTTCACATACTTTCTTAGATGCCATTTTGAGTTATTAAGTCCTTACACTATTCCTTGAACTAGCTTATTTTCATTATGTTTTTCAGCCTGATATCGTTCATCCGTTTTGTATTTTCTTTAGTTTTTACGTTCACCTTTTCAAATTGTAATTAGTTTTTACTTTAGCTTTAATTTTGATTAATGTAGAATAGTTATTATCATGTCACTAGGCAATGCCTAGTAGTAGTATTCGAGAATTGAATAAATAAAAAATGCAGTTAAAATAGTTATCTCCGTATTACGGTTGGCCTTTCTTAAGTTACGTGGTTCGTAACCTACTTTGTATGTTTATTTTGTATTCAGTTAGCGTGTTGTTTTAGTGATTTCCTTTACTGCTTAGAATACCATTCAAACTACTATATCGTATGTTTGCCAAAGCGGATTTGAAAAAGTGGAATACATTTTTCAGAACGTTAAAGATTGTGTAAATATGATAACGTTTATGGGAACCTTTTTTATCTTCGTCCCTTGCCCTAAAAGGTCGCGCGCTCATGGCCACAGGATCGGTATAAACCAATTTATTCGGTCTTTCAAATGAGTCTGTCAGATTGATTTGCATCTACATGTCAGTGCTGTCAAGGCACGAAATCAGGGCTCCGCGGACCGCCTAGACGGCTTCATTAGCACGCTGGAATGTCTTAATTGCGCTTAATAACTCGGCGAAGAGCTTCTTCATAAGCACTAACAGCCTCTATCGTTTCATCAAAGTCGTCAAAGAGAATCTGTCCCGGCGTTCCGTTTCTTCACAAGGCGCGCGCCGCTCCTGAAATTGCGCCCGAAAGCAAACAAAAAGGAACATAACGGAATAAAACAATCTCATGTAGAACCTCGTAAAAGTTACAGTCGCAGTCGGTAAATTATTTAGTTTTCTCGGCTAGAGCTTCAACTGCATTTTATTATTCGGTCGACGCCAAGAGGGATTTAATCTCCCCAGAAACTAAATATTCGTTGTCTGACTGGGACGGCATAAAAATGATGAAGTTGCTCGGGCTGCTCTTTGCGTAGCAGCCGCCGCCGTTCAAACAGAAAGATTAAACTGAGCAAAATACACCGCCGCAGTTTCAACTCGAGTCGCTTAACTTCATCCCTTCGCGGCGCAATTATAGTTATAAAGGTGTAACAAATTGTGCAGCTTAATAGGGTGGAAAATATGCACAATCTGGGCGCCCGGAGTTGTTTCGGTGCGACACGGAATGGGCGAAGCGCAAACTGTTGTAGGGCAAGGCGGTTCAAAAGGTGCTTCTTGAATCTCAATGCTTGCTTTGACTGGAAAAGCGGATGGAAAAGTAATATACAGAGTACCCGAGTTCTCATTAAGTTGGTGTTTTCAGCAGTCCAAAGGCAGATTATCGGCATATTTATGTGGGTATTATTAAAGTAAATTTACAGTTTGTAAGATTTGTGTTTTGGGGTACGTTTTCAGCAATTGAAATTTGGTACATCAGATCTTTAAAAACATATTTTGAAAAATGTTATTGGTGAAGTGCCAGTAAAATAATAGAACATTCACAGATCAAACCATTTGTAATGGCGAACAACAAAATATTCTGGGCGACAAAGAGCTATAGTGGAGAACAATGCTTAAAGGAATGCATTGAAAACAATGCAAGAACCACATATGAAGAAGAAAAAGAGATTATAGCCTATATGGATCTAGTTCAGAACAGATGGTTATTACGTTTCGATTGCGCCTCTATTTTTTCGGAATTCTGTGGTGCAGGTTTTGTATTTTCCCGGGCTCTCCGCCTTCCTCGATTCCAGCCTGACAGCGACTCTCGAATTGTTTGTTTTCTGCGCAGTTTTTTCCTTGCTGACGCCATGATGGTGACTTTGGTTTAGCTTCTTTACAAATTTTCCAGTGGTTTTTACGAGCTTGCAAGTATGGTTTTTGGTTTTTGGACCTCCCCGAATGTGCGGAAAACACAGTCCTGGCAGTTGTATTAAGAGTTACTTGCTCACGTCGGTTTGGCGGATTAAAAGCGCTTCGCCAATCGTTATCTACATGTGGCCCAAATTCATCTGGGCAGCTTGTCCGGAGCCCCTGATAGTCGTAGGTGCGGAGCTTCTCGAAAATTGCTATCCTTGGGATTGAGCACATCGGCCTTAACCGGTTTGAATTGAACCAAGAAAGAGCTCAACAAGGAAACTAGAATCAGGCTTTGTGTTCCTTTTTAAGTTAAGACATTGAATGCTGCAAACAGTAAATCGGTGCAGAGGCTTCCCCCGATTGCTACCAAATTCAGTCAGAATTTCGGACTCCGGCCGCTAAGTACAGTTAGCTTCACGAGCTGTGTACCTGAACGATGATTTTCCAATCACGGAGCTGATGTTGATCGCCACCGCATTTGTTTTTAAACACAAACCGAGTTTGTTGAGGTGCACCTTAAATTGGCCAATAATTACCTGAAGTTTGTACTAAATACCGTTTTAATTGGTGATTATATGCTGTTATATTTTTATTGTGGTGTTATTATTTGTTACTGATGCCTGTGCGTAACTTGAGCTTTTCTTTCAGGAAATTATGTGCTACTTGAGTTTACGAATTCTTAGTTAAATGCCTGGATACACTTGTCGTTAATTGGTAAAGATTCGTTGGCGCTCTTTTGGCTTTTAATCATTTGTTGGTACTTAAAGAACTGCACGTCGTCTTCCTGTTCCAGCCGACCGGCAGTTGTATCCAAGTAGTCATAAAGTTTGTTTTGTTTGAGAGAATTAGCCGACGAATCGATTTGAAGCTAACATGGTTTAGACTATTAAAAATATATATTCAATTAATACCTTGGGATTTATAATTTCGAACATGGCTGTTAGGAATATTGTAAAACCAATTTACTACAAAGACGGATCATTAACGATATGAATTAATAGTTCAGAACAGATATGCATCAAAAGCAAATTTAACATAAACGCAAAAGAAATATCATCGCTGATATGAATCTATAGTTCGGATCGAAACAAGGGGATCATCGGGGATATGTGGATCTATAGTAGGGATAAAGTTTTAGTAATTGGTTTAAAAGCAGCTTTTAGTTCAAAGACTGAAGAGAGCTCGTCCACCGTATGAATTTACCATTTGGAACAGATCTATGCGGATTACATTAACAACAGACCAACACATTCTATATGAAGGCAAAAGGGATTAAATTGACGATGTGGATATGATACAGGACATGTCTTAAAGGAATACATTGAACAGTATGAACAAATGGAAATCGCCAGGGATATGGAAGCTTAAGAGTTAGATCATCGACGATACGAGTTTGGAACATATCATAGGGATTACATCGACAATAGACCAAGACATTCCATATAAAGGCAAAGGAATAGAATCGACGATATGGATGTAGATTAGGATTTGTCAAAGAACAAATTGAGGTGGTCACAATGGCAGCGTAAAAGAGCTCATCCACGATGTGAAGTTACAGTTTGGAACATATTTAAAAATCATGTTAACAACAGATGAGTGCATGTAAAATCAAGAGTTAATAGTTCGCAATGTATATAATCAGAGAGGCGGAAATCATAAAACTAAAAATGTTCAGGGTGGAGGTTATAGTGGACTGTATGATTTCAATTTGGACAATTGCAGGATACGTCTTAAGGGTGCAGGAATTAAAAAGGGTTGCAAACCAACGATCTCGTGGAGTTTCACACGAGATGATTTAATAGACTTAATTTCCGTTGGAGCAGAGGTTCGGTGAATACAGACAGATGTTAAAACTGTATTGTTTATTGACTAGAAAAGTTCCTATTTATATACATAATACTATGACGTAAATTACAAGGTTCAGATTATTTGCCCCAGTTCAGCTCGCATATGCACTTGCGTTTTTAATTTCATAACAAACAGATAGCAAGTTTGTATAATTGCAGTTTGTTCACCGGGCCATTCGACCAATGCTGACAAGAACTGCTGACAGTTTTATTGCACATTTCTGCATGTAACAGCCAACTTACGAAATATATGCATTTTAAATTTTAAAAGTTAAAATTATGTTTTGGTTGCTAAACAAAAAACGTTTATGACTTTTATCTCATGGGTCAGGTCTCTACATCCTAGCAAGTATTATTAAATAATAATACAAATACATTTGCTATCCAATATTTGGGTCGTTTTATAATGATTTCAATAACTTTGAATAATACGCCTTTAACTACTGGAATCGTTTCTATGTGGACATATAGCTAATGGGATTTAAGTAGAAAATACAGCGTCCCAACCTCACAAATTATGCTACACAAATTCGATTTTCTTCAAGAAACAGTTCAGTACTACGTCATTACACGCTTCCTTGGCGACTACAAAAGCGTAAGTAAATAAACGCTACAAAACAATTGATATAAACTAGACGCTACTTCAAATTTTTAAGAATACTGCTTTCTAGAATTACTTTTCTGACCTGTTCCGCTGCTCCTGCGATGGATAATAGGGCACCAAAGAACCCCTCATTAAGTCCCCCGTCGCTTTAGGCCCCTGCGCTGACGAATATAGCTGTAATGACCCACACACCTCGCTTGGTTGGTGCCGGTTGCTTTCTCGGCTGCTATACTGCACCACTCAAGTGTTTTTCCCCGTTCTAGGGCTCCAAACTGGTCGAAGACAACCTCGTGCATCGTTCACACACGCCCCTGCTCGTCCAAAACTCATTCCGAAATCACCAACTTCGATCGACGCACTGTTTTACCTGGCCGAAAGCACTATCAAGCAGCAGCTAAACTTCCACAGGTTCCACAAGACACTCCCAATAAATTACACAACTTTTAATTAAAACAGGGGTATCTATTTATTGATAATTTTAGTTTTAATTTGGGCCAAACAGAACACAGCTTGGCTTGCTCTCCCCCCAATTGTTTTATTTACAGGTTTTATTGTTGTCATGACAATCCAAAGCCTACTTTGATTAGATTTGTTCACTACAAAGCTAATATGATTTTAATACAGTTTTTAACAACATTTTTGTCACATCCATAGCAATATTGTACAAAGATGAAATTACAAATCAGCATATTATTGAAAAATTTTTAGATATTATTTGACAGTCATGAAATGTTATTAATTACAGTAATAATTATGAAGGCTTAAAATTGTATTCATAGCAATATTATACATCAAAGCATTGAAAATAACAAATAACGAGAGATTATCGGTGCTGCCGTGAGACGAGACGATATTTGCTTATTCTAGATCTCGATCTCGAAATTGTTCGAAAGTTGATTCTCGATCTTGAACTTCACAATTCTAGAACGTCGATTCTCTATTTAGAACTCGAGAACCTCGATTCTCCAATTTTAAATATGTGCTGTTCGTCACGAATTGAGGTGCGATTATTTTACGGTAACTCTTGTGAAAGTTTCATCAAAGAACTAAAGTCATATAACTGTTCTATTTGGTTTTCATACAGGTTTTAAACATAATATTACAAAACCGTAGAAATCAAAAATTGTGTTTATCTCCAATAGAATATTCGAGAATTATCGCGTCTTGGCGGTAGCACCCTATCGACATACTGAATTGCATATTTCTATCTCAAGCCGTTTCGAAATGCCGCCGTGGGTAGTAGTTTTATTGTTACCAGGTATATGTAAGTACAAATATACATTAATATACGCAGGTTCTTCTATGGAAACAAAAACCCTAAACTTGAATACATGTTATTCAAATGCCAATCATCTTTTACGAGAAATAATTTACTGGAAGGTATTTCATTCCTCTGTAGATTGATCATCAAAGAGAACGCTATTTCTGAACTTCGGTACGTACTAGGTAAGACTACTTACTTTACTATCCTCCTTTGCTACAGCGCGGCGGAGGCAATAACGCGGAGAGAACATCGGTTTCGTATTAAAGTCTGCAGTATTAGAATGTTACAAGCCTTCGGGGTGCATTTGCCGTAAACAGGCGAAAATTGTTCGATTCCCATAGTGCTACCCGCATTTGTCCCGAATTTATGTTAAAAGTTCCGCTACTAGTTTGTTTTTTAGGCTCGGGCTTATAGCCCGACGTCCTCGTCCTTTTGGGGGTGTGAGTGGAATAACCCCCGTAAATTATTCCTGGACACAACTGTTCTCGAGACTAAATCGGAGACGTTCTGTACAGGTCGCCCGGGAAATGGCCCATGTACAGGGTGGCGAAACTTTTATTACTTTTTAAATATTGCTTTTCTTGGAGTTTGTGGGAAACTTCATTACATTAGCCTATAGGATTTACGCTTCGCCCAAAAATAACCTACAATTGCATTGTGGACAAAGTGTGTTGAGGAGAAATCATTTTCTAACCAAAAGGCATATCGTAACACTAAATTTATTGCAGTTTGAAATATTTCGGTATAGATTGAGACTCGTAGCTTTTCTTCTCGGCATTTCGATTTCTATTGAATATAATAAATAAAAACTAGGACTAGTGTGCGCACTGGGAACAATTCCGAGAGCCTTTATTTTCCCCATTATTGAGTTACTTTGTTATTCAATTTTTGTCCCATCAAACGTCCCGTAGCCTGCCGCAACGCCGTGATTGGACAACTCTCTCTCTCTCTTTCTCGTGTTCATAGCAGCGAATTCTTGTGGGGTGGCCATGGAAGGGCTGCTTATTGCACTTGGGAAACTGGAGCTGTTTGCGACTGCAGCACATATCAGCATTTGATTAAGTTATTGCGTGCTTACGCTATATAATTGAGGCACTATTTTAATATTGAAATTTTGCTCATCGCAAACATTCACTGTCCGAGCGTAGTTAAGAATTGAGCCGTCTTAACAGATTTAAGTTGTTTTTTCGTTGTTGTATATAGTTAAGGCGCCTTCTGTGCATGTCCAAGCCTGCTTGAAGTACCATGATAAGTAATTAAAAATGCATTGATATGTGTTGTTACACCGTAGGTAGTTCTTAGTTCTCATAAATGTTCTAACCATGTAGCATTTTTTACTTTTTAGTTTGTATTAACATTGAAAATGTTTTACTTTTTAGTTTGTACTTGTACAACGAAACGCCTACAATGCGAATTTCAGCTTATAGCTCTTTGGCCCACCAGCTTCTACGTAGCCGATGAAAAAGTTCTTACCCTGTTGAAAAGGCTCTCACAATATCCTCATGCTTAAACAGCAAGTGGCGCCTAACAATTTACCCCGAATATATTGAACACCCGGGTGGTACAGCCCTAGTTTGACATGCATCGGGCAAGCAAACCTCCACCTTCAGTAACTATCGGTGCACTGTTATTTATTTTGTGTCTTACCTCAGTTTTAGACTGAAACAATTTTAGTCTACCCTGAACCATTGTTTGTGAATATGTCCATAGATCTTCTATGACATATTTGCATTGTATATTGTAGCTTTGGTAATCTTGATGCATTTTTTACTCGTAAAATCCTTTCCCACATCGGTTTTAGCATTCTTTGATGTTTCAGTATATGTCCGCTGAGACTTATCGCACTGTAGTTTTGCCAATTGGAGTTATTTTTCGAGTTGGAGTGGATGTAATATTGGTGTTTGATTTCGAGCGTTTTGTTTAAATAATGTGTTATGTACGTTTCAGATGTTTTAATGATTTCTGCAAGAGGCTTTTCTGTTGAATAGACTCTTAATTGCTTTGTCTTGGTTTCCAATAAAGAGTTCCATTTTCGTTATCATATATTTTTTCGATATAGCCGCTCCATTTGACTTTTCCTGGGGTTTAAATTAATTAAGTATTATCATCGGTTCTTTGAATTTATCATTTACTCTACTAACACTTCCCACTTCCCCAAATAAATTAAGAAATAAACCATAGCATGACCTTTAAATTATAAGTTTCCTCGTAAGAACTCGACCCTGCATAATTACGTTTGATTATCATGTAAGCGTCCCAAGGCGATGTGTGCTATTCTAAAGTGTTTTGATAGGTAGGTATCAATTAAGGACTATTAATTACGCAGTGTTAACTACTGGGATAATTCTAACAAACCATTAGTAAGTACTACCAAGTCAATATATGCTTACCACATGGCGTATAATTATCTGTAAATAATCTTCTTCCGTGGGTCTTCCTCCATATATAATCGTTTTGCAATTTTTCTTGTTTTCAAAGTTTATTCGTGTCGTCTTCTCGATTTACTTTATTTCAACTTGCCTTATATGTTGTGTCATAAGTACGAGTATTGCTTCATATTTCCGTCTTTTTGATTAATTGCATTTGCATTTGTTCCAAAGCTCGGTTTTGCTTCATCATATCTTCATGCTTCTGTTTTACGTACCCGGTCATATACTCAACTTTTTTCTATTATTTGATGCGACCATGGTTTGTAGATTTTCATGATTTGGTAGATATGGCAATGTTTCATATTTTAGTATGGATATGTATCGCCTTCGTAATTTCTATCACTCCAATTTGTTTTAAATCTTCCTTCTGCTACATGCTTGGATTTATAAGAATCTGTTGATTTGTTGATTTCCAATTGGTTTCGAATTTTGCTTTTCTTGTGTCACTCTGCATTCATTACTTTCATTATTTGTATTGTAGAGTACTTTACAGATTGTAGTGGTATCAACATTTTTTTAATTTTTCAGAAAGTATTCGTTTCGTTTTTTTTATTCATTCTGCTTCGATGTGTTTCAAATCTTGCCTCTGCTCAACAACTCTGCTTATTCTCACAATCTTTTATTATTTATATCAGTCGAATGGGGCCACTTACCACAACAGCTATGCGTGCATGTACATTTCAAATACGAGCCCTAACCACTATATATTCGGACGATATATGAGGTTAATATGAATCAGTAGCAATAAAATTATACATGGTTCATATTGGATTGTGACTCTATTTTTTAAAAGACTATGTTCATATAAAACTTTTTTTATGAAATAAACATAGAAACTACTTACATAAGATTCATTTTTATATTAGTTTTGAATATCTAACAAAAAATAAAATTATTCCAACGGTTAACAATTAATATTGAGTTACATCTGCTTTAGCTTTAATTACTGCCTTAATTCTTAAAGGCATGCTCGATATAAGCTTCTGGCACTCTTCAATGCCAAATAAATCCCAAATCTCTTGTATTTTAGAGCACAGTTGTGGAACAGTGCGTTGAGGGTCGTTCCTCAAACGCTGTTTCATTTTGTGCCACACTGTCTCTATTATATTGAGATCGGGACTGCTTGAGGGCCAATCCAGTACGACAATCTTATTATGTGTAAACCATTCTTTAGTTGATTTGGCTGTATGGGAAGATGCACCGTCTTGTTGAAATACAAGATTGTCAATGTGCATCTTCTGTATACTGGTAATAAGAAATTAGATAGGATACTCTGATACTTTTGTGCGTTAACGATTCCGTTTCTAAAGTGCAATATTCCTAGACCCTTTGCTGACATACAACCCCAAACCATAACTCCATGTGGAAACTTCACAGTCCGATTTAAGCAGTCCTTATGGGATGCCTCAGACTTAGTTCTTATAACACGGCTCCCACACTCACGTCAAATTTGGATTCCTAGCTAAAAACAACTTTGCTCCAATCATCCACCGTCCAAAACTCTCTTTCTTTGGCCCACGCAAATCGTCTCTTTTTCTGTTTGTCAGTTAACAGTGGCTTTTTCTTAGGCTACAATGAAGATTGTTTATTTCTTAATTTCTAGGATAATTGATTAATAACAAACCTTATAAAAGCCGAGACCAGATCGGTGAATCCAAGTCCGACAACATTCTCGGCCAACATTTAAGCCAGTATCATTGTTCCAAGCAGCTGTTATTTCTCGTAATGGTGATCTTCGAGCGTGTTTGCAAATTTTTACTAAAAGTCGCTGGCTTCTCGAAGTTACCAAACGTGGTTGGCCCTTACTTTTTCCGCGAACATTAAAATTGCCGGTTTCCTGATATTTTTTCACAACTTCTCCAACCGTAGATTTTGACATACACAGTTCTCCAGCAATTGCAGACATAGATTTGCCTTCATTACGTTTTTTAATAATTATTTCTCGCAGTTTTAAGGGCGTTGCTATACCACGACCCATATTGCTACTAGAAATGTCAATAAACAACAATACCTTGTTGATTTGATTGTCTTTTGTTAACAGCGTGCATTTAAAAAGGTCTCATATGAAATTACATGAAATTCGCAGCATTTTTAATAATCGTCCGAATATTAAGTGGTCAGTAAATAAATGAATTTAAACGCTTCTGCTTGTGCGATTATAATAAATATTATATAAAAATCAAACTAATTACTGCAAACACATATGGATATATGTATCTTTAAAAAATATAATTGCAAATAAACATTGATGCAATTATATCAGTGATGTCACAATATTTATTAAAAAACCGTCATCGTCCGAATATATAGTGGTTCGGGCTCGTAGTAGATTAACCAAAAATTGTGTTATTTATAATATACAACCTGCACTTGCAAATAGGTTTTTAAAATAAAAGTTTGATTATGACTCTTCATATATTTTAAAACCTGAAGTATCAATAATAGTTTTGTAACTCCATACGCAGTGTAACTCTGGGAGCAATTAAAATGTAAAGGATGTTTTTTTAGAGTGGGAGAACTTTAAATTGAAATAAAACACAGAAAAATGTTTTTAATATCCATGAAATTGGCTTTATTTGAAAGATAATTTTATGGCATTTATGTTTGAATATGATTTCGGGCATGTGACCGCCGCGGCTGGGGTGTACGTGACGTAATCTGGAGGTCCAATTTTCACACACTCTTCACAGTAAATCAGGCTGTATTTCGGCAATAACGCGTCGAATGTTGGCTTCCAAGTGCTCAATTGTTTCCGATTTATCGACGTAGACATGCGACTTTACATATCCTCAAAGAAAATTATCTAACGGCGTCAAATTGCACGAAAGAGGTGGCCAATTAACAGATCCACAAAATGGATCCACGAAATGGATATGTTAACTGGCCACCTCTTTCGTGCGATTTGACGCCGTTAGATAATTTTCTTTGAGAATATGTAAAGTCGCATGTCTACGTCGATAAACCGGAAACAGTTGAGCACTTGGAAGCCAACATTCGACGCGTTATTGCCGAAATACAGCCTGATTTACTGCGAAGAGTGTGTGAAAATTGGACCTCCAGATTACGTCACGTACACCCCAGCCGCGGCGGTCACATGCCCGAAATCATATTCAAACATAAATGCCATAAAATTATCTTTCAAATAAAGCCAATTTCATGGATATTAAAAACATTTTTCTGTGTTTTATTTCAATTTAAAGTTCTCGCACTCTAAAAAAAACACCCTTTATAAAGCTTTACGAATGTATATTAATAAGTTCAATATGTTACATTTTTCACGCTACTTATTGCAAACATTTGTAAACATTATACCAATGAACCTCATTCTTGGCGCGAAATTGTTCTACATTGTTATAAATTGTTACACAACAGGTCTTAAAATGTCTGAAAATTTGGAAAGTCTTACAAGAAACGCCCTGTTAACGAAATTTTAGGTAACTTGCAATGGTATACTACGCAATGATTGCGGAAGTGCTGTAAAATTATATTGAAATTAGAAAAAACGCAGGATATTATAATAAAATAGTTTAAATATACCGGTGTATAACACAAAATTAATATAATATTTTAATGAAAATACGAAATATAATTGAATTGTAGTGCAGTACTATGATATGATTGTGAAAATGATACAAAATTATTAAAATAGCTGGCAAATATAAAATAGAAAATGCACCGATATAATCCAAAATTATTGGGACATTTAAATTAACAGAATTTGTTAAAGACATGTCTCTTTCGCAAATGTTTTCACAAAATATCAGTTAAGTAGACTCGTTGCGCATTTAATTATAGCGTTATTGTAAATATCAACAGTAACTGAAATGTGTGCTTCTAGATTTTGAATTACATACTACAAATTTCTGAAAAACAACACGGTGACAATTTAAAAGAAAATATGATATCTTCTGTATTTAACGAACCGTAACAATATCAAGGGCCTTTGGCAAATAGCTTAGGTGAAAATCAAAAAAGTTGCACTCCATTAATATTTGATTATGAAGACAAAGACATTGATAACTCGTATAAGGTGTTGCATATCTAAGTGATAGCACTGAACAAAATATGAAAAAAATATATTCAAAGTAACGCTGATAATGGTAGCAGAAAAACATGTTTTTATTTAATAAAGGTAATATAATTTGATGAAATTTCTCATTTCTAACATCATTTTAGTGGAATATTTGAATAACTTAAAATTTTTTTGATAAAAAGATACTTGTGCCCGAATAGTATGAAAGTGAAGACTTTCAAATTTCATTACCACAAATTAAATAATGTTAGACTAGCAGTGTATTTCAGTCCGTTTTCTACTTTGAATACCGTTGGATAATGTTTAAAATGTTCATTACATAAGCGGCTGCTTGTCTGGCCCTGGTAATTCTTAATACTTTGGTTATCTATTCAGAGACGCTTTGGTTTCTCATTCCTTGGACAACAATGCAATTTTACAATTAATCGCCAAACCCCATTTCGTGCAACCTCATTATATAATCATCTAACACATATTTTCATAAGTATTTGTTACTTTAAATAACTATCCCAAATTTCATTCTAATTTGATATGATTATCATTAGTAACAACCGTCTCCCATTCTTAGGCACGTAAAATCTGCACAAAATTTAATTTCAACAAGAAACCAGTATTCCATGATTGGTGGCTCCAAGTGAATCACCTATATGTCCCAACTCTTATAAATAATTAGATATATTGAAATGCGGCTTTTCATAGCTCGTTCGTTGGGGCGTTAAGCTATGATGAGACATCTCGTACTTAGTACTTTTATAACTTAATTGCCCTTGTTATTAACCTAGCTAGCTCAGTACACACGTTACCTGAAGAAGCTGAAAGCATGAGCAGCGAAACGTCAAGTTCAAATCGACGACCTACCATTATGGATAATGGCCGTGAAAGCCTGCATTAGACTATTAATTAGTTATAACTTATTAATTACGCAAAATATGAAAAAATATCAAGAATACATACTTCTAGTTAAAAATAGTATTGGCTGTTTTTGCTATACAACAACAACTACGGTTGTTATTGGCGAGAAATGAATTTACCCCTTAATTGGAGTTGGCGGAAAATCCGAAAGGGGTTGGTGATCGAAACCTTGGTTTTAAGCTTCTCATGGGTACACTAGCGATGAAAAAAGTGTTTTCTTACCCAATGAATTGCAATATTACATATAGGAATTCGACTAACTATACTGTACTATATGCACAAGAACAGCCAATTCGCTCGCACAAATAAAACACAGATATATTAATTCTTTAAACACATGTAAAACAATAAAAAAATAGAATTAAACTCTAAAATGAATGGCCATTCCTAAACGCAATGGTGTTAAAATACTAATGGACCATTAACGCGCAATAGCTCGTCCCAATATTTAGTCAAAAACTAGCAGAATAACTGTATCTGAAATAATTTATATTTAAATAACATTAAAAGGACCCTGACTCTTAACTATCCTTTAATCTTTCTCCTCAATTTCAGTCATCTTGACAAACCGAAGGTAATCATGAATAATTGATTAGGTCTCTAATTCTGATCTGGCGCTTTTTTTTGTTAAGGTACCCGATCTTTCACAATTGAATGTGTGGACCAGTGGTGACGGTAAGCGCGTAACTGTAAACAAACATAAACTTACTGCCCTGTAAATCTCATCAATAATAGTAATAGTACTCACCAGTGACGGCCGCCTCTCCTGGCCCCCTTGATACTTCCGGTAGCGACGTTATAATACTGGACCTTGCATAAGTCCCCACCGGCCCACAACACCTCATTGCTACCTGCACTGGTTGGGTTAGTTTTCGGTACTGTTTGCTAGTACTCGCCAAGTTAACTATTGTTACAACCTGTGCGGAGCCAGTACGTGCTCGGTAAATCCGATTGGCTTACAGAACACGCATGCATCGCGAGAACCACTTCGATTATCATATAATCAACCAGCACGAGGAAGAACCTCTGACGTCTATCATCTGCTGTAATTGCTGAAAAGTTACCAAACGTCATTCACCTAACTAGTACGTACATTCTTCAGTAGTTACTATCTAACTCACTAACTAAGGGTACGCATGGTATCGCATTTTTGGAACTTATCACATTATAACTAATTATTGGTTTGAATAATCACACATGCCAATGAACTACGTAAAACAACCCAGTTTCACATACGTCGCGAACTTTCTGCCCTCAATGGAATTCTATCCCTAACCCAACACACATTCCTCGATACGGTATCTACATAGTTACACCTGCACTCCGGGACTTCTAAAAACAAGAACGTCTAATATATTAGTTAAAATTGTATTACATTTTAGGGTTCAAATTGTAATGTAAGCATAAAGCAATAAGGAAATGACAAACGAAGTAATTAAAACTTAAAACTAATACACCTTCAAACTATTTAAGTATTTTGACATTAACGCTTGAAATAGCAAATCGCCAAGAACTTCGTAAAAAATGTGCCGTGCACCCTTCGCGTAGCATAAGCTTAAATCTGTCTATTACGCTTTGCTAGGTAGCCATAGTGGAATAATCTGAAGGGTTTCTGTTATAGCAGCGCCCACCTGAGCGTGTTTAGAATATGTTTCAATTCTGAGTAATTCTATACGTGTAATCATAATAAAATTGCACGTTGCCGTAGGCTCAGCGCCCTTTTTAAATAACAGAGTTGCCAGGCCGCCACCGGCCCGAATCCACATGGAACTGTAAAGGCGCGAGTCATAAAAATTACTCATATCAAATCAGTAGTGGGATTAACTGTCTGACAGGCTCTAAACCGAGGGGAAGAATTATTGTGCACCTTATTATTACAACAGCTCACCGGCCCAAATGAGGCGTGCGCGATCGTCATAAAATTACGGACGCGTTGCACCGTTGCGCTCCGTCGCATCGCGTCCTCCTTTGTCTCCGCAGGTGAAAAATGGGTGGGAAGGGGACGGTAATAAGCGTTTGATAAACCGGGAACGAACGCACCATACCGGTCTGAGCACGCACCATAAACGACTTGTCGTAGCTGGAAGTGGCTCGCAAGCCGCTTTTACTGGATTCGAACCTCGTTTAGATTGCGTCTGAAGCGCCGGATTAAAATACGGCCTACGAAATTGGATATAATAATCGGACGGCGCGCAATAATCAGATACACGCGAGCTGAGAAAGCCAGTCGATAGAGAAGATTGCGGGCGTCCCTCAAGGGTCTGTTTCGGGACCGCGTTATTGCGTGGCAGCAACCCCTATCAGCGGCTACTCAGCACCCCGGGGCCCCGGGGGACTCGTCCACTCGTCCGATGTTTGGTTACGCCTTATTGCCTGCCCTAGCTTGACCCTGCTTCAAATTGCGACCACTCCATAAAGGAGAGATTCTCATGCTCAAGTTGTTTCCAGTTGTTAAGTGGAAAACTTTGCGATGCCGCGCGACGCTAAACCTGGAAAATCGGAAAATCGCTCGGAGCTAAATTTCTAATACGGTGGCCGAGACGAGGGTGCAGCGATAGCGCGCCCGTCTCGATCGTCGAATTCACCGACCGATTGTGTTTTGTTTTCGCCGAATTAGGCCCCCGCTCTCGGCGACCTTTTTATTGGCTTTGGATTTTCTAGTCGGTTGTGATTTTGTGATGTAAATAAAAGCAATCATTAAATTATTAGAAGAACTAGCCGTGTGTTGCAAATAACACAGAAATGCGCATTCCACATATTCTAAAATCCTCTAACCCCGTAAAATGCATTTTAATACAAGGTTTCAATTTTGGAGATTTTCTCGAATGCCTAGACTATACGTATACAGGGTCCGCTAACAATGACAACGACGCAAAACTTTTAAGCTACCTAAATATTAGGTGTTCGATTTAAAATTCTAGTTTGCTACACCGTTATGGACGACTCTGTATAATCAAAAATGATTTAATAGCACCCCCTAAGCAGCTACAACATTAATTTATATAAGGAAATTTCATGGAATTCGCATACTTAAACATTTTTCACCCCATTACACGAAATTATTTCGGATATTGGTTAGATAATAACGTTAATATTCATTGCAATAGGCCATTATCGTCATTGCCCGGACTTTACCGTTCTGTTTTACGTCATTAATCGTATAACGTACAACAAATACTATATAAGTCAGGGTTTTCTTCAGTTTTTCTGTTTAGGAGTCGCTAGTCCCAAACTATTTATAATATTTTCCTCTTTTGTTATATAAACAAATATAAATTTGTTTCTCAGCAACTATGGTTGTAAGTTGACAACGATAAATTCAAACTAACCAGCAGATTAAACTAATACCACTTACCGTTGAGAGTTTTGTTTTCGCACAACCCTAATATAGAAACGAGAAGGTATCGGTGGATCACATAGGAGAAAATGCCAGAAGTAAACTTGAAGCATCAACGATTTAAAGAACATAATATAGCGAAGGTACAACGAAATGGATTCAATAAAAAGAGTAAAGACATCGGTGGCATATAAATGTAGCCAAATTCAAATATTCAACGGCTTGGAAGTTAATAGTACAGTTTGGATTCTACTTAATAATAACATTATTCCCGATTGGTTATATTCAAAATAACACAGAAAGATGTTGTTATTACCCATATACAATGTGAATAATGTAAGACTATACATTGACAACTTTATTTTAGCATTAAGCAATTTACCCATGCTAGTAACTATTGCCGGTTTTGAAATTACAATGAAATAATCCAGTTTCAATTAGTTTCTATAGTCACTGTGTTATTTTGTTTACTCACACCATAGTAGCATTGAGTAAATGCTCTATGTTTAATATGCATAATTCAGCCATACAGTTCTTACATTATTCTCACTGTACAATAAACCTATTTAGGGGTTACTCGAATCAATGATCGTTGATCTAAGACTTCAAGAACATAAAGGCGATTGCAAACATAAACGCATCATAAAAACAGTCATAGCTGAGCATACATTTACAAATGGGCACATATTAGAATTTGAGCACGTCAGAGTACTTGCCAGAATACCTCACTACTTCCCGCGAGTAATTCGTGAAGCCATACAAATAGAAAAACATCAAAATAATATAAACAGGGAAGATGGTTTTAGGCTTAGTAAAACGTGGACTCCTGTGATATACAATATAAAGCATTATAACCACTGTTCGGACTATGCTGCACTTAAACAACTAATCAGCGTTACGTCGTTCCGAGCGGCTAGCACTATAAATAGCTCCACACCAACCTTCAGTTCTTAGTGCGACTTTCACTCTGATGATGCAGGCTACAAGGTCTTGAGAAACGATAGTCAATATGGGTGCACAAACAGCAACAAGGCCAAATCTGCCTAAGTATCCTCCTTCTCAAGGTACTCAAACAACACTAGTCACTAAAGAGAATGGCCATCGCGTGGATCCTTGCTCGAGTTCACAAGATGCAAGAAACATTAAGCCAGAGAATGCTGGGTGTTTATCCACAAAGACTACGCGGTCACCATCGCCAACGAAAAGTACTCCCAGAGGGAGGATTCATGTTCTATAATTAGCGAAGGTTGTATACAGGGTGTCTAATACAGGTGAATATGGCTTAACGTCACATTGATGGGTTCAAGATGAGACGATTCAACTTAACTTATCTATATCTAAATGCTTTTCGTTAAGACAGATTTTGTTTCAAGGTCGTTTTTAATTAAAATTATTTTGTGTATGACAATAGAGCCTTTGGATCGATTTGCACGATTGTGTGATTCCATACTGCTATAATTTTTTTATTTTTTATTCTTCTTTATTCAAGCTTCTGTATAGGTTTCTCTTTTCCCTTCGTGTAGAGTCCCAGCTTTCCATTTTCTATGCCTGTAACGTGATTGTTCTATCCCTTTTTTCTACTTTTACAAATTTTATAATGCTTATTGCCTGAAATGACGAACCAATAAATTACTCAAGCTTAGCAACAAGAAAATACGTGAAACCCTAATAATTTCGTATAATAATAAATAATTGAATATAAATAACAACTTGTAATTACTGGCATTAACAACTTCATTAAAACGCTTAAATAAAAAATATCACAAGCAATATAAATATCACATATGGACCCAAGGGGCTGATCATTAACTTCTAAATGAATAGGCGTTTCTACTTAGAATTTTGCCGAAACTAAGGGGTTCCAATCCTAGCAAGGGATATTCTAGATCGTAGTAACATGGGGCCCACGGCTTTAGATCACTTCCAAATGATGGAATTCTGTAGGAGCTCCCATCCACATTTTTTATTTTTAAAAACCTCACCGGGACCGGGGATCGAACTCGCGATGTTTAAATCAGTAGTCAGAATACTTAACAACTGAGCTACTTAGCCCGGTTCTAGCTTCCAGTATGCTATCTATTCACAAATGCAAGGGAGCAAGTTAATTGATGCTGCGGGGCAAAGGCCCGATAAATGGTTAATTGAAGTAACAGCTCAATACAAGTAATTAATTTCGATTAATTTGGAATAATAATTTAAACACGCCGAGTTAAAAATTGTATACTCATTCTCAAAATGCAATCTATCTACTGCATCCGAGGGTTATTATCCAGGTACCTGCATGGTCCCCGTCAAACGACATTAAATTAATGTTGCTGGGCTACTGTTCCAGAAAGCAACTGTACTGAGATGTTTGAAGCTCTCTAAATTTTGTGGAAGGTGTGCAAAGTTACATTTTTAATCAACCAGGAAACCCGCTAATGTAATGGTTGTTTAAACTTAATACTCAAATCTGTCTCAGCACCGCCTTTGCTCATCAAATTTACGAACGTCAACAGGTAAAGCCTCGATAAATGCAGACAATTTGGCAACGTACGAAGTGAACCCTCAGTGCAAGTTTGCACGAGAATAAAGTTCGCAGTGTCACTTAGCTAAACAAGCCACACAGAACGGTGCACCTAGAGAGCTGCTACTGCGACCCGTGAAGATCCCTAGCCGGAAGGAATGTCTGTCAAAGCTCGCCTTACGTCTTGCGTGGGAAGTTGAGGGGTTGAAATATCTCTAATACGACGTCTCTAGATGCGGGACCTAAAAATTTAAATTTGCAGCAAGCACACTGCATGAGATTTTTTTAAGTTAAAACGGATATGCTGCCATATGCAATTCTCGCGCCCACAATCACAATCTGCGTATTCTAGGACTCGCCCTTGGCATATAATGTGGTGATATAAGGAAATTACATAGAAATCCAGAAAATGTCTAAACTTTTACATGTGATTTCTTGCCAAAAAACGATGTACTAGAAAATGCTTTCAGAAGCCAATATCGAAAAGACGCCGCGTGCCACTTTGTCGCTCTCACTCTACAGTGCAAGTTGGGGTCTAACTGGCGGCAGATTCCTGTATACGAAGTAAATCATTTCAACGTATATCGTAACTTTGCTTTCTATGTTCAAACGTGATCGTTCTAGGTCTTTTTTCCTAGATGCTGGAAGTTCATTACTTGATCTACTGTTTTTACCTCTATTTCAAACTTGTACCTTATTGGTTATTATCGGTGGTCTACCAGCAGATGAAGCATCTTTATGTATTTAATGGCAAAAAAAATCGTTAACAAGGTTTCTTCGCCCATGCTGATTTTTGATAGATCTGCCACGATTTAGACAAAAAATAAATATGAGTGATTGCGCCATACTTTGTTAGTGTAGTGTGGTGACGTAACACCCACGTTTCATACACAAGTAGTCAAAGTAGGTACGACTTATACCCGTATTTGAATCGATCGAATTATTACTTAAGTAGCAAATTTAAATACCTTATAGATAAAGGGAGTTAAATCGTTTTATTTTAAGCACAGTAACTTGTGGTTGAGCCAGGTCAACATATTTTAGAGGCGCGCTGTACAGTTTTCACAAAGTAAGCTTGTCGTATCGTTTTGTATCTACATTGTTCTAGTTGTGTGCAAAAACACAATCCTAGAAATACCTGCACTGCAGTTTTATAGCTAAAGGACAGGGAGCACCGCTAAAATTATTCATAGTCTTGGAGCGCGCATAAAAACCATCCAAAAAGCCGAAGTTGCCGAGTTGCAACTTCGCTCGAGCACTAACGCCAAATAAAGGAGTGAAGTGGGGAAGTTACGTAACATCTTCGGCATACTGCATCTGCACGGTTATCTGCTTTTTCCGGCGCCCCTCGATAGTTTTTGCACTTTTATCTCTGACAAATGTGGGAATGATTGCCCGGCTTATGCGAGGCCAGATAGGAGGAGGATCTCTTAACTTAGTACCCGGCGAACTTTTTACGTTCCTCGTGGGCTTTCGGCGTCCAGCTCTCTCGATCATTTTGTTCATTCCTCCTCGCGGTGCTCCGCTTCCTCGAGAATGCCCTGATGGGAGCGAGAAAGCCAGGACCGTTCTCAATTTTTTCCGCAAATTTGCCAGTAGAATATAAAACGCCATACACTTCACTTAATAACGTAAGATGCACACTTTTCATGCTAATTGAAATAGATACACATGTGTTCATAAAACAATAGAATTACATATTGTAGGAACAAGTTCGTTACAAAAATTGAAAAATCAAGTTATCTGCTTGTCGAATTTGTTTTATCAAAACTCAATCGGTTTGATGAAATGGGCGCTGTTTCTGATAAACATACATTTATATTATCAAAAGCAAAAAAATACAAATTACGACACCGCACTGTCCCAGTTCTGAATCAGCCATGTGGAAATGTTCCTGCGAAAAGTTTTGATGTGCCTTATTCTTTTTAAGTCCTCTGACAGCCTCAATCCAGTTAAAACACCTTTATCCAACAGCCTTGGTGAGGAAGATACACTTCAGGCTTGGCACCTCACAATGCATGTATAATCGATCCGAAGGAAAATCTTTCTTGAGATTAAGCACAACCTTAATTATACTTTTGACTATTACATTTAATGTATTCATCACATTTCCACCGACGCAGCGCCTCCCCAGGCCTCAAAATGAACACAAGGAAAACATCATAGACCAGCTTTAATCTATTGACTGACATAATTTGTTTTAGCTTCATCTCTCATCCAGCTTCTTCATTTATCCGTAATTGGATGTAAGCCTCCCCCATATTCTTCCAGGATTCTCTATTCGTGGTTTCTCTTCCCCATAGTTTACCGGCTATTTTCTTTACGTCGTCATCCCATCGCATCCTCGGCCTTCCTACGCTGCTTCTTCCGGTCCATGGTCTCCAAACTGTTGTCTTCTTTGTCCATTTCTCATCGCTCATTCTCATGACGTGCCCCGCCCACTGCCATTTTAATTTCGCCACTCTCGTCATGATATCTTCTACTTTAGTTTTTTCTCGTATCCACTTATTTGTTTTGTGTTCTTTGAGACTGATGTTCAGCATAGCTCTTTCCATTCCATGTTGCGCTGTTTGTAACATGTGTGCTGTGGCTTTTGTTAGTGGCCACGTTTCAGATGCATATGTTATGTTCGGGGCTATGCATTGGTTATACACTTTGGTTTTCATAGGTTGGGGTAGGTCAGATCTAAGTACACTTCTAAGTTTACCAAAGGCAGCCCATCCTAATTTTATTCTTCTTTTTGTTTCATTTTGTTGGCTATCCGCATTAAAACTAAGGTTTCGTCCCAAGTACACGTATTCTTCTACAATTTCTAAGGTTGTGTCTCCGCATGTTATTTCTAGGTTGTCAGTGTTGCAATTTGTCATAATTTTTGTTTTACTTTTATTAATCTGTAGTCCTATTTTTTGTGTGGCGTCTGTGAGTTCCTTTATCATTTATTGTAATTGTTCGGGGCTTTTGGAAATCAGGACAATGTCATCCGCGAATCTTAGATTTGACAAGTATTGTTGATACCCTTTGTACTCCAATTCAGTGTCTTATATGTATCTTCTAAAGTATTCGTAAATAGTTTCGGAGAGATAGTATCTCCTTGTCTGATACCACGTTTAATCGCTATGGGTTCTGTTTTCTCAAAAGTTTCTATAGTAGCTGTGGCATTTTGGTATAAATCTTCAATAAGCTTAATGTAGCGGTAGTCAATCTTGCACCGTTGGAGGGCATCTATGATTGCCCACGATTCGACGGAGTCGAAAGCTTTTTGGAAGTCAATAAAGACCAAGTATAAGGACTTGTTGTATTCATTGGTTTTCTGAATAAGCTGTCATATGGAGTGTATATGATCTATTGTGCTGTATTTGCTGCGAAAACCAGCTTGCTCTACGGGTTGGAATTGATCTAGACGCGTCGAAATGCGATTTGTAATTACTTTCGTTAACAATTTGTGCAGGTGGGAGAGGAGTGAAATTGGCCTATAGTTTTCTAGGTTATATATACTGCCTTTTTTATGGATCAGGATTACTAACGCGTTTTTCCATGCTACAGGTGTTTTTCCTTCGTCGAGACATTTGTTGAAGAGCCTTTTTATACTTTGTAGGATAAGTGTACCTCCGTTTATCAGTAGCTCTGTAATTATACCGTCATTTCCTGGGGCTTTATTATTGCTCATAGATTTTAGAGCGTTTTTGATTTCGTACTTACTAATTTCTGGAATGTCTTCGGTATAGTGTTTTGTTAGTCTAGCTCTTTTGTCATTCTCATTATTAATTTTTGGTCGTTCCATTTTTGAGGAGAATAGGTTTTGGTAAAAACTTTCTGTGTCGTAATATTTCCTTTCTGTCTGTAATCATTTTATTATTTTCGTCTGCCAGTTTAATTATGACATTTTTGCCGTTTGATAACTTTTTTCGGAATACGCGTGGTCCTCGATTTTCCTCTATTATCTTTTCTATTACATCATTATTGAATTTTGTTATGTCTCTTCTAATCTCCCTACGGATCGTCTTATTCAGTTCTTTTAACTTGTTTTCATTACGTTGTCTTTGTGATAGTATTTTTCTTCTTTCTTCCATCATTCCTTTGGTGTTGTCACTTATTTTGCAATTCTTAGCTTTCGGAAGCTTTCCTAATGTTTTACTAGCTGCTTTTCTAACAGTATCTGCTTTTTCTTCGTTTGTTTCCTCTATTCCCATTTCTTCCGTAATATTCAGCGTATTTTGGATGTTTTTTGGTAAACTTCTTTTCGCTCGTCTAATTTTTCAATGTTATATTTGTTTTTGTTGGCATTGACAAGTTTTTTCCTTTCCATCTTCGTGTTGATTAGAATTTTTGCTCTGACCATTCGATGGTCACTACCTGTACAGACAGTGTTTAATACATTAACATCTTGGACTATATCCTTTTTGTCTGCTATAATAAAATCAATTTCGTTTTTTGTTTTATTATCCGGGCTTTTCCAAGTCCATCGTCGGTGTGTTTTTTTATAAAAGAACGAATTCATTAGATGTAGTCCATGTCCTTCTAGAAAGTTTATCAGTGTTTGTCCCCTTTCGTTTCGTTGCCCTATTCCGTGTTTTCCTATGCTATTTTCATCCTGTTGACCTGTTCCGACTTTGGCGTTGAAGTCTCCTATTAGGACTTTATAGTGTGTTGGAGATCTGCGGATTGCTATATTCTATATCGTCATATAATTGTTCTATTTCCTCATCTGAGTGTTTGGACGTTGGTGCATATATCTGTATTACTTTTAGCTGGTATCTTTTTGATAGTTGTATTATGATATAAATTACTCGGGATGATATCATATTTATTTCCACTACATTGGGCACTAAGGTTTTATTAATTAGGAATCCGACACCATGCATGTTTGTTGTTTCTCCTTTATAATACAACTGATGACCTGATTTTAATGTTAGCAGCCCCTCATCCTTCCGTCTTGTCTCGCTTAATCCTATAAGATCCCATTTTACTCTTGTAAGCTTTTCTTCTAATTCTGCCAATCTATTTTCTCCTAGAAGTGATTGTGTGTTATACGTCGCTATATTCAATATTTATGACAGCCTTTCTTAGGCTTATGGGGGTAATTTGTGATAAACAGCGAATTTTTGCCTCCCCCAGATTCCGTGAGGCAGCCCTCTTTAGAGGGGTGGGACTTTGGTTTACCCACCTGGGGACCAGATCCTTTCGTTTTGTAACTCGCCATTGTTGTGGGGGTTTTTGGCCGTAATCTTCCACGCTGGCCAAGCGGGTTGGAAGATGGTAGGGATATAGGGGGGATAAATTTGAAATAGGGAGGATCAAAGGCTAGGACATGATTCCCTCGAGCAGGGAGGTGAGGGAAGTCAAGTGCTCGCATAGGACAGGGTCGCCACTCCCTGAGATAGACCTGTCTTCGCTGGGATCGCGAGAGTGCCTATCTGCTATCCCTTCATACACACGATTAACATACTTTTTACTGTCGTCACTAGCTTGGTTAGCTGATGATCCCACCGAAGGTTCATATCTATTTGGATTCCCAAATAACAATCACTATCCGCCTGCACTGTAGAAACTTCCCTGCTACTTACATGAATCTCATTAATAGTACCAGGTAAATCCAAACGACAGCCGAATGGTACAACTTTGTATGTGATATGTTGGCAGTCAAGACATTGTCCTCAAATCATTGAAAAATATTAGCTAGGTCCTCTCCCACAGTGTTCAGAAGAGTTAACCACGTATCACTTTCATAAAAGATAACAGTGCCATCGGCATAGGATTGAATACTTCCCCGGGTAACCAAGTTGAATATATCATTGATGTAGATTATAAAGAGAATCGGCCCTAGGATGGATCCCTGTGGGAGACCAATTTCAACCGTCTCAGGTGTGTTCAACTTCACTCTTTGATAACGATTGTTGAGGTAACTCTCGAGTACCGTATTAATATTTCCCCTGAACCCATAACTATCAAACTTATCCACAAGCACAGCATGACTTAGAGTATCGAAAGCTTTCTGTAAGTCAATAGAAACAGCAAGTGCTGCCTTGCTGCAGTCTAGAGCGTTATAGATACGTTGCACACTTCTTCTCATTTAGCAATTTATTCTTGTTTATAAAATCAATCATTCTCGACTTCAGACAGTTTTCCACAATCTTTGATAAGCAAGAAGTCAAGGAATTCTGTCTCTAATTACCCACTACATTCCTCAGCCCAGACTTGTACAGTGGCACTGCATTAGCTTCCTTAAACTTTTCAGGGAATTATCCAGTGTCAAAAATTTTATTTACTAGGTCGCTTGCGGGATTTTTCACATCCTCTGCCACATATTTTCGAATTTTTTTTAATTTCTAAAATATTATGAATTTTGTGCGTACATCGCATTTCAAACTAATTTTTGATAATTTTAAAAGGTTTTCAAACTAGCAAAACATATTATTTTCTCTAGCTTTAGATTATGTCAAATAAATCTCAAAATTATTGTTAACAAACGCAACAAAAATTGATTAAGCAAGGTAGGTTTTGCGTGGTATAAACTTCAGCATCGGGGTATTTTGAAAACTATTTAACATAAACGCATTCTTCCAGCTTTTGAAATATATAGAAAAGAATGAAAATATTTTTAATGAAAGAATTTTTTATATTGCTTTATTTTTTGTTTAAAAAACGATTTTTTTCTCGCTGCGTGTTGTGAGTTATACGCGTGTCGCGCCTAGATGATCACTGATTTGCACCACGTAGCTCAGGAAATAAAGGGGCGACGTCGGGAAGAATTAGAGGAAGGCTAATCTTTGGGCAGTTATTACCCCCCCCCCCCCTCCCGGTGGTTCCCTCAGTGCCTCCATCAAACTTTTCATTTGCAGACTTTAGAAAACTGCTTTGTATCTCGGTAACTAATGGTTGCAGCAGTGTATTTTTCTGGCTTTATCCTAACAAATGCGCTAGAAAACATCGTTATTTAAGTTTGTGTTACTGCTAACAAACTTTTCTTAATGATATCGCAAAAAGGTAAAATTTAAAGCTTTGTTTTAACCTTGTAGCTTGTTTAAAAATGACAAAATAAGTTACAATACCATACAGTTTTAAATATTTACAGTATCTACATTCAAAATCTACACTACATACAGAGTCATTCGCCAAACGGGAAATAATTTTCTTCTAGAAAGACAGGTGAATGGTGATATGATAATCCATTGCAGTGCTCACACATTACGGAGCCATTCTAGCCTGCCTCTTTACATCCACAATTATATCCTGGTCTCATTATCACCCGCTATATCAATATGTGTCGATACGTTATGACATATATCGATACGTGAAAACCCTGGAAAAATGTAATTAAATATCGATATATCGATATTTAAAAATGGTATATCGTTATTTTTGCCCAGCCCTAGTCATGGCCGAGTGCGTACTATATTCGCTTCTGGCTGCGTTATAAAGACGCCATAGATTTCTGTCTTATTTGCGATGTTCACCCTGTATTGGGTCCCATTTTCATCAAAGGTAAAACCTGAGCTATATGCAATTACTTTTATCTTTTCCCCATTTCAAGCAAAAATACACAACATTTTTTATAAGATGATCACCCTGTATATATTAACCAAAAGTATATTAGGCTTCGAGCCAGGTAGACATACAATTGACATGCAAAATATCGTCTTCCTCCAACAAATATTTTTTGAGTTATATCGCCAACAAACAGACGGCCAGACGAACAGACAGACGGAGAGATGGATATTTTTCGCCATTTAGGGACCCTGAAACGTGAAGATCTGAAGACACATACGAAGGTGATTGTTTCACTATTTCAATACTTCTTCAGTTTTTTAGACGAGGAAAGTAAAGCATGGAGCACTTAAACGCAAATTCAATTAAACTAATCGTTACATCTAGTTCCATTTTCAAATCAACGAATGTGTTAATATGTTTTAGGTTTGTGATCCGTGCGTTTGCTGGATTTCATTCGGGCGGATATTTCCGGATTTCTAAATCCTGCCACGATTCAAAACTCCCTTAATGTTGCAGGAGGGTTTTCGGAGGCTATTTTTAATGTTCAAAGAATAAAACTCTATTCGAATTTCGCTCTCAATTTCGGAAGCGTTTTATAACATACATAACTATTAATTCTCTTATGTTTTGTGGCTGTAAGGTGTAAATAAAATAAGATACTTATACTTTAAATTATTTATTATATGAAGTTAAAATGAAAATACAATATCATACAATATAGATCAGTGAGCATTTGGACATTTTAAAATATGTTAAGAAATTAAATTTATTCTTTTAGTTGGCTTTCTCGAAGCAGACTTTTTGTCAAAAGCGTTCGGGCCGGTAGTCGAACCCACGCCCTAGCGTCCCGTGTTCTATTGTGACCTCAGCTGCAGCACCGTAAACTACTGACTCACCAAGGCCCCTTTTGTCTAAACCTAACCCAATTTTCTCCATGGAAACTCCCCACCTCTCTTACTATTGCCTATATGTATTACTTCAAGTGGGATGAGAGGGAAATTCCTTTTATTTGCAAAGCTATATATTAGAATTGCTATTCAGTTTAATCCTAAAAATCTTTCTCTGTATTTGTTAACTGTCTTATTCTCTCCTTTTTATTCTTTTTATCAACGATTTTCTTCAGATGATTGTGTTCCAGTCTTCTTTAGTTTCTATTATCATGGGAGTGGTTATGTTCCTACTTCTTATGTGTTCCTCTGTTCCATGATGATTTTATCCCGTGTTCAGCGTGGGTAGTGGAAGATGGTATGTTTCGTCATTGCCTCGGACTTGACTTCTGCCACAATCTGTCGTTCTTGTGTAATACGTACAGCATCTTTCATCTACCAGAAATTATATTGGTTGTACTTCGGAAATTACTTTGAGGGTCTCCCCTTACTTAAGTGTATTCTCAGTAAAGTCTTCGTTTGCATGCTTTCCACCATTTTGCTTCGCTCCAAATAGGCGACCCGTACAGCACAATGAACTACATCATGGACGTGAGAATTCTCCTGCTACTTCGTGCTTATCCCCAGTTGAGCATTATTCTATTCCATAATTTTTTATATACCCATTAAGTTTCGTCATGTTCATATTGTGATCAAAGTGAACTCCTAAACATTTTAATTATTTCCATTGCTATCTAGTCAATTTTTATTGCTATTTCACTTAACAACCTTCTGCTTATGAGCAGATTGGTTTAGGTTCTTTAGGGCGCCAGTCTTAGCTTATTCCTATTCATTTCGTTTTGTACCCTCTGTACTGAACTGTTTATGCAGTTTTAATCTCCTTCCGGCATTTCCACTTTTAGTACACCGTCATAGTGAAAGTTCCACAACAGGAGACCAAGTATGGGCCCCTGTGGAACACCACACGTCATCTTAATTTCGTAATGTTGGCCTACTTTTATTTTGCTGTATGTGAAATAGCTACAAACCAGTTTTATCAGGTATGCAGACTTTTCTCTTTTCTTTAGATTGAAGGCGTTTTGTACGCCTAGCGTGGCCATGACGCAACAGTGGAAAAAGTCAGAAAAACATATCATAATAGACCACTGCCAAAAAATGACATTCAGAGAACAACATTTTCTTGTTTTATAGTTTCCGGTGTTCGCCTCCCATTTATACCTAGAAATTCTCTTCTATTCAGCAATCTATTGTATACCTTCAGGCAGTCTTTCCCAATTTGAGTTGTTTGCCCTTACCATTATCTTATCCCTCATGGAACTTATCGAGTCATCTCCTAGCAGGTATTTTTCCTTCTCTCATTAGGGCTTTGAATCTTTTTAATACAGTTCACTCTAAGTGTGTATTCTTCTCACCATATGTTCTAATCTAGCTCGTTAAAGACTTTCTTCCATCAAAATGGCCTTCCCTAGGCATTTCCTGTGTTCGTAATACTCCGGTTTGTATTTTTTTAATGCTTCAAATGTGTTTCTTTTTGCGTTTATTCTGGTGATTTTACTTATATTAATTATACATTTCTCCTTTAGGACTATTACTTCGTCCTTCGTTCCGCCAATGTACTTCTGGTTTATTTGTTGGCTGGTTTGTCCCTTATGGTAATGTTTGGTCACACGTAATTTTAATGTGTTCGGTATGTTCTTCTGGTGTTATCGTTCCTTCCCTCCTTCTTTTTTCTCGATGTTTATTTTCCACCTACTAAAGATGACGTCTATATAAAAATAATATTGCCTCTTACAAACGTGGGAGTCTCCTGCGTTCACTACTTTTAGGTTGTCTACGGCTGACCAACTTGATAGTATTTTCTCCCTTTTATACTTCATCCTCGATTGCTACAATCTAGAATTGGCATTAAAATCACCCCCTTTCTTATTTTTCGCGTTTAGATGCATATTCTGATGTTGTCCATTTAATGTTACGTTTGGTGAGCAGCGGGAGCTGTATATTATAATATTTCCAATCTTCACCCACACATATGCATTTCTACTTGCGCTTTTTGTAATCTTTTTGCCTTGATTTATTCTATTAAAACTTCTTATTGCAGCATTCTTCCCATTACTGTAGAGCCAGGGTCCGTTTTTATTTGTTTTACATTTGGCTGAAGACTAGGTCGAGTTGTAGCTCCAACGTATACAAGTTTAACAATTCGTTCGCTGGACCACACCGGGCCAAATTTCTTTCTAAAATCTTTATTATCATTTTTACTGTTTGTTTGGTACCTTTTTGTAAATCTTGCCCTTTTTCTATAAAGCTTTGCTTCCCAGCTTGATTAACCATTCCTTATATTTGCTGCAATTTATGGTAGCAGCTAACCTAACCTAACTAATATAACCTAACCTAATTCATCAGTTCTGAATAGAGGTAGTAGTTACTTTATTTACTGGAAAATTCATTTATTAACTAACAATTTTTTACAATTGATTTCTTTCAATGGAAAGTAAGCATATAGGACTAACGAAAGAAATAAATTATGACTAAGATCATTCAATCTCAATACATCAAAAAGCTCTTCAACGTCATGTTGTGATAGACAAACAATTATTTCTTTATTTGGTCCTGATCGTACACATAAGCCGAACAAGTTAAGCAAAAAGTTACATTTAATATGCGACACTATATAAATCAATTCTCTATAAACCAGTTTAATTGTCCTGACAACTTGGTGTGCCGTTTCTGCAATGCACTACAGAATGAATTTACTTGTAAGATTAAAAATACATCGTGTCTGGTTATGCTCCAACATAGTACTTCATAGGAGTCCTAGTTGGATGGAAGACGTGCAACAAATAAATATTGTTTACTGTAACAACTATTTTTAGACGCAAAGTTTCATTGAGATTGGTGTGGGACATAGTCACGTTTAAGATTTTAAAAAATGTTCAACAATTTTGCTTGAATGAAGAAAAACGCTATAACGGCATCTTCAAGAGTCTTTCTATGAATTGCTTATTAAAATATTTAAAAAAATTAAAGGGATAATTTTTCATCCAATTCTACCACAAGGAAGATGGTTGTTGCGATGAGGCGTAAAGTTAATATTAAAAACGAGTAAAGCCCTGGGAGACTGATTTATGTTCCGACCCCTGAAAATGCTGGACTTGCATGTTCTAATAATGACGCATCGTCGAATTGCCCTAGAATGAATAGCAGAGATATCAACAGTGTTAAGTACACACGTGCGTTATGTAAAATTTGGACAAAAAAGTGCATTCCCAAGCTGCTGGATGATAATCAGAATCGAGTAATGTTTACACTACGCGATTACAATAAACGTTACAGTAGATGAACTTTCGATCAACCACTATAAGCCTACGAACTCACGAAAAGATCTAACACAAAGCGGGAAAAGCGATGGCTTTCGTTTTCGAGGATGAAGATGTGAGCATGGAAGGACGATTGCCGTGAATTATTATGTAGCCAATTGCAGAGAACGATTATCGAAAGTGAAACGTACGGTGTTTTTGCAAAATGTTTAGTCTCTGTACAAGGTTAGAGTTGTTTTCGATAATAATTGAGTTTTTTAATTACTACTGGTCCACGGGTGGGGATGTTACTACCCAGTATTCATAAATGATACTGGTTATTAGAAAACAACTATATATGGATTTTAACAAGATTTAACATAATCACACACTTACATATATACATGTAGGATGATACACAAATATACATATATAGCGCACGTGCTAGACGACTTGCAGACACGGAATGGCAAAAGTCGTAAACCGAATGAATGCCATTGAAGGAATGGACTGGAATCGATTGCCCCGGCGCTTTCCTGTCTGTGCTTATATAGCTTCTCGTTGGTTGCGTCAATGGAGAGCTTATTGCTTCTCGTTGCCCGGATGGACTTTCGCTTCCTCGAAAGTGCAATTAGAGATTGTGACCCGTTTCTATCCCAGATAATTAGAATTGCTTTATTACCCTCTTGCTGAAGCGTCTTCTCGGCGAACGTGTTAGGTCCTATTGTCCGAGTGGCTTGCGATAGTTATTCTTCTTTTATGTGGACGGTCAATGGAATTTCATTTATCCTTGAGCAACCGTCGCTATTCAAATTGTACGCTTTATTTTCTATCTTCCTTTCTAATAGTCGTTGTAATGCATAAATATGATCCATACCCGATTTTCCAGCTGCACACTTTGCTTGATCTGATCCCATTGTGTTTTTTATGTTTTTCTCAAGTTCACCTTTCACTAGTTTTGCGTAGCCTTCCTATTGATCCAAAAGAAAATAATTTCTAGTTTAATGAAACTGCCCAGGGTCATATTGAGTAAAAAGAGTTTCGCTGTTCTATGGTGGGACGAGAATTTATTAATACCCTATCGTAATTCCTCAACATAAATATTCATCCTTGCTGCTGTATTTTATAACATAATTGTCTGCTGCATTTAGGAAAATGCAGTGGATTTTCAGATCTTATCCAACATTTCTATAAAGGAGACTCGCATTTCTGAAGCAATCGTGGACTAATTTTTCACCGCAATTTCTCCAGGCTGGTTTTTCAAGAAAAGCGGTCAGCTCTAGAGGCTCTCCTCACCTGTCCCCTGAGGCGAGGAAATCGCGAACGGCATTCCTATGTAAAAATCCAATAGTAGGTCATTAGTTGTAATAAATGATTACGTTAAAAGGGCGAGACGCTGGTTTGTACCATTAAAGAACCATTAAACGGCATCTCCATTAGACGCATGCTCTCGTGGTAGGTCAAAGTTGAAAGCCGATTCACGGATGCGTAAATTTCATTACGGGCATTGTGCGCCGTCTGCTGCTACATTCATTATGCGAGCAACAATAACTAATAATACACATCTCGAGTCTTCTGAAGAGCGCATTCAGCCTCCGGCGTGCGTTTGCGGAATATTAGGAATTTTTAATTTGCCTGACGAAATGTAATTATGGCACCGGGCCCAGAAAATGCGATTATTAAATATGCATGGGAAATTTAATTTTCACCTTGTTAAGAACAACTTTCCCACTTTACCTACTTGTGGGGCTTTGGCATAGGATCCGTTTATAATATCTGCTGATAATACGGCTTTCCTTTAAGATATCTGCGAGGGAAGATATATTTATTTTGGTGTAATACAGTAATTTGCAGAATTATTGGAGGATGTGGTTTATTATACCACACTGGCTGGCTAAGTAATGCCTGGACATTTAGAAGCTGATAGTAGAGTTGCAGGCACGCACAAAAATAGCAACTTAGGTACTAAATGTATATCTTCTAAAACTCGTCAGTTTTCAAAATGTGTTATATCATGTCCGTCAGTGTCTCCAATATTTTTTGCAATAGTAAATACAACCCTTTCAACAGTTTCTCTGAAAAAGCATGCTTCAATAGAGTGTTTTTGTTATTCTGCACTGAAAGCAGTATATTCTCTAACATGTGTTTGTAGTTCACATACTTTAAATATGCCAAAGTACGAACGACAGGCTACCCAAAATCTACTGTAGAAGTCGAGCAAACCGAAGACAAAGCTGAGGAAGACCAAAAACGTGATAAAAAAAGCAAGTTTAAAGAACCGTGGTGACGCAACAGATTATATTCAAACAATGATGAAGAAGAAAGAAATGATTGTGAACTCGGTACGATCTTTTCATGAAACAGGTAACTTTACGAGGAAACACGAGAGTGCACGACATAGGCATATAATATTAAGGAAATAGTCTTCAGTTTGGCACCTTTCTCAGTAGGTTAATTTATCTTCTTCTTATTCTTCAGCCTTTATTTGTCCATTCTGTTCCATTCTATATGTTTTCTAGCATATTCTAGCATGTAACAAACGTGGGCTTATATAGAGTTCTAGAAATAATGGAGAGCGAGATTTATGCAGCCTTGACAGAGGTGAAAAATCTAGGTGAGCATACAGTGCTAAAATGATATACTATGCTGAAAAGGAATCTACGAATATTTCCATACATAGTCTGCTGCTGCTTGATGATGATAAAAAGTAGGGGGTTCTCGATGGTTTATTAACAACATTTTGGATAGAATTCTTTTCGTGGATGAAGCATAATGTGAATGTATACCTTTTCCATGGAAGACCTCTTCATCCTCAAATCCTTTGATCCTAGCTGGCTAGGACCAGGTGAGGATTGACTGGACCTTTTATCTGCGATATCCCTAACTGCGGCATGATATAGAAAGTGCGTATAACCATTCACATTTGCAAGATTTAAATGTTTTGCGTGGCGATTTACAAAGAAGTAAATTATTAAAACCTTGTTAAATGACCTATATAAACGTACCGAAACAAAAAATAACACGGGAAGATTTAAATAATCCAGCAAACCTTTCTGCAAAATACCGACAATAGAAACAAAGTAAGAGCCCACGTATGCATTTTGAATGCATTCTAAACATATTTTTTCGACGACTGACATCGAAAGTAGATTTTTCTCACTGTCATTTGACAACAGATGGTTGACATTTGCCGCGGAGCCTGCGTTTTCATCACTTTGCCGCCCGCCGCATTGCCAGCTTCATCCATACCCGCTGTTAGCGGAAACTGATGAAGCTGGCTATGCTCGCCGAGCGTCTGGGTTTCCGCGTGAACAAAATAGATAGCCACGTCCGAATGTTTCCTTGACAACGCCCGTCATTTGTTTACATAACCGCGTCACATGTCTATAAGACTGCGCGAGTAATGTTAACTTGATTGTCAATTAATTTTTGCAATAAAATGAAATATGATATTTTCCATTAATAATATGCTCACTCGTCGTAAAAATAGTATGTATGTTTCGAGCTAAAAGTGCACTTACCGCTTTTGCATAATTGCTGGTTTCGGCTTCGCCTCAACCAGCAATATTCATGCGCAAGCGGCAAGAATGCACTTTCAGCTCTTAACATACAATATACTACCTATTCAAATGTTTAGTTCCACTTGCACATTTGATTTTTAGTTGTGTTCAATTTCAATACTCTTTAAATCAGTATCAAACGTTTATAAACTTTCTTGACTGTACTTCTAAAATAATCTGTTTTCTGGCTGCACAGTAATTTACATTATGAAAATATCAAAGAAGAAAAGTAAGGTTATCGGTGGGTTCTTCCATGTCAACAATAACGCGGTTCAATCCTGGAACTCTTTCGTTGAAATGTGAAATGTTTTACAGTCAAGAACTTGGAAGTAGTGCCAATACAATAATATAAAAATTACCTAATAAAAAACAGCAGTGTTTAAAACCGTTTATCCAGCACCTCCTAGTTATTTGGCTATAGTGAGGTAAAAACCATAACTAACTAGTGAGATAAAAACCATAAATTACTCACTACTGTATTGTTCGTAGCACTGTCAGGCTATTTCAAATTCCAGATTTGCAGGTTATGTTCTGCGTCAGCCTGTATCAAATAACAAACAAAACCTAATCTACTAACTTCGAATTTGACATAAACTGACAATACACTTCAGTACTGCCAAACGCAAAACACGAATCACAGGCGACTTTTGCACGATACATAACTATTATCTGTTGTCATTTTGCAACACGATAAAATTAAAATTAGTGACGTTTATCATCAAAACAATATAGGTACATTTATCCGGACTCGGTGATTTATACACCTTAAATATATGTTTTTTCCAATTCGGAAATGTTTTGCGGAAATCATAGTCACTTTTCATGTAGTTGTAAAATATACAGCGCTTGATAAGTCCTTACAGGGACCGAAAACGGTAGCGTTAAAAACACGCTTTACTAAGTTTGTAAAACTTGACATTCAAACAAATATTTCCAAAATCAGTTTCATTTAATTATATTTACATGTTTTATGCTAAATCATAAAAATAACAAGTCACAACCTTACTGTGACATATTTTATTCTCCAAATACGTGCTAAGCTGTAGTTTATGTCAGAACAGTCTCAGAATTCAGGTTCAACGTTTGTCATGGAAGATGCCACTTGAGGGTTTATCTAGAGTAGTAATTTACGTTACAAGTATAGAAAGTGGAGCTTTTCAGTACGAGTGAGATGTTTCCGGAAGAGACCGTTAGGCCGAGTCCGGAATTTCGAGACGAGTATGTTTCCATACTCCGAAACTCGTATCAAAGTGGCTTTTCAGCCACTTTGATACGAGTTTCGTATAATATTTTTTCGTACACTAGCATACCAAACGGAATAATAAATGTATCCTCTCATTTGAATTTGCCGTAAAATGTATTAATTAGAAAGGTACTTTGCCGTACGAATACCGCAAAGTGTAACTTTCTAATCGATAAATTGTACGGCAAAGCAGCTCTTTCAATGCTAGTGTACGAAAATAGCTATTGGTACAATAAGTTGGGAAAAGTTATGTTTTTCCGTTTTAGACGTGAGATTTTTTTTCGAGGCGTTAGCGGAGAAAAAAAACACGTCGTAGATGCAACAGCGAGCTTTTGAAGAAATTTGCATAACCGGAAGTATGGTGTTTACTCTTGTAATTTTTCAATTTTTTTTCGATTTTTTCAAAAACGGCGTAACGATTTTTTCAAACTTAACATTTTTATTACATTTTTAATAATGTGTATTGATGTGAGATAGGTGATTTTCCAATTGAATACATCTAAAATGGGTTTATTGTGTTTTTTTCGTATTTTTTTATTAATTCCTATTTTAAATAGAACACCCAGTATATTATTAAATTTTTGAATTCAGCTTAACATTATAAAGAAAATTTGTTTTTTCAACTAACGCTCTATTTTGTACGGTTACTGTAGAATTTGTAACTGTAAAAGGAAGTTGTGTGCGTGTATCACACCAGATTTTTAGAGTATAGGTCACATAACCAAAAATTAAGAAAAACAATTTTAAAATAGCAAAATACTAAATTTAGTTGCAATAACAACTTCAAAAACAACTAAATTAAATGTTCAAATTGTGCACTGTTGACTGCCTGACAGTATCCAAGATGACCGACATGTTTTGTATTGATTGCTATCATTGACAGACGTGTAAAATCATACTTCCTAAAATTAAATTTAGTATTTTGCAATTTTAAAATTGTTTTTCTTAATTTTTGGTCATGTGACCATGTGGTCAAATTCGAGGTTAGCAGAATAGGTTTGGCGTCAGTGTGTGTCAAACTGACGGAAAACCCAACCTGCTAACCTCGAATTTGACATAGACTTACAGTGCCACGAACATATTCATACAACAAATATTCCATAAGGAACTTGATGAAAAATCATTTACAATCACCCGGTAGTTTCCATTCCATGCGCATCAGAAGCATATCTCATGTCTCTGACTGACACACATCTCTATTTCTTTGTTTCAATTATTTACGAACAGCGGTCCATTTGCAATGACTGATAAGTGTTTTATTTGTGATGAATCGGGTGATGGTGTATCAAAAGTGTCTGAAAAGGGAATATCGTTGCTAGTAACAGCCAGCAAAACCGAGGAATGACAACAAGGGCTCTCAGCAACGTGTCGTGAAATTCCTCATACCTCACACCCTATATAGGAAAAAATACACTAGAACCCAAAGCACTGTGGCTGATTGGAGGAGGTAGAGCATGGTATATTATGATACTAGTGTATAAGTACGCCTTTAAAGCACGTGCGACGAGTTGAAGTTCACGACGCGAAGCGGAGTGCTTTTAATGTCGCTAGTGTTTTAATGGCACTTATACGCGTGTAGCATACGCTACTTTTTCTACGAACGTAACAGAAATATAAAAACTTAGTGTTAGATATTCTAGATTATGTTGACGTATTTTTATAAAGTATTAAAACACGCCACCAATGGCAACTTGCGACAAAGACGTAATTTCGGCGCTGATATTAAGAGTGCTACAAAAAGTTGTCATTTTGACACGATCGTAGAAAATTAATGGCTTCATTAATGAAATTTTTGCGTTCATGAACCAACAGCAAGTGACAGCCAGTTCTCTCTCAATTACGAGCCACAGTATCAGGGAAATTACCTACTAACAAGAGTATCAAAGCAAAACTGTGAAGAATTTGGAGATCGTAACTCAGTATCACTAGAAAGAAACCATGTTTCAAACTTCTGATTTAGAGACACTGGAAACAAACTTTTGACTGATTCTTGGTACGAAAACCAAGAGAAACAATCAAGTGAGCGGCTTAGGATCATGAAAAACAGCAGAAATCATAAGGCAGGACATTCAAACTTACGTGTGTGATACAACCACCTACCCATCCGCTGATGACTTCCTTAAGAACGCGAATTCTGTTCCCGTAACCCTACAAACAGTGCTGGGGGAAGTGATATTAAAGAAAACAAAAGGAAGAGTAGAGTTGGTTTTACCAAACTGTACGAACGATACCTTGACATTCGCAAAGCCTCTGAAGTCTTCTCTGACCCCTCTTCATTACAAGCTCAGGTTGAGGAAGAGGGAAAAAAATCTCTTGAGATGGTATGGTGCAAAAGCAAAGGATACATCTCTTAACCGTTATCGCTACCAAACGTTCGTCATATCTTAGTAAACGTCAAACCCCTATTACCATGTCCAGCAGTGGTTAGCAAACGCGCTATCCTCTGAACTGGGAAGGGGGGGGGGGCAATCAACCATTTCCTGTACGAACCAAAGACCCAGCCGCACCAGATGAAATTTTGAAAATGATTTTCTGTTGATGCACCAAAGACGCAGCAGTGGCAAGGGAATTGTCTCAATGGCATCTCCGTCTTAGAAAACGAGGATGACGATGCCAAAGAGGTGGAGTCCCTTCCCACAGCACTTGAAGAAATAGAAGACAAGGTGGAAGAAAATCTAGACGTAAAAGATGAGGAGTACGAGCCACCACTTCAGCTGACTGCAGAACACTTCCGACCTAAGAGAGCAGCCAAAAAGATGTGATTTTTCATATCATGATGTTTCGTTACTGCCATTACCATTTCATGTGTTTAACGTGCCTTAATGCATTTTTTTTTAAATATTTTTTTATGCAATGTATGGTTGCTTTTAGTATACCTTCTCCTCAGGTATTACGGTATAAATACACCACATATATATTTTGTGTGACCCCTCCTTCGTTCTTGAGTTATTATGTTTAGATCAATGCGTGTTACGCTAACACGCTCGACTTTTAATAATAAATTTTCTGAATTATTGTAACATCACATTTGAAACCTGTAGAAAACTATATTTTAAAACACTTTTCATGGTAGAATCGCCATAACCTAGTAAACGGTGACATTTTTCTAAACAAACGTATATCGCTAGATCACATCGTGTGCTCATTAATACTAAAAATCCAGTAAACTGGATACGTGTAGGCTGCCATAAGTTGTAAGTTCACCCACAGAAATAAACAACGACGTTTCGTGCTCTGTTTGCAGTTTGTAGATGTCATGTAAACAATGTCACTGATAGTTTATAAGCTTTTCATGAGATCGTGACTCAAATACCTGCGCATTGTGGATGGTCAGGCTCTATGTCATGTTTACCAACATTATGAATGTAAACTACCGCCGTTTCTTGCACGTACCGAGACTTTATGCATAGCTAACTAGACGGAAAGAAAGCGACCGAGCTATTCGGGGCCCGCTTTGTTTTGCACACTTTGTAGCAATAACGTTAACGAAGCCCGAATGGCAGCCGGTAGATCACGACGGCGCTCTTTTTGAGTTCGTCGGCGTAATTTGTACAGAGGTGTTCGCACTTACGGCGCAGCCTGCCTGAAATAAATCAAGCCGGCGATGACTTTCATGGCCAGCTGGTTATTTATGATCAATTCGCTGGGAAATTAGTCCAACGTCGACTTATTTACACCTCCGCGGGAGTTTTCGGAAACCAGGATGCCGATAATTTAACCGTAAAACGCCGCAGTCTTTTGTTTTTGCCCGCACCTACTTATCTACACTTCGAGTGCGGGAAATTTATGGAAATCCTGGCATCAGGGTGTCGATTTTGTCGATGTTTTTACTATAAAACACTTGTTAGGCTTTTGTTTGTGCGCTGCTGTGCCGGTTTAGTTGATTTTATCAAGAGCAGCCTGCGGTTTAGCCAGAGAAACTAGGCGTTTCTTTCAGTCTGTCACAGTATCTACTGCATAATTTCCAAATAAATTTTCTTGTATCACGATTACTGAAGATACGCATTCTAATTTATTTTCTTGGGTTCACTTTAAGCTAATATAAACAGAACTGTGATAAATTTGTAGTCTCTACCACCTCCTGCAGATGGCGTGTGGTGTCATTTCAGTGTCTACCATCCACGATTTTTCAGAGCTATGACAATATGCAACTAGTAGATGGGCTAAAGGAAGTGGACGAATCAATATTCCATATCTTTATAGACAATTGTTGGCATATATTCTCGGTGCCCCGAACTAATTTATTTTTCCTTGGATTCAGATCGGTTCACATGCATAAATTAACAAGAACTGGCGACTTGCCATTCCATAACGCCTCTGCGGTCTGGGGGTTGTAAAGCAGAAACATGATACTGGGGGTGTAAGGCGAATGGCGAGTCCTTTCATATAGCAGGTGGTCACAACGCCCGACCGCGAACACAAACTCAGCCAATTCCACAAACAGTCATGCAAGAAAAACAACAAACATTCAGCTTTTAGCAGTAATGTGCTCATTACATAATACTTACAGGGGATTTTATGGCCCCCCGCTGCGTTCCTACGCCGTATCTCGAAGAAGACGTCGCCGTCGTTCAGGGATATTCTTCGGCGCACCTTCGATGACGTGCCTGTAATAATCCTGAAAACACTGATGTTTACCACATCTAGTACGCATTAACCGAACGTTAACTGCATCAATGGGTCCAACCCATGTCAATGTAGCCCGCAATTACGGTGGCCGTATGGACCTTAAAAGACGCAGGTACAAGGCATGTTTGGGAGACGGGCTTCCCAAGCGATCCAGATGCGCTGTCTGGAAATCACTGATAAGCAAGGTGCTTATCAGGTCAAGGAACGTGGACCATCTCGGCGAATGGCCACTGATCCAAGTACGAGAGCGCCCTCTACGGCAAGTTGACCCGCGGCCAACGATAACAATGAACAACGACCCAATTAAAAAAGCTGTCTACAATCAGCATCAGTGCGAACGATAACGAATAATCGACTCCGCTGTACAATAATTACATTTGAAAAGCTACTCAAGCACTAGTACTTTTTTTACAGACCGCATCGTTCCTCCCTTATAATCTTATACACCGCAGTTCAATTCACTTCAAAAAACTCATATCGTCGCGGAATGACACCCGCGACGGATTAGAATTAAGAATCCTCGTATTGTAAAATGCAAACCCCAGTCGCCTCGGGTTTCACAAAATTCCCATATGGGAATTCTCGGCTAACTGCCGCAAAGGTCCATCGATATTTAAAAACTACCTGCAGAAAACGCCGGTCTGGCGATTAGCTTTGAACTCGTTTCAATTCTCTGCTAAATTTAGAACGTATCTTATTTCAGTGGCTGGTTTAGTCGAAAGCCCATAATTATACGAATACAAATAAAATAATAGAATATTTTCAAACAGCCCAAAGAACACAAAAGTAGATATTACAACAGGTGTGAAAATAGGCAGCTAGTACACGGCCGAAAAAGGAAACGGATAGATCAATATTCGATATTTTTATAGACAATTTAGTTGTAAACAAGAAACAAAAAGCCAGTAAAATGGATACGAAGCAGTTGTGAATTCCGTGTCGAAAATCATAAATTACCAAGCCACCGTAGACTATCAAGAAATTTAGTTTATCCCCTCTGATGTCACAATATGGTTATTATAACACCGAAAACAGTGCTACAATGGAGTCCATTATAACACATACTTATAATACTACAAACGTCAGATGTCGAATACATAACCACAATCTCTGAAGTGTATTTATTAAATGTATTCTAATCAAATATAACTTAACGAATTAAGCAAACACAATTCTTGCTCTAGGTACGGCACTATTTAAACATCACACGAACCAAAAATCTTGTACCAAGCTTAAACTAATTCAAATGTTAGAGCATGGCCAGCTTCATTCATACCCGCTGACGCGTGATCGTGGCCATTCCAATTTGGATTTTAAATTTTTGACACGTCCTCCCCTCAGAGCCCTCTTCGGGTGTATGTGTAACTACTATCCAAGCCAACACTGGTTTGATTCTATGCTTTTCTTATTATCTGTCATCACCGTGCCTGTCATTTATAATATGATAAAAGGGTTAATGAGGTAATTAATTTATTATTGATGTTATCAGTTGTTAATGTACAGTGGATAATATGGAATAAATTGCAGATTTTTCAAAAATGGCGCAAAAGTTTAGGTTAGGACTCGGTCAAGGGAAATTAACACTTTAGTATAATTGTTTATACTGCCGTCTAATTTAGTGCAAGCTGAAAAAACTTAAATAGTAATTTAGGTAAGATTTAATAAAATTATAAAGATTAAGTAGTCTCTTCTGTAACGTATAGAGGAATGAAAATACATATGAGATTTATCTCGGATTAAAAGGGTAAATTAAACACAACACGCCCTGTTCAACTACTGCTCTTTATTTTCACGAGTTTTCAGCTACAAGTCAAACCCCAGAATGAATATTTGAACAGAAATCTCGATACTAATAACTTCTCGTTTTTATGAGGTTTTACACCACTAAACAAACAGTCGGGGTGTGAACGCTGCCCCGCCCAATTAGCAGCAAGGAATTTGGAATTCGTCTCGGCCTTGCAGTCGGACCCCGGAAAGGTCGTCAGGGTTGATTTCCATTGCCCTCGATAAAAATCCACAGAAATGCTCACACGGCCAACCTGATGCTTGAATTCGTTCTCGAATTAACCATCACCCAGGATGTCGTCCACATCGTATTTAACTACAAAACTACCTGTAATGGAGAAACAACTCTGCAGCATCGAGTTTTACTCCTAAAGACAACAGCAATCAACTTTTCATACATTCCATAATCATCACAACATCAATAACATATCAATAAAACGATTTTCTATTCAATATTCAAATCCAATACCAAGCTTTTCGTCCTGCAAGGTGCTTTGCTTTCAACAGTAAGCTCTTTTCTCATTTGCCCTGTAAAGCGTTATGATTTCAACAATTTGTCCTGTAAAGCGTTACGCTTTCAACAGTTTGTCCTGTAAAGCGTTACGCTTTCAACAGTAAGCTCGTTTTCTCTTTTGTCCTGTAAAGCGTTACGCTTTCAACAGTTTGTCCTGTAAAGCGTTACGCTTTCAACAGTTTGCTCTGTAAAGCGTTACGCTTTCAACAGTTCGTCCTGTAAAGCGTTACGCTTTCAACAGTAAGCTCGTTTTTTCTTTTATCCTGTAAAGCGTCATGCTTTAAAACATTGCAAAAAGCAATACTACTATTTCTATTCACAAAGAATACCACCGTAAAGCGTTCCGCTTTCAACGAATTGGCCTCTCATCAGTTTCACAGCAAACAAAAATGCTCGAAAGCTTCACAGCAAGAATATTTTTTTTTAATCGGTATCACAGCAAGCAAAAATGCTCGAAAGCTTCACAGCAAGAATTTTTTTTTTTAAATCGATATCACAGCAAGCAAAAATGCTCGAAAGCTTCACAGCAAGAATATTTTTTTTATCGGTATCACAGCAAGCAAAAATGCTCACAAGTTTCACAGCAAGAATTTTCAATCAGTCTCCCAGCAAGCAAAATTGCTCACAAGTTATACAGCAAGAATTTTAACAATGCTCAGAACACAATTTTAACAATGCTCAGAATTTCCACAAAATGCTCACACAATTTTAACAATGCTCAGAATTTTCACAAAATGCTCACAAAATTTTAACAATGCTCAGAATTTTCACAAAATGCTCACACAATTTTAACAATGCTCAGAATTTTCACAAAATTTTAACAATGCTCAGAATTTTCACAAAATGCTCACACAATTTTAACAATGCTCAGAATTTTCACAAGATGCTCACAAAATTTTAACAATGCTCACAATTTTCACAAAATGCTCACACAATTTTAACAATGCTCAGAATTTTCACAAAATGGTCACACAATTTTAACAATTCTCAGAATTTTCACCAAATGCTCACACAGCCCTTTCTACTCACCGTTACTGAATACTTAGTCGGAAAATTCTCCTGGCGAAAATTCTCCTGGCCAAGTTCGGACCATATCTTTCCCAACTATTCTCTTCCTGGTAGTAGCCAAGTTCTGAATTTCCAACCGATCGTTAGGTAGAAGCTGCAGCACTTCAAACGGACCTTCATATTTTCGCTCGAGCTTGGATAAATGCGAATTTCCGGAGGGATGGAAAATAAAGTCACCCACATTTATTGTTTTGTTGGTTCTTCTAGTCTTATCAAATCGTCGCTTAGAATAATCTGCTTGTTTTTTTGTACGCTCGTATGCCAGAGCTCGGTCATTTTCCAAATTAGTATTAGTTTCTTTTGGCAACATAAATTCTGTCAGGGATCCTATTTCAGGTAAACTACTGTTTTGACCGGTTAGTGAGTAAATAGGTGAAAATCTGGTATTTAAAGCTACTTGCAATTTAGAAACACTGGTCGACCATTCTGACTTATTTTGAATTTCTGTCCTTAACAAATTTAGTACTGTTGAAACATATCTTTCCACCTGTCCGTTGCCACGGGGTGCACTTTTTGCTATAAGATGTTGCTTGATCCCTAATTTTGTCAACAATTCTTTCACAGTCGTTTAGTAGTTCCGAAAATATTAACATAAATTTGTAACACATTATTTATTTCCAAAGAATCGGCAGTTTTTGATATTTAGTAAAAAAACTGCTTCGGCTAACGCACGCAAAACACATTCTAATTTTCCCAACCCTTCTGAAATGGTGTCGCACGGAACTAATAAATCGTCGAAATAAACAAAAACATCTTTATCTTTTAATTCTTTTAACCGATCGATCTGATCATCAATCCGCGGCAGGGGAAAACGGTCTTTAATTGTTATTCGATTAAGTGCTCTAAAATCAACACACAAACGACTAGTTCCGTCCTTTTTATGAACTAAAAGGACCGGACTAGCGTATGGCGAACTGCTCTCACGAATTATTCCATTTTTTAAGAGGTCCCCTATGATAGTTTTGACTTTTTCTTTCTCACACGTAGCCATTCGATAAGGGTTGTATCTGATAATTTTGTTTTCCTTGAGCCGAATAGACAGCTTAGCGGTTTTTATGGCTTTGACAGAATTACCGGTTGTGAAAATGTCACCGAAGTCGCTCAATAATTTTAGTAAATCAACCATATCTTTGTCTTTTAATGGGGTATTAATTAATTCAGGTAAAATTGAAATTCGATTAATATTCTTAACAGCTGATCCAAAATCATCCTCAAAGCAAAGTCGAGTTCCCTGCGAATCGGTACAAATCTTCACACCTTTATAATTTAACAAATCACGCCCTAGAATAACATCTGGTGACATTGCGGAGTCATCCACAACATAAAACACAACCTCGAAGGCGGTACAATTTTTTTCTATTAGTAAGGAAGTTTTGGATGGGTCGGAATCAAGTTACCACCAATGCCTTTTAATATAACGTAACTTGGTTCCAAATGGCAGTGCAACTTCTTGAATATTTTTTTCTGAAGTAAGACTGCATTCGACACCTGTATCAATGAAACAATTAACATTTAAATTTTGAATTTGGAAAATAGAAAAATCTTTGTTCAAAGTGACACAAAAATAATTCACGCCTAGTCAAATATTAAGTTTGCGGTTAGAGCCAGTCAAATTTTTATCACGCCTATCCTTTGCAAAACATTTGTCACGATTGTGCCCAAATTTACCACAAAAATCACACACAACAGGATGAAGAGTAATTTTTTTTTTAAGATTTGCTGTCGGGGCTTTTAAATTTCATGATTCGCGACAATGGCGACTTAAATGACCGGGTTTGTTACGGTTATAACAGAGCTTCATTGACTTGGAATCTTTTGTTTCAGAGAACGGATATGATCGCTTGTTTGACAGATTTTCGCGTTTAAATAGCTTGTATAATTGTCAAGCAAACGCAATAAGTCAGGGATTGAATGAACGTTGCTGTTAAAAGCTGCAGTTTTTACATGAACATATTTTATGTCGCCAATTACAATTTCTAATATTTGGTCACCAGATAAATTAAAATTCAAAGTTTTTAAAAGAGTGACCTTTCGTCTGGCATACTCACAGTAAGTAGTGCCTGCATCACTCGAATACAAGCTGGCGTTGCGCAATTTTTCGCTTAAATTCCTTTTCGGTGGATACAAATTCTCAAAATCCGCTTTGAACTGCGTCCAATTTTTGATCTCCGGCTCCCACGTCGAAAGCCAATCTTGCGCTTCTTCGACCAACCCACTGGAAGCTCGTGCAAGCTGTTCAACTTCGGTCCATTTAAAAGTGACAGGAATAGGAACTGCTGGACGATGCGAATTCTCCTTGATTTCCTTCAAAGTCTCGGCCAAAATTTGCGTTAACTGTTCCATTTTCACGCACAACTCGAACTAATTATCACACGTAGGCGATCCCACTTCTGATATGAGATTTATCTCGGATTAAAAGGGTAAATTAAACACAACACGCCCTGTTCAACTACCGCTCTTTATTTTCACGAGTTTTCAGCTACAAGTCAAACCCCAGAATGAATATTTGAACAGAAATCTCGATACTAATAACTTCTCGTTTTTATGAGGTTTTACACCACTAAACAAACAGTCGGGGTGTGAACGCTGCCCCGCCCAATTAGCAGCAAGGAATTTGGAATTCGTCTCGGCCTTGCAGTCGGACCCCGGAAAGGTCGTCAGGGTTGATTTCCATTGCCCTCGATAAAAATCCACAGAAATGCTCACATACACATTATTCTTTGAAGAACGTAACCTCACGTTCATTTAGAGTTTTGAAAAATGTTGATTGTTAATTTAAAAACTTGTAAATAACAAAACAATATAATTCCAGGGGAAAATGTTGCGTACTTTCATAAGTAAGTTTGGTGTAAATCCAAGCAAGCATTATCCAAATTCTCAGTTGGAAAATGGTGTTAATATTAGATGCAATATTAGAAGGAATCAGCTTTGCCCAAGCTTCTACAGAAGAAAAAAACACAATGGATACCTTATTAAAGGCAACTAGTTACAAATATCCTTTTACTGAAACATGTCAACTGACGTTTAGGTTCTCTTGTGTCCAGGCACGTTCAATAAATTAAATTAATGGCTCGACAAATTCCAATGTATCAGTACCTAATGTTTGGAACGATAAGCAATAAAATAATTTAAAATAGTGTTACTTTCTTGAAATTACTTATACATGCTGATTGTTTGCCAATAGTTCAACAAATATCATTTTTAAATCATAATTTAAAATATTAGGTTCTTCAAATTACTTGTATGTATTATCGGTAACTTCTTGTTACCTTAGCGGGGTAGAGGCTGATGCTTTGTACGCTAGCATCAAGCAGTATTGTAATGCTCAACTTGCCCCGAGTTGTGAGTTGCAAAGTTGGAGCGCGCCTTTCCTGCTTGCGTAGCAACCATTGTGTGTTCGATGTATGGCTTGGTGATGTGTAGACCGTGTTACTCTATCTCTTAGGTCCGTGGTTCTGAGTAGAGCACAGTTACTTTGGTACACAACTGTAGGTACATAATCTAATTATAAGAGTCAATCTTGTATCTGTTCTTGTCTAATTTGAATAAAACTGCAATACATTAAACGTATCCAAACTATTTGATGTATAATTAAACCATGAAGTAAGAGGTAAGGACACCGATCCCCATGCAGGCCGCTCGCTAAAACCTGCGTTGATTTTTGCAGCTCTAGTAGTACCGCCACTCGCGGTGCAAATGTTCCCCTCCGGGTTAGTTGGTGGCAAGGTGGGGGTTTGTTTACTACTGGTTTACGGTTTTCCATAATTAATCCCACAAGTAAATAGGAGAGGAAGACCTCGTCTGTTACAGGAGTAAAGTTAAGGACCATGGAAGGTGCTGGGGATTCCACGGGCATCGTTCAAGGCACTGTAACCCTTTGTCCTTCAGCTCTCGGCATGATATCTTCTACGTTAGCTTAGAGTTAGTTTATCGACCGTCCGGTCTAGATCCGAAGGGTTTAGTTTAAACAGGGCCACCACGTGAAGGATGCAATCAAAGATCACATAGTCTTAGACTACCCAACGGTCTTGGAAGTGTGGAAGTGAAAAGTGCAATACTTCCAGCAAAGCTTCCCTGTGAGCTGCTTTTCGCCTAGGGACACAATCAAAGGTCAGCCCTGGTGTCCAACAGCCCACTCGACCCCAAAAAATTTTGCCACGATAGAATTTTTTACATATACAGTGTATACGAAAATTCAAATCGATATCTCTACATTTGGGAAAATTAACAAAAAAATAAAAACTAAAGAATTGAACTTCAAGGCCCTATAACTTCTTACTGAAGGGACTTTGTACTAAGGTATATTAGGTTTATTATAACCTAAGGAATCTATGAAGAAATCGGTGTCCCATTCTTTTTGGGACCTTCTGTATATTGTTTTTTAGTTATATAGGTTTTCAAAAATGTAATGTAATTTTTATGTTTACTTAATAAAGCTTCTTGCACTAAATTTCACTGTACTGCTATAAAAAATACAATACACAAGTTAATGAAAGTTGTAGCAAAATATGCAACTGTTTAAGTTACATAGTTTACCATTTATTGATACAATTTTTATAATCTCTGTAACTTCTTTGTGGCGCTTCAGTAATCATGCTATTTTTTTTGGGTACTTTGCCACACTATAAAATGAAAAATAGTAGAACATAAACGTTTTGGAAGACAAATCTACTTTTGTTTTTAACAAGAAACTAATTAAATTAAAAATAAAATAAGTTCTCCTTGTTGATTTTTAATTTAATTAGTTAATTGTTGAAAACGGAAGTAGATTTGTCTTTCGAAATGTTCATGTTTTAATATTTTTCATTTTGTAGTGTGGCGAAATACCCGAAAAAATAGCATGATCAAATTTTGCCTTTATTTTTTAAAAATATGTATTGTAGGCATTTCTTGTTATCCTATTATGGGGACAATGACAATGGATTTTTACAAAATAAATTTATCCGGGCACCTCCAAAATGTTATATGAAATGATAAAATTTTTTAGGGCCGAGTTTGATTTTTCTCAAGTTGCGTGTTTAAAATGTGTTTTAATAGTAGTACACTAACAAACTGAATTTTATTTTTCGATAATTGTTTTAGTAATTAATATGATTATTACACACTACTGTCATATGACTGATATCCAATGAGAAACATGCATTTTTTGAATATCGACTAATCCCGAACTGATTATCTGATAAGCTCCCTGGGGAAACTTGTCAACCGATAAGCTCCCTAGTGCTAATTATCGACCCCATAGATGTTGTCATAATTAGAAATAGAAATGCATGAAACAAGCAATTTTGAGTTTTTTGCCATTATTAGATCTATTTTAAATCATAATTTGTATACGGGTTTTGTGTAATAATCTTCAAAATAAAAACGGGGGCGACACACTTACATATAATTTTTCCCGTGCCAAGAGTCATCATGCTGGTTGCCCTTAGAAAACTGACCTCGGGACAGTTTTCAGTGCAACCAGCACTCAACCCTTGGCGTGTGCAAAATTATCGGTAAGTATGTCTGGCCCTGGTTATATTACTATTGATAATAAATAAAACTAAAATTTCATTCCGTGTTACCCCGTTCTACAGTGTATACATATGTAGTACTAAAACGGTAGTAAATTACAACACTAGAATTGTAAGAAGCAAATGAAAAAAGTTACAAACAAGCTGTGTAGCTCGAGTGCGTAATTCCATGAGCATTAATTTATGTTGCTAATACTGTAAAACAGTAATAACCAAATACACAGCGATTTTCTAGCACACGTCTCAGCTACTAAACCGTGCAACTCTACCTTTCGACAAATTTCAGAGTTATCGGCAAAATTAGAAACACCTAGCCTATGACACTGGGCGTCAATACTTGAAGGTTAAACTACTCTATTATTGTATCAGCTTGAAAATCTTCTGACAATTTAACGATGTAACAAAAAATATTGTAAGGAGCTCGTACTGAAAGTGTACTAGATTCAGATGCTTCCAAGACGGGCTGTAGGCCATAGGCTTACTCTCACTTCGAATACTTTTCACGTAAATAACTGGTAACGGTTTTTTTATTAAACAGGTGAGCAAAATAAGAGAATAAATAAGTTAGTAGCAACGTTTTTATAATTTCAAAACTTTTCTGCTAAGGGGCTTGTTAGTAACTACTTTTCTTTTAACAGAATCAGTTTTCTCCAAACAAATATTCTCTAATACTGGTTTCATGGCCATCGAAATAATTAAATCGCATACTTCTTTCTTATGTGCAGGACATACAAATAAACAATTCTTAAACAAACAAGGCCGCAGAATGTCTTTAAATTTCTGGCAGGTATTTTTAATAGTTAAGAATTGCATAGCTTCTTGTGTTATATTTGCAATTTTCTGAATAAGGCCAACAAATAATTCATTTGGATATGTTAAATTTCCACGATTTTGAAGAGTTATTAATTGTAATAATGGTCCTGGAATAGTGTAAGAAAGAAGAGGCGTGATACAAGTTGCACAGTTAATTTTCTGTTGCAATTTCATGATGATGTACCCAGCAAGGAAAGCCACAGATGCAGAATAAATACTGGTGTCACTTGCATCATTCATTTCTACAGACTCAATCTTAAGCCTCAATTCTTCTGGCAATGTTATACCTTCTGCGTCTGTAGAAGTACTGGGAAGAGAACTAGTAAGTCGAGAAGAACTTACGAAACTAATGCCGTTTGCTGTATTCGAAGATTCAGAGCCTTTCACTATACCACAGCGTAAAATTTGCCGTAAAGCATATTCAGCAGATCTAGCATCTGTGGCATCATTTGACCCACCTTTCAAGCGAATATGTGAAAATGTGGCTTCTACTGCATCAGAACTAAAACAGCGAGTTAAAACATAGTAGAATCCAGCTTGTTGCAAAAGAAATTTCACACATAAACTGGTGCTTTGTGCAGTAAACTTTAGAGCATGTGCAGTTTCTTTCGTTAGTCCCTGCCCACCATTATCAGCAGACAACTGTTGAATGGCATCTATGTAATTTGGAAATGTTTCCTCTAGCCAGTGCAACCGTTCATCGGATATGTCTACATAAGGTGCTATGCTGTCATCCAAAGCACGAACGTATTGTGACCTGTGTGAAACATTGTGAATTTTAAAAAAGTGATGCATAGTTTCCATGTAAAGTACAGTCGCATCAACATCAGCAAACCCATCATTTCCAGATTCTTTTAGGAATTTTAGTGCCGCAGTTATTGTTGGTGAAAATATTTGTATAGCTCGAAGGACATTCATTTTTTCAAAGTTAGATGGATATAAATGTTTCTTTGTCAAAAACCTTATAGGTTTTATTGGTAATCCTTTTTGCAGATCGTGTAAAAATTTTAGATGTGAAGAAGAAATTATGCCATTTGGAGAGCACATATCATGAGCCAAAAATTGATTTCGTGCATTTTTTACAGCATGACAGTAATCAAATGATAAAAATATGGGTAACTGTTCAAGATAAGGATGTTCAATACAATTTTTTATTGACCCTCCACTTAACTTTTTAAATAGAGCTACGTTTGATGAAATATTGTCTGTTACAATCCTCAGTACAATCAACCCACAATCTGTCGCTAATTTTAATATTTCTAAGGTCAAGGAATGGAAATCTGCTACTGTTAATGATGCATGGAAAAAGTAACCCACAGGTATGGTGAATGTTACAGAAAGTCCATGTACAACGAAGCATAACAATTTGTTAGCAATTTTAGGTCTTTCTTCAATGGAACTAGAAGTACAAGTATCCAGGCCATAAATACAGTCTTCAAATCTGCTGTAATACATTTTTTGTTTGATGGACATGTCATCTATGATTAACGAGCACAGTCTTCCTGCAGGATGTTTTAAATGAGAAATCTCAGTGGGAAGGCGATCTTTAATTAATTGATTTTGACCATTAAAGTTGCCAAGAAATCTTGAAATTGTTGTTTTGGATGGCAGATTTATTACATTTTTGCGACAGAATTGATATCCTTTTGGGGAACAAAATCTCCAAATAGTGCAAAGGCGTATTGATGACTCACACCACCTGGGAACTTTTTTATCATAATTTTGAATTAGGTTTAATAAAAATTGTGCCTTTTCATCTGACGTTTCTGCATCATCATAAATTTTAGTAGCATTTTCCACAATTTTAGAATTTTTGTTCAGTTTCTGTTCCGCATTTTGCAATTGTAATAAACAGTTTTGATATTTACGATTAAGTTCTTCTAACTCGGTAGTTAAAACTTTACAATGTTCCACTAAATTTTTATGGTTATCAACAGTACAAGTTTCGGAAAAATCAGAAGTTGGGAGATTATCAGGAAGAATGTCATTAGAAGTTGTATTAATTAACTGAAAATAAGGAATACTTAGTAGTCCAATAATAAAAAAAAATGTTTGACTTTACATTTAAGGAAGGAACAGCTTCATTCTTCAAACGAAGAAATGTCGAGGTGTAATCAAACCAATGGTCCTCAAAATGATTTTTGCAAATAACCGAGTAGTCCTTGATGTTATTAATACCTACAATTAGTACAATTTAGTATTTAAAAATATGTTACATCAAATTCACGAAATAATTACCGCAATTTTCTAAGCAGTTGATCCACGCAGGTCTAATCAAAGGATTTGCTGGGATTTGGAAGAAGGGCGAATTTTTATTTTTACAAATTAAACATTTTTTTCCCATTTTAGCACGTATTTGACTTACAAATGAGAAAAAATAACCTTTTCGACAATCAAACTTCGAAAACGTCGACTGTCATTAACTTGTTAAAGTGTCTAACAGATGGCGCAACCGGGAGTACCCATGACCTACTTTCTCAGAACTGGTTTAGGTGAATTGGAACGGCTATGTAAAGCGCTAGCAGAACAGATGAAGCTGGCTATGGTTAGAGTAGCGAAATTGATACTTTGTCCAATAGATGGCGACTGTCAAATGTCACTTGACAATGTCGCACATCTTTACACTCAAAAATCCCTAGATTGCAATTCAATATTTTTAGTATTCGAAATTTAGAATTTCTATAAAATCAGCAACTCAAAGTAGATAAAATATATTATACTCGTTTAATAAGAGGCATTGACAATGGGCCCTCTTATGAAACTCATATAATAATATACTATTGTAGTCGTCGTCGTTGTCAGCCTTCTTCTTACATACCCACTGCAGGGCACCTGATTCTAGCATTTGGGGAGGTTTGCAATACAAAGTACATAAGTAGTTGTAATTTACGTCGGTTCCTGCAGTAACGCCCCCAACGTAAATCGAGGGCTAAGTACGTAAAAGTAAAAGTTTGTGTTCTTATATAAATAGTTATGTACGTACAAGTACAGAAATTGATGCTTAACTGAACGAGTTGACGACCTCAATCGATCTATATTTTTTCTGTGCATGCACTTGCGTTGCGAAATGACTGGGGAGGCCGATAATTGAAGATTAAAAATTCACCGCTGAAATCCCTGTGGCGTGCGAGTAGATACTGCGATGCAATATTTAAAATCAGGGTGAACTAAACACGTGCCGCTTACCTATGCAGACTGACATAATAATTAAGCATATTTTAGGGGCAGTTACGCAAGCTTATTAATAAAATTATTAACTAATGATCATTGTGTGTGTGAGAAGCATGGTATCCTATTTGTTCACATCTCCTAAAAAATATTAAATTGAATAAAAGAAAGCACTTAACTGTCAAATATTGATTTTGAAAGCTTACAGAGAATGCAGCACGTACATTTGTTAAAATAACTTCCCCCAACTTTACTGAATTAAATTTATTGTCCGTATACGTTCCGAAATAATAGACTTAACTTCAAGAAAACCTACACAATAGTTTTCAACGATTTCCGAACGTGAATACGGACCATAAATAATAAAGTTTTAAAACCCCAAAACTGCAGAACTACAGATAACTGGACATTTCGTTTTACTCAAGATTGAGCTGGTACGTGTACGTGATCACCATAGTTTAGTTTTACAACTAAACGTGCAGTTTGTCTAAAGTTAAAATCCATAATGTACGCGTATGTTTCATATTCCTAGTTCGAATTATAACAACTTAAACTGGTGCCAAATTAATTGTTTACTGTACAAACTACAAATCCCCTGTATCGGTCTCATCACACGAGTGACGATTATATCTTAGTGCCAGTAGAAGTTACTAGAAACTCTTTGAAAATTATGTGCCAGCTACAGTTTTGTTATGATGTAATGTGGCGCCAAGCGTGTTACAAAGATGTTGGGAATGCATTCATCCATTGATGTTACATGTCAGGGTGCATCTTAAAACTTTTACTAAGCTTCTGCGCTGATAAATTATTCCTAGCCAGACAAATGTATTCGTCTTGACATTAAAAACGAAAATTTGGCAAAAACGGAACAATAAATTTCGGAGCAATATGTTGAACCGCTGCCAACTTCAGTTGCTTCCTACAATTTACTCGTCTTGGAAATTCTAAGCACTTAAATATTCGGTATTATAAGACGTAAAGTATGTACTCAATTGTGATCGTTTTTCATAGCCCAGACAGTGTAAAACAGTAAATATGCGATTATTTCCGTAGTTTTTTTTAAGTTAACACTGGTAAAATGTAAATTTATCAAATAGCTTTTGCTGTGAATTATAGCAATTTTTACGCCTGCTGATAATGTGACCCGTACTACAGTCTTTTCTGAACGAATTTTGAACCACGCACCATTATTTCGACATTTCGTTTGTTCTAAAATGGGCGCAGAAAGCTATGTAATCTGTGTTTAAGAAGCGACGCAAGTGGCCATCTGTCATGGTGGCACCGCTACGTACCCAAATCGGCCTTATAACTATCTAGTTTTGCATCTTTTGTCCGAAACGTCCTTTTGGATCTCATCATGCATGATCACGTTCCGGGCCGATATTTCCGTCAGGTAGTTCGATCTGACAAGTTGTGACACTACGAAACCGTCGTTACGACATAAATTTTATAACCAAAATACTCAACCGTCGGTTACTCGATAAAACGATACAAATCCGACAATTCTCAGATCCCCAATTACGTTACGATGGGTTATAACAAAGGTTGCCGGTTCGCTCAGAAGGAGAAGGGGGGTTCTTTACGACCTTAATTAGGGCTACGACCTGAAAAGCGAAATAAATATGTTAAATGTCAGACGCCACCACGTCTTGTTAAAGTCAGGCCGTAGAATCTCGAAGCCAAGGGAACGCGCGCAAGCGCTACTTAATTTGTTCGCTCTCTAACTCATATGAAAGCGTAAGGATTTCGTCATTATTGCACCATGTCCGCATCCACAGTGGGGAACCCCTCATACGAAACGGGCCGACGCTCTGGAGCCAAAAAGTAATATTAAGATGCGATAAACCAACTTACGTCATTTATGCAACAAGCAACCACATTTAAATTTAAATCGACGATCGTAAAATAAGTCGGAAAACGCCAGTAGTTGATATAAACGAAATTGGGTTTTAAAACATAGCCATTCTATCAGTTCGGGCACAAATCAAATGGGAAAAGTACTAGAATTTAGGATACAAAAGCGGAAAAATGCGTAAAAGCGCCAAATTCAAAAAGTGTGCTTACAGCTTGGGACCGACGCTACTTACGAAAGCAGTATTTGGGTTTCTATAGATTACGTTCTTCATTACGAGGTTGTACTGGTTATTGTGCATGAGTAATTTGTTACAGCAACTGTTCGTGTTCGTCGGATTGTGATGTTATTAATTGTGGGTAAATACGTATGTAAGGAGTTTATAAAAATTCGTTATTGGTTATTTACAGTGGGTGCATTAAAGCGTATTAAACGAGTACTGCGAGCTCCAATTGCGTCGATAGTTATTGCATAGCGGTGTTATATTTTGATTGAAGTATTTAGGTGCTATCAAATATAAGAATAATTTCTTATTACAAACTGTCCCCGATCGGTTTTAAATTCTTATGCTGAAACGAACCGATTGTATTATGCTACCTTGTTCAGTCACATATATTGCGGTTTCAATGTTTATGGAACACTTATCCGAGGAGAGTTCAGTAAATACATTGGATAAGCGAATTCTTTATGTTCGGCACTCGGTGTTACTGTTCTCTTGGCCGTTGATTCTGTAATTACGTCTAGCGAATATACAACTCTAGTGCGAAAAATTTCATTGCAATGGATTTAGTTTCGAAGTGACTCGGTTATTAGCTTAAATTCTGTACTGCGCCGCTTTTCTTTTCCATCACTGCATTAACCGCCTCACTACAATATTTCTTTGGTGAAAGTTAAGCATAGGCCAATAATACGAGTCGATTAATGACTGGTAATTACTGCAAATTTTGAGTATTATAAATAATTAGTTTTGCCAAACCTTCGGTGTCAAGCGCATTGAGTGGTAACAAAAATGCCTCACCGTAGTTTACATGTAGTTTCAAGTACGACAACCCGGCAATTCTCTATCTGCGTCGAAGAAATCGGTCAAACAGTGATAGATAGCACCACGAACACTCTTAAATATATACGTGTTCATTTTACTGCGGGCAAACCAGTAATGCAGAAGAGCATGCCAATAGTTTGACATCGCTTCGCTTCTAGCAGTGCTAACAACCTAGAGGTTTATACTCGCTTGACGTACTTGAAATTTATAATTAGTCGCCTGTAATTCTTGTTATACGTTTGACAGTACTGAAGTGTACTTTGCTTGGTATTTGACACAAACTGACGCAAAACTTAACCTGCAGATATCTAATTTGACATAGCTTGACAGTGTTTTAAGTAAATTAAAACGCTAGGGTTTTATGGCTATAAAACTCGAGGGGTTTGTGGCCTACATACTATAAGTGAGAGCAGTGTACTTATGCCTATATAATATGTGAGTTGCAGTTAAAAGCATTTTTTATTAATACAAGGTATAGAAGCAGAAAAACAGTCACATAGATTTGAGGTTCGGGGCTAATTTATTTTTTTCCTGAATTTAGATCAGACCTCATGCATAAAATTACAGATTGGCGAGTTACCCAAAAATTCTTAACGCCTTTTCGTTCTAAGAGTTGTGGAACAGAAACACGACACCGGAAAGCAAGGCGATTAGCGGCCCATTTAATGTGGCGTGCAGTCAGCTGGCCATGCACGCTCGCTCGTAAATACAAGCAGCCAAATTCCATAACCAGGCATGCATACAATAGTAAGCAAACATTACGGCGTTTAGCAGTACATGTTTGGGATGATAGTACTTCCAGGGGGTTTTGTGCATCCCTGGCGCTCCTACGTAGTTAGTAGCGTATATCGATCGGGGATAATCTTCAGGTGCACCGCCGATGATGTACCTGTAAGCTTACCTCATCTAGTGCCCATTAGCGGAATAGTAACTGGGCCAATCAGCTCTAACTTATGTCAGTGTGATTTGCATCTGCGGTTGCTGTTCCCGGACAAGACCAAAATTACAAGCATTTTCGTGAAATGATAATCACATGGCTGCCCAGGTGCGCTTCCTGAATCACGGATCAGTTAGGTGCTTCTCAGGTCAATTAGCGGTCATCTCGCCAGATGTTCCTTATTCCTAGGTACAATAGTGCACTATCTGCGGGACCGATTGCGCACCAACTCAATAATAAAATAATGAATAACGACCCATACCTAACAAAGATATTTTTGTTTAATCCTGCTATAGAAACATGTTGTTTCTTCCTTAGATACCAAGCGGGAAACCATTTGTTTTGCAGACAACGGGTGGGCGAAAGTAGTGAGTGAAAGTAAACTTTCGCCCACTGTCACTGCCCAAAATAAAATACAAAATTTTTAACGTTTTAACTTTAGTTGAACAAGTACTACATTATTGTTTAATTATTTGTATAGAAATTAATCACACAATTCTGGAAAACTGGGTTACTTCCATTAAAATGCCAGAAGTGGAAAATTGATGTGTTTCAACGATTCCCGTTCCTGCAGTACCTTCTGTCACGAAATTTTCTGTTGCCTCAACTTCTACGCGATTTTTTTTATTTATGCTTGCTCCCTCATCACCGCTAACTATTCTTTTTGCTATGTCAGTCTTGCTAGCCACTGATTCTTCAACATAGCTCTCAGCTACAGACGACGAGCGCCAGCCTCCGTGTCTTTTTAACGTCAGAATATCTCCAGAGGTATTAGCCAACAATGCGGTTGACGTTCGGCGAAAGCAATGCCCAGTATATAAATGAGCATCTTTTAATTTCAGGTAATCCGCCACGACCCTGGGTATCTTTGACAGTGTGTTTATACCCACGGGTTGCACTGAACATTTTCCGTCACGGTAACACAAAAAGAACTTCCCTTCGCCAAGAGATGCAGGGCGTAACGCTGCATATTTTCGGTAGATCGCCAGACCATTAAAACATTTGCCGTCGGTGCCAGTAACAACAAAAGAGCGAGGCTTATAATTTTTAGTGTTTGGAATATTCACAATCAATATGGATCTTTTGTCTTCAATATCGGTGGTTTTGAGACTTACAAGCTCGTCACATCTGCAAGCACCCATAACTCCCATTACAACTGCCATCTTCATTAGCAAACATCTCTCGTCTGGAGCTTCATTTATGAATTTTTCTGTCTTTTTGCTCAAACGTTTTCTTCTTTTTAGATTGGCAATCTTTTGATTTGCTTTTTAAAACCGCAAACAAGGTTTCAAACCTACAAATAAATCAGTCGGTTACGTTCCTTAATTTTAAAAATATAATACTAAACTTACCTGCTAATGTCTACTTTTTCAAAAATGAACAAGGTTGATCTTAACATTGAATAGGTGGACTACAACGAAGGAGGTGCATACTTCTCAATTAGGCCGTTAAAATAGGTTACAACAACAGTTTCAGGTATCACTTGTACCTTTTTTGCCTTCATCCATTCACGAAATTTTTTCATTTCTTTCATGTATCTTTCCTTTGACTTTTCTGGCAACAAATTAAATGTAGCGGCATCAGCAGCTTTTTGGACGTCGTCGGGCACAGCAAATTCTTCACTTTGCTCCATTTTTGTAGCAATTTAATAAGGCAAATTCAGGAAACTGAACCACGCGTAAAAATATTGACAATTTAAATTTTTGTTATTAACAAACCATAGCAACGTAACAACACAACCTGCCTACGTTTTTTATATTGAATAATTATTGTTTGTCATATCAAAATTGTATTTGCAGAAATTAGATATTATAAGTGCAGGATTAAACAAAACGCTATACAGCACTCGTGGAGAAACCGTTTCGTTCACTTATTTGCCTTTGCACACTCGCCTGGCGGCTCGTGTGCAAAACTGGCAAATGCGTGAGAGAAATTCTCAGTTTCTCCACTTGTACTGTAATATACTATTACAATCACTGCAGCATTTTCAACCACCAACTGCCTGCCTAACCCCGAGGATTTAAAAAAAACAACCCTCTGTTCCTTAAAATATGTTTTGGTTCGGTTCGATAAGAATATTTAGAACGTAATATATTTCAATTGTGGACTAATTCTAATCATGAAAATACTAATAAATTATAGAATATTTAAAAACACAAAATAGAACGATGCTAAAGTAAATACTACAACAATAAGTCAAGTCTTCTTTGAACTGTTATTCCAACCAATAAATAGCGACATCAACCAGTTATAGTAGTGGAATCGTGAAAACATACCTACATGAACATATTAACGAGCAAAATACCCCTGAGAATGCTATTAACAGCACCCTTATTGCAAGTATGAGTTACCTTCAGATAGATATTGCAACGGAAAATTTTAAAATAGTGGTTTCAGAAACCAACTATTTTTATTAATAAAATTTATAGAACCAGAACGAGTTCTGAGTTGCTATTCATTTCGAGATTTTATCATGAGATCTTCCGAATAAATCTTTGAATTATTCCCATAGATACAAGCACGGAATCGTGCGGAGTTTTTGTCAGTTTAAGTGCAGGAACGACCATTGATAAATGGATGCTCTAACGTCCTTAATATGCAACTGATATGCGTTCGCGATGCGATATTATGCAATATGTGGATCTAAATGACATTTCCATTAGCCGAAGACGTTGCGGGGCCGCTTATGCAACGCTGTTAGAGTCTCACGGCGGCTATTTCAGTTTATCTTGCCCGAGTGTACATAAAATTCTATTTCTGAACTTTTTTTACACCGCCGATAATAAATGTTGTATCCCGACATTAGTATTCCGGTAGGGTTGTATCAAGCGAAACGCTTGGCAAAGCGTTCTTATTGCATTAGCGCACTGTCGGAGGTGTCTTACGATGAAGAACGACGCCCGGGCCAGGGCCGGACTCGCCGCCGCTTTGTTCTCGACGAGTCGCCACAAATCTGTGTCCGATCGGGTACAATTACGATAAAAGGAGTATAATTTACGGCTAAAACGCGAACAATGAATAATAAGTAGGAGTCGTAATAATATAGCTTAAGCCGCGATACAATGTGAATTGCCACACCTCTTGCGCTTTAGGTTAGAAATTGTAACATTAAACGCGTTCGGAGCCCTGGTAACTATGCTGTGGAATTTTATGGAGTGAGACGAGAATAAATCATCGGCCTATTGCTGTAGCTCTTGTTAATCTAATGTGTGAGATGTGTGATAGAGTGTAAATAAATCAGTCTTGTATTGAAACGTTTATATTTAGACCAATATTTATTGCATTTTCAGCTTCCAATAACTCAAAACTTAAATATTGTATGTGGGATTTATCGGAAAATATTTTTTAAGTGTATTCAAAGCATACAAAATAAAAATTAAGTAGTCTCTAGTTACTACTAGATGCTACTTCATTTTATTTATCAGATTACTCTTTGGAATAATAATTAGCATTGTAGCTTTGAAACGCAAAACTTACCTGTCATTTTGTTTTAATTTTTATCCAAGATTTAACTAACAACAGTCAACAATAATTTTTTGTTCGAGCAAGCCATCTCAAATACTTGACAAGGGAAACTAGAACCAAGCTACATAAATAACTTTCAATTAATACTATAAACACGTAGAGCGTGAGACTAGCAAACTAATTAAAGTTTTCTGTAACTAATGATAGTTTTCGATAATACATTCTTAGTTACAGACTTATAAATTAAGATAGAATGTATAATTCAATTACAGATATTGCTGTGTTAGAACTGAAGCGCAAATAGAAAACTCCCCCGAATTTGGATACATTGATAATTTAAAAACAGATATAATTCATATATAAATAGGTAAATCTAACGCATTTTCATTTCATATGGGCACATGGTGTCTAGTTAATAATATAAGCACGCAGATCTGTCAATCTATCTATGTATTCGGAACTCTTTGAAGTTAGGTGCACTCACCTACACCATATAGATCGAGGCTAGCAAAAAAATCAGGTTTTCTACAACTAATTACAATTTTCTATAACTGAGTTCCAGTTGCTGAATTATAAATTAATGTAGAATGTATAATTTAATAACGGCCATTGTTGTGTTATAACTAAAGCGCAAATAAGAAACTTAAAAGCAAGGGACCTCCTGTCTCTGGTTTTTATATAAACAAGGAAGGTGAACCGAATCTTACCTAAATTTATAATAATTTAAAAACAGACCTTCTCGTAGCTCAAATATAGATAGGAAAAAACGGGGGAAAATAAAATTTTTCATTAAAAAACAAACCTGGGGAAATAGTGTGTGAAAGGGAGAATCGTTACTATGTGTAATATAGGAATATAACGGGCTGATCGTTCCACCTGAGGTACTTTCACAATTAATCTGCCAGTGTAGAACTAGACTTGTTTTCTTATACTGTAACGTTTAGGTTAAAATGATTTAAAACATGTATCGAGTATTTCGCGTGCAAAATCGTGCAGTGCAAACCAGCTGATACAGTCGGTGAGTACGTCTATAATGGAGTCAAAGTATAGCGTGACGTGAACGGTGACGCGGGGCGACAGTTACCTGCCAATACCGACACGGTGCGTTTCGTTCAAGTAAATGGGACGCCACGCGAAGCATTAAAGTGAAATTGTGAGTTTACATGTTGGCCTACTTTAATAGCAGCCGAAAAGTGCGAGGGCTATTTTGTTCAACCTCCGATTCGGTAGAAATAAAAAACAAAACTGAATAAGAAACATTTATTATATAGAAAATCTAGGTACATCTCTCGGCTATATATCTACATAATCGCCATTTCGTTGAAGGCAGTTGTCATACCGAGGCACAAGTTTTTGTATGCCCTTCTCCAAGAAGGTTGCCGCCTGGTTACTCAGCTAACTGTTCACGTTGATTTTTGGCTTCTTTAAACTTTCTGTATCGTTCTCGAACACAGCCGTCACTCATAAACTACACTCTCTCGATAATGAATTTCGACTGCATTATGCCCTTTAGGATGGAGACTTCCGCCGGAATAAAGAGAATTAATGGTTACGGCGCGCAGTTCAGACTTGGTAGACGAAGTACGTCGTAATTCGTTTGCTTCTGGCTGAAAATATAGACTCTGAAGGGCAAAATTCATTGACAGACGAGTATAGTTTATGAGCGATAGATATTTGCGAGAACGATGCATAACGTTTAAAGACGAAGCTAAAAACCAACGTAAACAGTCGGTTGAGTGCGCCTGGTCACTCGCAACCTTGTTTGAGGAGGATATACAAAACCCTGTGATCCGGTATGATAAATGTTGTAATCGAACTTATGATTATGTAGAAATGTAGCTGACAGATGTACCCACATTTTTTATACAAGAAATGTTTCATATTTATTTTTGCTTTTTATTCTTACCGAATCGGACGTTTAAAAAAACTAACCGTCGTAGTTATTCTTGAGCTAAAATACAGCTTTGAGAGCATAGAAGCACCTTCGAATTAACACTGAGTGCGCGATCATTCGACGCAGCAAGGCTTAGGCTTCAAAGAAGAGCATGGAGCTGATCTCTGGATCATCTTGCAACGAAATAAACACAAGGCTAGTTATTACGAATAAACCCTAGGTTGGAATGCACATTGTGAAAATTAGAATCGTAATAGCGAATTTCAAAGTATTGCAACATATTGCGCAATAGTTTCGACTTGTAATTGCGCGCCCGAATGCAACGGGTGCCCACCTGCAGAATCAGCTGCTGAATCAGTGCATCGTATCAAGTTAGCGAGGGAAGGCAGAGTCGGCTTAAGTGAATTTGTGCGCGAGATTTAAATATTTTTCGCACGGGTTATTTTTGGCTAGGCGTCGATAATTAATAATTTGCACCTACACTTAATGCGTGTATCAGAACATATAGCATCAGCCTGTAGATCTTTATTTAGCTAGAATGCACTGTGGAGAACGCCTAACATTTATATATTGTTATTGTGTATCCGTTTTATGTGTTTCCATGTATGTAGATTCTTTCTTTGAGTAAATGTATTTGTGTAAACTGTCTGTCTTTTATTCCTAGCAGAGATTGCATATTTCGTTTCAAAATTATAGGTGGAAACGAATAAGCTCGGAGCAGGCTGTAGTGACATTGCTCTTAGCCATACTGAGGTAAGTGTGGATCTTGTGAATCTACGACTGATTTAACTAGCAAACAAAGGGCAATTCATAGTAAAGTAGAGTATAGGGCATGGGGAAAACTCCGTATTACAGATACAATACACAAAAACCAAAGCGCCATAGAACCAAGGCAGTCATTGTATAAAGTGCAGAATGGAGGATTAGATAATATTGCAAACTCAAAAAACTTAAGAATCATAAAGCTCCATGGGAAGATCGTATTGTTGTGAAAGCTGCAGAACTAGGAGAATCAGTAGTCATACACAAAATTTAAATCTCTTCAACATGTGTCTTGACGATTAAGTGGAACAACTCAGTAACGACCATTCTTTAAAAAAATTGAGACAAGACAAATCTTAAAACTACAGGACCATCAGTCTCTTTAATCTCATACATAAGAATTTTACTCAAATGTTGACAACTAGGTTAGAGGCAAAATTGGATTTCTATCAACTCCAAACTGAAAAGACCATAGAATACATCCTTGCTTCTCACTTTTATTGACTTTCACAAGAGTTTCAGCGCAGTCGAATTGACAACCATGCTAGAAGCTTTGGAAAAATGCACAATCAATTACAAGTACTCTAAAAACATTCAGAACATATATGTGAACGCCATAACCAATGCAAATATCTGCACAACACCACTAGAACGAGAAGCTTAAACATCTTAGATTTGCGGATGACATTGTTTTCGTATTAGACAGCTTAGGAGAAGCCAAGAGAAATGCAAGTTAACTAACACCACTACAGCCTATCATTGTAATTGCTAATTTTTATGTTTTTATGAACACCTCACCAGTAAAAATAATAAGCTTGTAACAAATGCTTTCACGCACAGCTTGCACAGTTCGTTTTGCTCAAACAGAGAGCATGTTACCCACGCCCTAAGGTGAACTTAACTTTAGATTATCCATTATCTTAATTAAGGAAACATTTAGATTATAGTTATCAATTTCCTGTGCGATATGCGAGTCTCCCAGACTCATTTTAATGTAAGCTTTCTTTGTATCTAAAGGTTTCGAGTTAAGATCAGAATCGACTTTATTTTAGTTCAGATTCGGCATTGCTGGTAGACGGTTCTGGTCTGAATTCCGTCCTATTTTAATGTGTGTAAATAAAACAAATAGTTTTTAAAAACTCGTTTCATTGGACGTTAAACGAAACTGGCGCAGTCGGTAGGATACACAAAGGGCACTAAGCATTTTTCGAAAATTAAAAATCAACGTGCACCTTGGCTTTTTAGTCTTTATTGTGTATCCTGAAGATCTACCACCCCATTGCTGGCATCGAGGTCCAGGTCTCCACGGAACAAGCATCGTCCACCGGATTCCTGTGAAGCAGAAGCCACAACCCCAGGACCAACCTTTGCTGCTCTTTGAGTGGGACAGCCATCGCCCCGGAGGAGCATCGCTGGTTCCGGTTCCAGCCTATTGGAGGCACCTGATCATCGTGATCAACTGACTATCGAAGTCACCCACCTACTCAACATGCAAATGTAAGCAATTTAAATCGCTTTATAAGTGCAAGTGAAATTTAAATTTAATAATTAAAACTAATACTAACCTAATATTAATTTATAACTTGTAAGTGCATTTGATTATCGAATCAAATCAAATATCTCGATATCGATAGACGATATGAGCCATTGGTTTATTTCATAATCAATCATTGCAATTTAGCTATTAAGATCAAGCAAAGCGCGGTTAAGCCAGACCACTCAGGGTAAACGCTAAGTTTACTTAATAGAATACCTGAGTATGCTCACGCTTTGTGTGTAGGCACCTTGATTTAGGCCCCAACTAATATTTAAAACATTTATATAAATTAAAGTGCGCGTAAACGCATGAGCGACACGGATAGCAACACGGATAGCGACACGGATAGCGACGACCAGCTAGTGCATATAGCTGCTCCGACAAATCGACGAGCAATAATTAGGCCCGCCAATTTTAATCCCAATTTAAATTACCCAAACATTATGAGCACACAAGTTCAAGTTCCTACTTCCGGAGTACAAGCTCCACCGCCAGTGCAGCAAGTACCTCCTCCTGTAGCGTATCCCCCTGGATTTCACACTTCTTTGCTGAACGAAATCCCTAAATACCAAGGCGATCGAGCAGAATTAACTGAGTATATCAGAGCTGTCGAGGACATTTTCACACAATTTTGGCAACCCGATCAACCAACAGCATATATCAACAAATTACTCCTTTCTTCCGCACGAAACCGTTTAAAAGGCGCTGCCCTAGAAGTAGTCACTGATCAGACATACTATTCTTGGGACGCTTTAAAACAAACTTTAATTGAAAACTTTGGCGACCAACGTTCAGAGTTGAACATTCGAATAGACTTAACTAGATTACGACAATCTCTAAAAGAATCCCCGATCGAATTTTATAATAAAATTAGATCTATATTAGCTATTTTAAATTCCAAAATTTCTTTAGGCCCTGAAAACCAAACTATAAAAGATTATAAAGTACAAGACGCTAAAGACCTAGCTTTAAAAACACTTTTAAGTGGTTTACTTGAACCCCTAGGGCTCCCAAATCATTAGAAACGGCATTACAATACATTAAAGAAGAATTGGATATACGCTATTTCCAAAATTCTAATCGAACTTCTATGAATCACCCAAAATTCACAACAGTTCCACACAATAACCAAAAATTTCAATCACCTTATAAGACGCAGCCAAATCTGCGAAATTTTAATTACAATCACCAAAATTTCAACCAAACCCCGCATTATAATCAAGCCCAATTTCAACCCCATAATCAACCCCAATTTCAACACCATAATCAAGCCCAATTTCAACACCAAAATCAATATAAACAAAACATTTTCCCTGCCAGAAATCAGAACTCACACGTAACATCTGCAAGATTTGCAAATAATCAAAATGTATTTGCCCCTAAAAGAAACTTCCAACCAACTTTTAAACCAGAGCCGATGGAATTATCCACGATCAATAAACGACCGGCTTCCCATCAAGCTTCCAGAGCTGCCCCGAATAGACCTTTTAACCCAAATTATAGACAACAATATATACAACAATCAAATCAAAAACCAAATTTCATTTCGCAAGAGTTGCATCATACGCAATTGTTTGCAGAGCCTCAACAATATCCCGAACAAAACTCAGAAGGTCAACAATACGATTTATTCCCCAATGACAAAAATAATTTTTTAAATTTTCCTGAGGTCCAACCTAATGAAAATTACGAACCTCAAGAACTAGACAGTACCCCGGACTACTTTGAGTTTCCCACTCCAGATGATAGAGAAAATTTTTAGATAACAGCCTCGGAAAAATCGATTCATTTTCAATTAACCCATCTCCTTCACTACCTTATATCCTCTTACCTAACTCAAATAAAAAACTTCTTATCGATACCGGTAGTTCAAAAACTATTTTAAATCCTAATTTTGTTTATGAAAATTTCCCCGAATCAATTTATGAATCTCCATTTGAAATTAAAACTAGTCATGGAACTACTGTACACCAATACGTAGCTGATGTGCCAATACCTGCATTATTTAATGAAGAAGGCACCCATCAGGTTTACCTTTTTGATTTTCACCCGTCATATATAGGTCTTATTGGATCTGACCTATTGTCTCTTTTAACCGCCAATATCGACTATAAATGGCAACACATCCAAACTGAAAAAACTGTAATCCCTTTCTACTACAATGAAACTTTAACAAAAAAGGAAAAACAAAAACGTAATTATTGCAATTTCATGAAATCCGCAAGTCAAGCTACAATAATGCAAATAAATGTGGAACCCCGATCAGAACAATTTATTAAACTCCCAGCAGTAGGTAAAAACGGAATTAAATTAGCCCCCAAAATAAAAATTACAAATCAATTAATAATGCCTTCAGCAATAGTTCGACTTCACAACAATTATTTTATGACATCCATTATTAACCTATCAAACGACCCGCAAACAATAACTGTAGACCAACCTCTTTTACTTGACGATTATACCGGACCCGAAGAAAACTTCATTGAAATTAATAACCACAATTTCAATTTAAATCAAAATTTAAATCAACAAAAAGTCCAAAATAAACAAAAACTTTTAGACAATCTCAGAAATAATCTCAGAATAGATCATCTTAACAACGAAGAAAAATCACTATTTACAAACCTGTGTCATGATTACAAAGACGTTTTCTATCATCCAGAAATTCCTTTATCTTCTACGAACCTAACTAAACACCACATTCGTACTAAAACAGACGAGCCCATATTTACGAAAATGTATAGATATCCTCATTGCCATAGAGAAGAGGTTCGAGCTCAAATTCACAAGATGCTCGAAGAGAAAATTATTGAACCTTCAGAAAGCCCCTACAACTTTCCTGTGTGGATGGTCCCAAAAAAATTAGATGCATCCGGTAAACGTAAATTCAGATTAGTTATCGATTATAGAAAACTAAATCAAAACACAATAGAAGACAAATTTCCAATACCAAATATCGAGTCAGTGTTAGACCGTTTAGGCAGATCAAATTATTTTACCACCCTCGACTTAGCGAGCGGATTCCACCAAATAGAAATCGAACCTAAAGACAGAGAAAAAACTGCCTTTTCGACAGAAGAGGGGCATTTTCAATTTCGGCGTTTAGCATTCGGCCTCAAAAACGGACCGGCGGCTTTCCAAAGAATGATAAACACGGCACTAACCGGACTTACCCCTTCACAATGCATGGTATATCTTGACGATGTCATAATATATTCAACTTCTTTGCAAGAACACCTACAAAAACTAAAAAACGTTTTCCAAAGATGTCGAGATACGAATTTAAAAATACAATTAGATAAATCAGAATTCCTTCAGAAAACTGTTAAATATTTAGGTCATCTCATCACGCCCGACGGTATTAAGCCCGATCCCTCAAAAATTGAAGCAATTAAACATTTCCCTTTGCCTAGGACCAAAACTGAAATTAAATCATTTTTAGGATTATTAGGCTATTATAGAAAATTCATTAAAGATTTCGCTAAAATTACAAAATTCCTAACTGTTTGTTTAAAAAAGGATAGCAAAATTACCCCGGATCAAAATTTCATAGAATCTTTCGAACACCTAAAAACAATATTAACCAATGAACCAATTCTCACGTATCCAGATTTCAATCAAACTTTCGAACTTACAACCGACGCTTCAAAAGTGGCCCTAGGAGCCGTACTTTCTCAAAATTCAAAACCTATTTGTTTCGCCTCTCGAACGCTCAACGAAACAGAGCAACGCTACTCTACAATTGAAAGAGAACTTTTAGCCATAGTATGGGCAACTAAAAACTTTAGACCCTATCTTTTCGGAACTAAATTTATTTTATACACCGATCACAGACCATTAGTGTGGCTTCGGAATTTAAAAGAACCTAATTCGAAATTAACCAGATGGGCCCTTAAATTAGAGGAATTTAATTTTGACATCAAATACTTACCCGGCAAAAGCAATAAAGTAGCTGATGCACTTTCCCGAATAGAAATCCATCCATTAACAATAAATAAGGAAATTATGACTGAAATCGATAACATATTGGACGACGCGAACAGAATAGATACCCCAAATCCAAATCAACAACCGTCTAATGTTAGTATTATCCCAGAAAGACCCTATACACCTGACTTCAATGACTTTGATATACCTATATTTAACCCACCATCAAATTCAGCTTTAAGTAAATCAACACCACAACGCCCTAATGACGACGAAAATAATTCCTTGACCGACACTATTCACACACAACTAGAATCGACACCTGCGATTGACATATGCGAAAAACCTTTACAATGTTTTCCCAGACAAATTGAATTTATAGAAGCTACTTTACCCAGAAATATTAAAATTACAACGTTTGACAACAACAAGCACATATCTGTCTTTTTAAATCAGGCTAATAAAGAAACTAAATTTCATGAATTAATGATAAAATACTGCGAGCCGAAAACACACTATTATTGTCACTTTGCAAACGATAAATTATATCGAGATTTTTCTCAATACATTATTTCGATATCTAATGAAAATACTCCGAAATTTCACCGCTGTATGACGCAAATCACCTACGTCACCGACCCTGAGTCGAGACAAGAAATTATTCAAAATTACCATTTAGGCAAAACTAATCACCGCGGAATAAATGAATCATATGAACACCTCTTTAGAAAATACTATTGGAAATCAATGTACAAGGACATCGAACATTTCATTAATAACTGCGAAACCTGTAAACAACAAAAGTACAATCGACACCCTCTTAAACAACCGCTACAGATGACGACTACATATAATAGACCTTTTTATACACTTCATATGGATATTTTTCAAATCAACAATCAAAAATATTTGACTATAATTGACTCCTTTTCCAAATTCGCACATGCCTACTATTTACGATCAAGCAATATGATAGACATTACTGACCGATTATTTTATTTCATTACTACTTATACCTCTCCTCAAATTCTTGTTGTGGATAATGAATTTAATAAAGAACCTTTAAAAAATTTCGCAAAATTACACCAAATCACGCTTCACGTAACTACCCCATATAATCACACGTCAAACTCACCTGTAGAAAGATTACATTCTACTTTAATCGAACAGTACAGACTCTTAGGAAACATTCAAGAGTACCGCAAAATTCCTTATGCAATTTTGGCTTACAACCACACATTACATTCCAACTTAAATTATACACCGTTTGAAATTTTATTCGGACACACCGAATGTAAAAACCCTTTTGACTTAGATTATACGAAAACGTTTATAGACACTTATATCAACGATCATCAAACTAAAATGAAAGCTATTTACAATAACTTATCCGATAAACAAGAAAACACAAAAAATAAACGAAATGAAAAAATCAATAAGTCGCGAAAAATTCATACTTTCAAAATTAACGATCAAGTATATATAAAGACGAATGAACGTAACAAAAAGAAACCTAAGTTCGTAGGACCATACACTATTACCAAAATACACGAACACGACACTTACGATTTAACAAATCAACCGACAGGTCAAACCCTAAAACAACACGCTAACGATTTACTTCCTACTTAGAAAATTCATTAACTTTCGCCCAAAACCACCAAGTTCATCTTTCATTAATCGATAATGATGCTCTAGTATCCGCTTTAAGTAATATTTCGCAAAACCTTCAAACGCTTCAAATAAATACCAAAAAACAATTACAATTGCCCTATCCTGTCACCCTTGACAATCTTCACCTTTATGAATCATTAATAAAAATTAAAGCCTATCAAAAAGGCGCCACTTTTACTTTCATTTACGAAATACCCCTAGTTAAAAACATAGAGTACCAACTCATACAACTAATTCCATTTCCTGCGTTCATAGATAAAAAATTATTCCAAATGACAATACCCGTTTACAAAAATATTCTGTTCAACACCCAATTTAGCGTACCAATCGAGCTTCATCATTGCAAGCCTGTATCAACACACTACTTTTGTGACCAAATAAATCACTTTACAATCCCCAACGATAAACTCTGCGAGACTCAATTATTATCATTTTCTAAGAACCAAACCTGCAAACCCTACCTATTCGAATCAAAATATACCAAAATAATTCCAATTACCAAGTCTTCTTGGATTATAAGCTCTCCAACCAAGACAGTGTCTGATATAAAATGCAGTAATTCATTGACAAGAAAATCAATCGAAGGATCGAACATCATCCATATTACACCCGATTGTCTGGTGCAAGTTAACCACGACGACGTCTTATCGACATTGGAATCTACTGACCGGCAAGAAGTTTCAATAGAATTACCTTCAGTAGACAAAATACACTATTCCCCGAAATCAATTAATCTATCCATAATAGACATTACTCATGTCGATGTGCGTAAACTCGAAAAGGACCAACTTAAACTGAGTGATCAAAAAGAACAATTAGTGCAAAACAATTCCGCGATTGGACATCACCTGAGTATTAGTGCCTTAATTTTAATTATATTACTAATAATAATTTTAACTCTCATTATTTTATATATGTACTACAAACGTAACTTTTTCATGAAAGCACTTCAAAATCGTTTCAGAAATAAAATCCTTACAAATAAGGAAAGTTCTAATGAACAAACGAATTCAATTCCACTTATTCAAATTCGTTCATAAATATTTTTACCTTTTTAACTTGGACATTGATAAACCTTGTAAATCAATATCCAAGATTCTAGGGATGGAGGTGTTACCCACGCCCTAAGTTGAACTTAGCTTTAGATTATCCATTATCTTAATTAAGGAAACATTTAGATTATAGTTATCAATTTCCTGTGCGATATGCGAGTCTCCCAGACTCATTTTAATGTAAGCTTTCTTTGTATCTAAAAGTTTCGAGTTAAGATCAGAATCGACTTTATTTTAGTTCAGATTCGGCATTGCTGGTAGACGGTTCTGGTCTGAATTCCGTCCTATTTTAATGTGTGTAAATAAAACAAATAGTTTTTAAAAACTCGTTTCATTGGACGTTAAACGAAACTAGCAGTCGGATTTGCCTTGGCCGAAGTTTCACATAGTTCGATTCCTTAAATCTTCGAACAGGTGTATATATGAATCGTTCACTACTTCTAAGGGGTGTCAGTAGGTCATAAGTCTGTTTAGTATATTTACTTCTGTTAAAGAAAGCAGTAATTGCAATGCGATTTTCGTGTAAACCCCGTCCTATTATAAACAATAAGAAATACTGATACCGTAATGAACAGTCGTCTGTTTATTACTATAATCACATATATTGTTTGAGGCTTTCGCTGGGCTAAACTAAAGTCCATTTGGATGCCACTATTGCGCAGAGAATTAGAAAAATAGTCTACTGCGCATACAGTGGTAAGTTTATAACTGAAATATATAAGCGATCTGGTGGCCTAGTGGTAAAAGGTGACAGGCTAGTAATCACAGCGATCAGCGCTCCTGGGTTCAAATCCCGGGGTAGGCACGAGTGTACATATAAAGACGTACAATATCAGTCCTTCTCAGGACTAACTAGGAACACCTGAAGACGGGAGTAGATCAAAACTCCCGAAACGTCGTGTGATATACACCCTATAGGCAGTGGAAGATGTCCGATAAAACATATTACTGCATGTAGTTATTGTAGAGCTAAGTTGAACACTGTTTTATCGTTGGTATTGCTGTTGATTGTAGACAACTTTGTTGTTGGGTCGTTGTACATTTGTTCATTGTTGGGTTGGGGGTCAGCTGAAACCGCTGTAGTGCACTATGTGCTTGAGGTTAGAGATTATCTGGCGTGAGGGGATACTCATTCCCACAAATTCCTTTTGATCTGAGCCTTTTGCTGTTGGAAGCAGCCATCGCAAATGCGGATCACAATAACATGGGTTGTACCCATTGATTGAGTTAGCGTTCGGCTCATAGATACCAGCTGCGGTAAGCATCCGTGTTGCAGGATAATTACAGGTGCATCATCGGAGGTGTTGCTTGCATGTTTGGCTTTGTAATTTGTCTGGCTTTGTGTTCGTGAACGTTTGCGTGTGACCACATACCACATGAGAGGGCCCACCGATTGCTTACCTCTCCCCCGGTGTCATGTTTCTGACCTGCAACCTTTAAACCAAAGAGGCGTTGTGGAATTTTTGGTAAGTCACCAGTCCATGTAAATGTATGCATGAGAACCGATCTAAATCCAGAAAAAAATTAGCTCGGGACTTCGAAAATATGTGCCTACATTTACATTCAAGTCGTCCCTACACTTCTTTCGGATCTTCCCATATTGTGACATTATATTGGAGACTTTTATTTTTGTATTCTTACTCATTTACGTGTTCAATTTTACATCGTTGTTTGATCTCTCCGTTCTCTGTCGATAATAGATATTTATAACACCAGTTAGAACATGCCTGTTTCTTTTTTGTAACGCGTGGGATTATGCTGGACGAGCGTAGCGAGATCCCGCAGTCACACAAGTTATACAAAATCGCATTTCCTAACGTGTTCTATACAAGATTTTTTCTAATTTTGAGAAAAAAAATTCTTTATATCTTAAACTGATATAATTATAAATATGATGTCAAATAAATGTATATGTATTGAACATCAAGTAGGTGCGCTTCCGGTGAAATATGTTCATTTTATAAGTAGGTAGTTACGAGAAGTGTGACGTTTCGAAACTTCAGTCAGTTTTGAAAAGTAACACTGTACATGTCAATATTAGACGAAACGCTTCTTTGTAATTGCCATTGTTTCTAATAGTCGCTGTGTCTTTGCCTGTATTTATCTTAGTTTCCCTTTTGTGCCTGTCGTAATCGGACTACTATTTTATATATTCTTGATTCGGCTTCATTTAAGATGCACTAGATTTACTACTGTCATTGTTTGTTGCGCCATTCCTTCTTTTGTGTTTGTATAACTAGTATTATCTTTGTCAATTTGCAAATAATTATTCTATTGTTTTATTTTATATGGGCTTACGAGCTATTGTCATGGGTTTGGCTTTTATGATAAAATATTGAAAGAAGAGATTTACTTCTTAATATTTGCAATCTTCATTTCAGCCTTGTAGTTACATTTCTATTGTTGGAGCATCAGCATCTCCTCTTTAAAAAAATTGAGACATTAAGATATCACAGTTGCTAAAGCTGGATTGGGGAATTGTAGTGGAGTTTGCATTACATTTTAATGGCTGTTGAAGTCAGTGGGTATCGACTCGACGAGTTTTGGTCGAGAACCAAAGCCTTTACCCGTAATAGTCTTAATTTTGTATTGTAGCGAAGCACATAAATAATTGTAGTATGTCTGATTTATAAGCAATAAACTTGTATAAATATGTAAATTGTGGTATTATTAATAAATATCTGTTTGAAACGTTTTCCATGGGCAAATCCTTGCTAATTCTAGAGCTAGAATCGACGGAATTTTTCCCACAGAAAGTCGTGTAAGGAAGAACGAGTACCGAATTTATCCGGAACGGTTTACATTCCATTACGAGACAATTCCATGAATGTGTAATTTGCCTCGGTATCTATAAATTTAATTTTCCATTAAAATTCCCGGCATTTCCTCGGCGCTTAATACGTTCAGTAAGTGACATTTCGGGCCGACAAATCCAAAGAATTGTTGTCGAGACCGAGTCTGCAATTTGTAACGAAGCGGAATCAGGATTCCGGGCACGGAGCGGGCGGTAGATTCAATCTACCACGGGATAGTTTGTACCTCATTAGGTGTCAGCCGAATATCATCTGATGTGCGTTGTTAGCTTTTATTTCGCAAACGGCGTTAAATAAGGAATCTGCCTCGTGACCCGAAAAATTATCCTCTTCGGCGGGTGGCGCGGTGGAGTTTACTCAGACTCGGCTGCAGCCTTATTGGTTTAACGTAAACACTTGCCGGGATTTAGCGAGCTGTTTGTTTATCGAATCTGCTTGAGAGTATTTCTGAAAATAATCCGACCGCACAAACACTCGGTATGATACAGGTTAGATAAATAAGATGCGACCAGCGGCGTATTGTCTGGCAGGGGCTCTTTTAATTTGTTTTAATAATATGGAAAATCCAGACGACCTCAGTCGTCAATACCTACAAGACGATTGTAAGTAGATCGTGCTGCCGTTCATAATTTGTAAATTTTTCTACCCTTTATAAGACAGGGAAAGGGTCCTACAATCAAAACTTTCCTAGATTTCTACCCGGTTAACTGTACTATAGACGTCACAATTAAAACAGTCCAGTAAATAATACTAACCGAACTTTTGATGCCCTAGATTAATAATTAACCTATCTAAATATCGTTGTGTCGTAATACAGTATGCTTTCAATAGTTATTGCGCAAAATTTCATTAATTTATGGCATATCCGTACTTTCTTGTGTTACAATCTCTCGATATTTCTGGACACTCGTCAGGAATAAAACAACAACTTGCTGATATAAAATATAATACAAAATAATAAAGAGCGTACAGTTCGAAATGTTGTTTAAGACTAACTTCCAATATCCAAACATTCGAGTATTTAAACTATCCTTTCACCTTCTCTCTCTTAACAACAACCACCAATCGCATACCCTAATTTTCAAAATCTTCTACCACCAACGTCATTTCCGTGATTCTGCATTCCAACTGTTTTCCCACACGTCAGTCTTTTCCAACTAAATGGTATCCCCATAAAGCAATTTCTCAGTTTGCCAAAATTGCAAGCCTCATAAACTTAATAGCACTTTCTACCGGATGCTTCGAAATGGCGCAAATTGTTCAAATAACTTAACAGCATGCAAAAGACTTGCGTATTAGTTTGTCGTTGAAGATTTTAAGTTAATTAGAGCACTGAAGCGTAATAAAATTCTTAACATTGAAAGGTCACAGACCGAAAATTATACATGAAAGGATGCTGGTAGTGTGCAGTAAGAATAGGGTTGGGGTCGTGAGTCAGTAGGAGACGATCCAAGAGCAGGAAAACCGAAAACTACAACGAATCCTGAAACGTGCAAAAAGGTAAAATCTATTGTTCTGCAGATCGACTTTTAAAGATAGAGATCGTTGTAACTTTAAGAATATCTGCACCAAACGTCCTACACATTTTGCCTGGAAATCTCGGAATGAGGAAGCTGTCAGCCAGATGGGTTCCAAGACTTTCAATTCCTGTACAGAAAGCTTGTCGTCGAGAGATTTCTTCAAGAAATTAAATTTACTGAAAAAATATTCAGACATGGTATGCAACGTAGTGACAGGATATAAAACCTGGGTGCATTATTGGTATCCTGAGACCAAGCAGGAATCAATGCAGTGGGTCCATAAGAGTTCATCGCCTCTAAAAAAAAGTCGAACACAAGCGTATTCCCTGCAACTATTATTTATCCAGAAGCTTAAAGAAAGACCTACAACGTCGCCGGTTTTCTGCTGACGGAGTCCAGCGGGCTATTAGCAGCTATTTTGCCGAATAGAAGAAATACTTACATTCTAAAGAAGTTTTGCATCTGCTGGAAAGAGAGGAAAAATGGGTAGAGTTGGGTGGCAAATGTATTGAAAAATAAGAAATAATTTATGCTCCAAGTGTTTTCCTCCTATCCTAGGTATTGCTAAAATTTATAACTTTGTAATGCAAAACTACATAGTAGGAGAAATTAACTTTATTTAATGGCATTCGACTAGGGGTGGGCGGTATTGCAAAAATATACCAAATTTTTTACTTCGAAAAATATACGGATATACGTATCAATATCCAATATATTAGTGCAGTGAATGGATTCATGTTGTTTACATTGATTTATGACCAGGGCTGAGATTTTACTTCATTTTACGATAAAAAGAAGTATTGGATTCATCCCAAAAATTCGAAATTGAGCTTTCAACAGATCTTCACGAGTCCCCTGAATCCCAAAAACACGTTTTTGTTCATTGGTCTGTCTGTGTGTCTGTCTGCCTGTGAACAGAATATCTCAAAAACGAAAAGAGGTATGGCGTTGAAACTTCATATACGAGCCCATAAAGTCTTGCACAAATTCATTTAAAATTCAGATATTTCATTATCGGAAAAACTCTCGAACACGTCAATTAGTATTTTTAGTTGTGCATTTTTTAAAGTAAAAATTTTGTATACAGGGTGTCCCAGGTAAGAGATATGACGTCATGTAGGTTTTTTTAATGGAACACCCTCTATATTGTACCATTTTCGAATTCTACGTTGAAAACTGAACACTTTTTGTATAACCAACTAAATCTCTAAATTCAGCGGTTTTCGAAATATTGATGTTTGAAAACATTGATATTGTTTTTTCTGACTTCCGGTCAAAAAATTTACATTTGTGGTTGAATCGAAAAATAGCATCAAGTGATAGCTTATAGAAAACTGAGATACGAAAGTGCAAGCCGTTTCGCTTTAATTGAAACCGTTTGGTTCCAAATCTTCAATGTTCAAAATTAAAAATCAAATTTTTGGCTAATTATAAGATCACTGTAAAAGGAAATTGTGTGAGTGTATCACATCAGATTTGTTGTGATACAATGATCTACTCTTTTATAACTTTGGAAACGATACCATACATAAAGTGATGTTTCAGCAACATCAATGTTCCATGACAATTTTTGATTTGAAGCTAAGGTTGTTTATTTAATCTTATATCTACTTTCGCACAATTAATTGTTTTGCATATTTTAAAGGTTTTAATGTTCAGAACTGTTTTATGCCATTTCATCGTGTAAAGTTGGCAACTTCCTTCTTTTTTGTTGGAACTACTATAAAATTGCCTTCCTAGTTACTTGTACCCCACAACATACATTATGTATTAGCACTATGTGTTATCTAGGCCCAAGGTTTCCTTGGCCACTATCTTCCATCTTTTGCAGTATTTCTGCAGTTCGTAACTCTTGTAACGGTACGTGGGGTTAAGCCCTCACGTGGTACTTTAATTTTGAATGAGACCTTTCGTACGCCTTAATATTTTAATAATTATTTTCTCTGTCTGCCCGGTTAGCTACCTCAGTGAACATTAAAGTCTCTTAGTACCCCAGTTAGTGACTACGAACGATCAGGGTTTACCAGAAAATAGGAATTTGGTCTCCCCTGCAGTGTTCTCGGGCTGAAACTGATTTCAAGCAATGCACAAGAAAAACCATTTGTTTACACAATCTATTGACTTCAAAAAACATAAAAACATAAAACAAATAAAAGGAAATAGGATTAACTCGTAAAAACCTACATGCACGATAGCAAAAGATTCACATAGCTGAAAGCAAGTCTTATCCCGTTTTGGCTATAAACATTTTCCGGTATAAAATTTACCTTAAAGTGTTGCTTGCATCCTGGCTTGCCTTAGAATTGCATAATCCAATCCTGGCTGCCGTGGTACGTCGAAAATAAATACACGAATGGTTACGCGGGAACTTCGAAACTGCTACCTGGCGAGTCTCGGTAGTCAAATGTCACGAAATACTCGAACGTCGCAAATATACCCTTTGGGTTTTGTAATTCGCTCGCGCAACTTTTTTATACACGCTGAAGAAGACGCTCCAGATGCTGCGATGTGAACCCCACAAGAACTGATATGCAGCAAAATACTTGTTGCGAGGCTATAGAGGCCCTTGTATTTATTTCGTTCTTGTTATGGCGAAGTTCACTTCGCCGCCGGCCCCGCACAATAAAATGGGCATGTACGCACTCGGACAATTAAAACGCCCCTCATCCCGCGGTCAGGCTCTAGATTCACGTTTAACGCTATACACGCAAATTAAGTTGCACAATGCGTTCACTGCACTTTTATTATTTGATCATACACGGCTTAAATCTAATTTACAAGAATAAAACATAGAAAATGCAACTGCGCTTATCTTTTAAGTATGGAAATTAGCATAACATGCTAGGGATTCCAGATGGACCATTTCACCCTCAGACTGCTAAGGTCATCGCATTTTCTTTTTTTTTTGGTCTTGCTTTATTAGGTATCTATTCTACTCTTTAACACGCACATAAATGATTGCTGTTCGTGTTACTGTTTTGTACACACATTTTTTATATTTTAGCATATTACTAATCGATTATAGTTCTCATTTCGTCCTCTTTCCATTACCATGTTTCGTTATTTCACTTCACTCCCCTGATTTACTTTGTGAATAATTTGTATTTTATGAACAATATTGTATTATGTTCTTCAAGTACAAATAATATGTGTAAGTAATTTTCTTCAATAACCAAATTCTTTCTTTCGTTGGGTACTTTTAAAATCGAAGTTTGCATATTTTAGGAAATGAACATTTATCAACAAGCAAAAAAGTAACTTTGTTAACGAATTTTTCATAAAATTCACAGGGAAGAAAACTACAGAAGATTTCCATTAGATGTTTTACAATTCCTCTAGAAATCGAGAAATGTGCAAGCTTTTGGCTTGGGTAACTAGATTAATCTTAAGCAGTGGAAAATTTATTGATTGTTTAATAATCAGGGACTTTCCTCCACGCAGAAACAATTTTTGTAGATAACATAACAACGGACACTCCGTATTATTAATTGGTTCGTCATTTGTACGAAGTAAATCTTAAAATCAACATCTTTAAAGAGAATTTAACAAGAAGTAGGGTTATCCCTACCCCTCAACCCAGAAAATGGCCAAGAGGTTCTTCTCAAGCTCTATCACCACAGATGCATGTTCTCCAAGAACTACTTTCACCTGATTAACAGGTATGTACTTTACTGCCGGTGGTTCACAAAGCATTTAATATACAATGCTTTGATTTAACGTTTTTGCCAAGACGGGGGTGGGGCTTCTTTTTGTCTTTCCGGGTATAGACATTTCCAGATGATGAGAATGTGGAATGGTGGATTGTAGCTTGTAATTCATCAGCCACTACTATGACGATGAATTACAATGTCGATACTTCTGTTTTATGATGATCGTTTAATAAGCACCCATTGCTTTCCTGCAAGAACTCCCTGTTTGACTTCTTTAGATTTTGTGTGTTCATATATACGATCTTTAAGAAACCAATTCATACAATTCCTCAAGTGAATACCATTACAGAAGAATATTACATATAGGATGTCCTTTAAACCTTTAAGCCGAACACAGTTCGTACTAGGATACGCCACTGACTGCAACTATCGCCTCCCAAAATAAACCAATTTTAAGTTATTTTTGCTGGGCTGCATTAAACATATGACGCCCCAAACTGGAGCAAGAAAACAGGTTGCAGTCTGAATTTATTTATTCTGATCGGTACACGAAATTATTAAGCGTCGCTGAAAGGAAAATAAATACGCAGCCACCGCGATCGCTATCGGGCTTGTGTATAAGGGCAAAAATAAAGCACCGCGAAAAATAATAAATTTTAACGGCATCCTCATGTTGGGAACTGCGCTTAATAATTTATTCCCTAACAAGTGAACCGCGCAGGGCCGGACTCCGGCGGGGCCCGCTCGCATTCCCTAACCGGTGCTGGCACTAATGCGGGCATTTGAGTCCTCCAAAACCAGTTAATCATCCTTGTTAATGAGAAATATTCAAATAGCTGCGAGACACATCTGACTTATTGCCTTCCTGAATGGCGTTTTTTCTAAACCTGTTTGTTGGCTTTCATGTTTGCATGTGTTTTGATTAACAGCGATCAGTCGCTTTGAGCTTTCGACGCAAAGTTGGGAATTGAAACTTTAACTTGCGGATATTTTAAATTAAATTTTAAAAATATATTTCGATGAGGCTGACAGCGGCGCCGCCGTAAATTATGAATGAAATATTGTAATTTGAATTAATAAACGTCCTTCGGGAATATTATAAAATTGCCATCTTTCATTTTAATAGACATGCAGCTGTCAGTAGTCACATTCTTATATTAAAAAAAAAGAAAGCGGCGCTGTTTGCGAGTAAAAGGATCAAGTTTCATTTTGTAGTCCTTCTACGTATGAAGTAGAAACAGTTTAATATTTAGAGTAAAGTGCTTCTATTGTTTCAGGATTTAATTATTCATGTTCAGATCCTCCATGTGCATGTGATGTTTATAATAGTAATTTTAAGCTTCTGCTTTCGGACAGTTATTTTTTATAAAAATTTGATTAAAACTGAAGCTCTTTTAATTAAACCCAAGAATTTAATCCGCATATATTTTATTTGATCCTGTAATTAACGCTACTTTTTATATAACAAAATCGTTGTTGCATACGTGTACGTTTTAAAATAAGTACATACTTATTATAGTAAATTACAAATAAGCATGCAGTACTTGAAACTAAGCAGAAATCATAACTATGGCTGTGATTGGTCGAAACAAAGTCTTCATTATAACCATTTGAAAATCAAATATTTTTTTCAAAATTTTCAATTTGACAGTCAGTATGAATCCTAAAAATATAAAAGGAAAAAAGATAAATAGTGAACAAAAAGGGCGAGCCTACAATGTTTATTTGAATTATATAGGACAAAATAGTTGTAAAACACGAGTAGTTAAACAATAGTATATTACTCAACAAGTTTAGAAAAGTGATGTTTTACTGAACAAGTATGGCGGGTTTGAGTACGAGCTAGCGGCCATACGCGTTCAGTAAAACCACTTTTCTATCTATCGTGTTGAGTATATTATTTTATCGCATTTCATAAGAAATCTAAAATATTAAATTTTTACAAACAAGTGACACTAAATGACAATGCATAACCAAGCTGAGCATAACTCGTTCCTATGTACTAAAGCACAATAGGCAGCTCCAGTTGATGGTATGCGTTTGGCAGTACTGAAGTGTGTTGGTGACATTGTAAGTCTATGTCAAATTCGAGGTTAGCAGGTTAGGTTTTGCGTCAATCTGTGTCAAAACTGAAGTAAAACCTAACCTACTAACCTCGAATTTGACGTAGACGTACAGTGCCACCAACAATACACTTCAGTATTGCCAAACGTAAAATTGCTGTTGCTATTTCTGCATAGCAGTGTTGCTAATGAGAAAAGTACCACATTTCTTAACGACTTTGAATGTAGAAATGTAGTACATTATCAATTGAAATGCGATAAACTTATATTTTCCTAGTGTAAAACTGAGGTTGAATCCAGAGCGCCATCTACTGCATTCTTATTTGAAATTTAGTATAGTAAACGAATTAACGAATTATACAGCATATAAATAGAAAAACGGGGAATTAGAAATGTTAAAACCGTTAAATACAACGTACATTTTACATGCTACGCATGTCTAATCTGATGGAGTCATTTTACCATTAATATGAACGTTAAGAAGACCTCACTACTAAATTATGCAAATTCTGCCATAACCACCTTTGATTTCTATTTAAAAAGAAAGTGAACACCAATATCTCAAATAGTATCCTAATAATGTCGAAATAGTTTGTTTCTAAGTAACACAATAAACGAAAAATTTAAAAAAAATGGGGATAACTCAAAAACTAAAACCGCTAGACTCATTTTATACAGTGCGTCCAAGATAAGGAGGGCCAGTACGGGGATCTCGTTAATAGTATGAGATACAAATTTGGTTAAACGCAAAAAAAGTAGCGTAATTAAGGGACTAACAGAATGACGCCTAGAAATCGTTGGTATGATTTTTCGTGTTTGCGTTAACTTAAAAAACAGAATGTTTGAATTTTTTACGTTTTTCTGGCGTTAAATTAAAGTTAGAGCAAAACTGACAAAACTTCTTTATATCAACTTTTTATAAAATTCAATATTACGTTATCAATATTTCGAGCAATCATCATATTCTTAATTTTTATAAATACGACCCTTATTTTGTGATGTCAAATTTTAGAAGCCTTTTTTTGTTCTGAATTCAACAATGTACCACACATTATGGTTTAATTCCGTTTTGGTTCTTTTTTGACCATCATCAAGAAATTTTTAGGATATTGACCTGTGTCCTAGAGCATTTCATACGTTGTTTCAGCTTTTGTAATTTAAAGAAAGAAGTGATGAACCACACATGTTTTTAAGCCTTAGTAATCGCGTATGCTCTTAACATACAAATAATTTTCAATAGGAAGTAATTAATATGATTATTTTTCCTACCTATAAACAATAATTAAAATAAGAAATAAAAGCATCTAATGTGGCAATAAATCTAGAAGTTGACCCTGGACTCGTGCTGTAAGTTTTATAGCTCTAAAGTTGTAATAAAACAAAGGCCAATCTTTACACACAAATCAAGAACTGCTATACCTGGTGACTATGAAACTACTACCCACGGCGGCATTTAGAAACGGCGTGAGATAGGAATATGCAATTCGGTATGTCGAAAGGGTTGAAAATTGTGAACAATTGTAACATAAAAATAATTGAATGTCGTTTCCGGTTTCACCGGAAATGACCTTGACTTTGTTATTTTAAATGGGACTCTATATATTTTCTCTTTTTGTGAACAATTCTAAATAACTTTTGTCTAACATACCCCATGTCTAAAATTAATAGTTTTTGAAATAGAGCCGCTTAAAAATATGCCGTAATTCCTATTTGTTTGCATTTTACGGAAAAACGGAGTAGGCCAGGACAGAGGTTGCTATGGTTTTTAAAAAAAATGAATTTTGACAAGTATTTTCAACCCTATCGACATAGCGAATTGCATATTTCTATCTCAAGCTGTTTCGAAATGCCGCCGTGGGTAGTAGTTTCATTGTCACCCGGTATATCTTTCCTGTAAAAGGACAATACTAGCTAATACTAGAATTAAATACCAAAAAACGAAGCGAACAGCGGTTTCTACTACGCATTTATGCTAACATTAATTAAACCACAACGCAGGCAGGTTTTTCTACTACGCATTTATGCTGACTCTTACTACCAAGTTTTGTTTAACAGACGCACGTAACAATAGAATATAGTGCGCACACTGTGGTTTCGGTGACTCATACAGCTCCAGGCTTGAATAACAGAATCTGCCAGAAATCACCCACTTTAAGTGATTATCATTGAATTCCAGTTGTAGAATGACCTGGATCTGAGCTTCGCAGGTGTTTCCGGTGATGATTTTACCATTATGCGGCTTAACGGCACAGGAGCTTTCTTTTCCGGGTTGTTGAACCTATTAGTCAACAACTAGGACGTTGGAACTCTCCGTGAGGTTGAAAAGCCACTATAACAGTACTTTGTTCTGGGATCTAGGCGTTTTCCAAGAAAATGTAGGAACACTTTTAACTAACGCTGGGTCATATACTGAAAGCTAAGGACTCCAGGCGCGTAATAGTGTTTACGACAGTTCGAAGTACATTCTCTACTGGCCCCTTACATTTTTCCGCAGTATCGCGCGGTATGCGCAAACACATCAAGGCCGTACTTGCGCTATTAATGGCGTGCGCTCACACTTTAATAAATGCAATTATTAGTACAACTTTGCTGTATATTAAAATATTACTTTAAATACACTCATGCGACCAAGGTCAAGTTCCCGTTATAACTTGCATATTAAATGTAAGATAAGAACCAAAACAATACTAACTTATTTGTATGAATTTGCAACAAGTGATGCCGGCCTCCGGTAAATACATCCAGCTGAATGAGCTCAATCAAAATTTAAAATAAACACACGAAGTAAACATAAATCCAGTCGACTGAACACAAGTGATGGTAATAATTAGAAAGGAGTGCATCGTGGCGTATTGTACGTGACAAGTAATTTTGAATAAAACTGACGATTCTTCGAAAATAAGTTATGTATTCGTTGCGTTTCTAGGTGAAATAGCGAAATATTGTCCAGCTGGTAGCCATTTAAAAGTTCAAAATCATCTCATTCCGCCCCTGCGTGGTGATGGCGATGCCTGAATTATGAGGCTGCATTCCGAATTAGAGTATAACAAGTTGATCCGCACTTGGGCTGCGAAAAAGGCGCGAGCGATTCTTGCACTTCGCAATTAATGCCAGCCTCCTCCAAACCATGGCGACCCGCAGAACTCCGGCCGGCGACGGTTTAATGACGTTCGGATCCTAAATTGTTTTCTGCGGACGGGAATGGGATTCCGAGGATTTTTTATTAAATACGAGGAATTTATGCGGCAGTATCTTATTCAGTCACGACTGTTATGATAACAGTAAAACCTTGCAAGCCATCCATGAAAATATGTATTTATTTCAGCCACAAGCGTTTGCATTTCTGTGTTACAATCTCGGCCGCCTTTAAATTCCTGCGTTGCGCGCTCCCTTGAGTAAACATGTTTCGAGCAAGCATTCCTGCTGCACTGAAGTGCACTCGAGTTTGTATAGGGCCGAATTATAGAGTGGGCTAATCTTGAGGATGGCCTGGAAGCGAAATTTATGGCACTTTTCTACGGGGCTCCTGAACTGATAACGTTTTGAGTCTGTGTCTGTCCAAATCCAAACGGATTGATCATATATAGTCGTTTCCTACAATTTTCCAACAAAGAACCTGGCGAAAATCAAGTTTAGCTCAGGTAGTGCTACCAGCTGAAAAAATTTAAAAAAGGACAATCTATTCTTAAACTAGTTGAAAATGGAAATGGATGATACAAGGAAGCTTTATTACGAAAAAAAAGCATGAATAACACATTATATACATCAAAGTTAAGATGACTATATGTATAGCCCAAGGTGCTAAGCACCGCGGAATATAAAGGGTGAGGCTTATAAAATTGTTTCACTACTAGCACCTTAAATTCTATATTTAACGATTTTCGTATTGATAATAAAGTAAACAGTTTAATACCCACGAAAATTAATTAGGTAAAATTTCAAATTAAGCTGAATGAGGTATGGTTTTGTTTCATAGTTGTCACTTACGAACCGAAGCGTTTGATTTATGAGACGCGCGACGTTTGCATTATCAGCAACTACAATGATTATACAGCTCCCTCTAACTAATACACTCGGTACTTTTTAGAATGTACATAGCAACTGTGATAATCATATACCTTTCTGACGAGTAAGTGATAGTCAAATGCCTTCACAAACATCGCGTTATCTGCTGTCAGTACAATTGTCATAACAACCACATTAACTGTACTTTTAATATTTCTAAATAAACTGTTCAAACGTTGCTTATTGACTCGTGATATAATCTAGCCGAATGCAACTCGTGTCTTCTTGATTATCAAATTATTTCTGTCTCGTGTAAACAGAAATGATTATTTGATAATCTAGAACCCATTAGTTGCATTATATATGATTATTACACACAACTGTCACATGAATCATATCAGCCAACGGGGACCATGCATTTTTTGAAAATCGACCAATCCGGAACGGATTACCTGATAAGCTCCCTAGGGATGATTATTGACCGCGTGAATGGTGTCATAATTAGAAATAAAAATGCAAGAAACAAGCAATTTGAATGTTTTGGCATTTTAAATCATAATTCGTTTACGGGTTTTGTGTAATAATCTTCAAAATATAAACACGGGCGACACACTTACATATAATTTTTCCCGTGCCAAGAGTTATCGTGCTGGTTGCCCTTAGAAAACTGCCCTCGGGCAAGCCCTCGGGACAGTTTTCATTGCAACCAGCACTCGATCCTTGGCGTGTGCAAAATTATCGGTAAGTGTGTCTCGCCCTTGTTATATTACTATTGATAAACATATTTTTTTATTATACCTGCATTAGAATCGCCGTTTAAACCACGCCTGCTTGCGAAAACAGGCGATTAAAGCTCGCCGAGCTTTAAAGGATGTCAAGGAAACGACTGAATGCAACAACGGACGTGGACCCGACAAAAACGTAAACATTTCTCGTAACTATAGTAGCAATATTATTATGCCCTCTCGATTTATCACGACAAAAAATATTTTTAAGTTTTTAGTGCGTAATTTATTTCCAGTATTGCAGGTATAATAAAAAGTAGCGTAAAGTATTCGTGGATAACTGGCCTTTAAAAGACTTGCTCTATTTCGAGCACTCCGGCTACGCCGTCGTGCTCGAAAACTCGCGCGTGTTTTAAAGACCTTGTTATCCACTCACACTTTAATATATGTAGAAACTTTTGCCCATTTCGCATTGTGCGCAGGGCTGATTTATTGGGGTAGCGAGAAGGGGCACCTCGGAGGCTGTTGAGCGAGGTTGCTAGCATTTAAGAGTTAGTCTGTATATTATAGCTGTACTGTTCAGTTTATATATTTTCGCCAATATACGTTTATTTAATTCAACCGTGTTATTATTTGACATTTTGGTGCCGAAACCCGGGAACGGAACGGAACGGAAAGTGAAAATAATACTGAACACTAACGCGAATATTCTGAAGTTAAAGTGGAACGGGAACGCGAATATTCAAATCGTGCGGTTAAAATACGGGCTCAGCGATGGAAGTGAAACGAACGGTGTGCAGGTCGCAGTTAACAAAAACAATCAACTACGTAAACGGTTTGCTAACAGAGGAATACGGTGCTGAAGACATTTATACGGCGATGGCAAAGCTAAAACTTGCGACTGACAATCTTAAGGAAATCGACCGGCAATTAGAATCTTCCCATACCGAAATACTGGAAGAAGAATTCCAGAAGCAGATGGAGTATGAAGAGGTCGCGGTAACCACGATGTCTAAGCTTGAGTTTAGATTAAAAATGTTAGATAGAGCACACACAGAAGCCATTCAAGTTGGGGCAACTGCGCGACATGCAACAAACGAAACGCGGGAAGAATCACGACCTCATCCCGTAGTCAAGCTGCAACGATTGGAATTGGTGAAATTTGACGGCAGTCCAAAGGGTTGGATTCCTTTTTGGGAGCAATTCAAATCTACGTTCACGAAAACCATCAGTTGAATAATGGAGATAGATTCAACTATTTAAGGATGTCTGTGACAGGCAAGGCAGCAGAGACAATAGAGGGATTTCCACCGTCGGGAGCTTTTTACGAGGAAGCCCTGAGTATCCTAAAGGAGCAGTTCGGAAACGCTGAACGGCTGATCGAGCAATATTTCGACAGTATAATGAAAATTGAACCAGTGAAATCCAGAAACGACGTAGTTACATTACGCAAAAATTATAATTTGATTACGTCAGCTATGCGTGCTTTAACGATCCTAGAGGTTTCGAAGTCACAATATAACATCATCATAAAATCAAGCCTGATGAAATCGTTACCCACGGAATTGCGTCTAGGATTTTATAGACAAACAAAGGGCAAAGTTTTGGATCACCAAGAAAGTGGTTCTAATGCGTCAGGTGCCGCCTCGACAGAAGAAGACGCCGATCGGCAAGTGAGTGATTTATTGAGGTTTGTCAAGAATGAAATGGAAGCTTTAGAGCAGGCGTTGAAGCCGGATGGAGATCTTAGAGGAAAGGTGCTGGAAGCTTCCAAGAAACAGAATTACAAGGGAACTGCGTCAAGTTTACTGGCGACCCAAAATAGGGCTATAAATAACTGTTTCTTTTGCAAAGGCGATCATGCGACCGAGGGGTGCGATGCAGATGTTTCCTTGGAACGGAAGAAAGAAATGCTGAGGGCCAGTGGACGCTGCTATCGATGTACAAAAGGATCCCATAGTTCAAAGTTTTACCGAAACAGATACTTGAGTTGTAGGAAATGCAAAGGAAGACACGCTACCACATTGTGCGACCCAGCATGGGTTAATCTGGGCAAAACTGGACCAACAATAAATCTTCCGGAAACAAGTGCCGGCAGTGCGCCGTCTTCATCTGTGTCAAGTTTGATGACAAACATAAAGAAAAACGTGTTACTACAAACTGCCTGTGTTTACGCGAGTAACGGAAGTGCTTCGATGAAACTAATCCGCTTAGTGCTTGACGGTGGTAGCCAGCTTACGTTTATAAAAGAAAACGTCTCCAGAATTTTAGGGTTACCAGTAGTAGGGCAACATCGCGTTAGTATCGCCGCTTTCGGGAACAATGGGCCGGTACCATCGAATCTTTATAATCGCGTGTTAATAACTTTGAAGGGACAATATACGGATGAAAAATTAACGATTGAGGCCGTGGAAGTGCCGGAAATTTGTATGGACAATTTAAACATTCCAAGTGAAAGTGTTGCAGAGTATAAACATTTACAGTTAGCGGATTACGTTCCTAAAGACACTGATCGGTCGTTAATGTTTGAAGGAATTAACTTATTGATAGGCGCAGATAACTATTGGTCTGTTGTAACTATTGGACAAAATCTTCGCCTAAGTGAGCATCTAGTAGCCGTTAATACCAAATTTGGATATACGTTACACGGACCGACCCCAGTAGATGCCACGAAAGTTGCCGTTAATTTACAAACCGTGCTACACGCAACAGTTTCAACCACGGAGCCATCAGTTGAAAGACTATGGGACTTGGAAACCATAGGGATAACGAATGAAGAAGACAATCAAGGAGATCCCTCCAAACGGAAGCCGTATGTTGCTAATCGCACAAGGGAGATCCAATCTCTGTTCAACAATATACAAGGCTGGTACGATTGTCCAGGTCGCGAGAATCCTGCGGACTTACTTACTCGCGGAATTACCGCCAAAGCTCTACTGGATTCCGAAGAATGGCAGCAGGGTCCGTCGTGGCTACGAGAGGACGAGGATAGATGGCCAGGTGATATTATCGACGACGTAAATCCACAAATTGCATCAGTAACTAAAGTGCGTTGTTTAACAAATCAAGCAGATGGTAGAAATGCGGACAATTTTATAGAATTGGCGAGATATAGTGACTTTGATCGGGTAGTGCGAATAACGGCGTATGTATTGCGATTTACGGGAAATTGCAGAAGCAAAACCAATAAAAACATTGGAAATTTGAGGCTAGACGAAATCGAAAGTGCAGAAAGGTGTGTACTTAGACAGTCACAGCAAGAGGTTTACTTTTCAGAGGTCAACAATCTGAAGACAATTGGTGCGGTCGAGCGCGATTCCAGTATTTCGACTTTAAAACTCTTTTTGGACAAGGACGGACTGTTACGCCTGGGGGGTCGCCTTCAGAAATTAGAAGCAAACTTCGATCTTGAACATCCCATCATTTTGCCGAAGAGTGCACATTTGAAAATTGAAGCTACAATTAACGGACGACCACTGACGTACATCGGCAGTGAACATACGGATCCACTACCGTTGTCCCCAGCACATTTCTTGTTAGGGCCCGACTTAACTACCATACCATCAATCAACGGAAGCGTCAAAGGAAATGCGCTAAGAAAACCGTGGAAACAAAGGATTAGGACACTGGACTATTTTTGGAAAAGATGGCGAGAGGACTATTTGCAGCTACTACGAGGAACCCATAACAACTTTAATGTGCGCGAGTGCCCAGTGAAAGAAAGCGATGTAGTGATAGTGTATGGGGTTGACAAACGTCGTCTTTTGTGGAAATTAGGCATAGTGAAAGAAACGATTTTAGGACGTTACTGCAAGGAGCGTGCATGCTACGTAATGTGTGCGAACGGAACAATTTTAAAGCGCCCAATTCAACTTCTATTTCCTTTAGAATTAAGTAGTACATAATTTCGCGGCCGGAGGATGTAGAAACTTTTGCCCATTTCGCATTGTGCGCAGGGCTGATTTATTGGGGTAGCGAGAAGGGGCACCTCGGAGGCTGTTGAGCGAGGTTGCTAGCATTTAAGAGTTAGTCTGTATATTATAGCTGTACTGTTCAGTTTATATATTTTCGCCAATATACGTTTATTTAATTCAACCGTGTTATTATTTGACAATATACTATTGTGTAGTTCCAAGGAGCAATCGATATTAGCCAAAGATTTAAAAAATAGCATCCATTCCATTTCATTAAAATTTCTCAAATATTCCAGGGATACTTCGCAAACTTGTTGAAAGTCGACTTTCGTTCACACCATTTGCTCTACGAACAAACTCATTCACTTTTAAGGGCATAGATTTACAGAGTTATCTTCCTGCTTTACAGACGCCAAATTTGATTGAAATACGGGACACAAACATAGAAATACTCCTTTTCTGTCATCCAGTAAACGTTAATAATTAATTTCAACGTAATCACTAAACTCTTTGTAAACATTTCAGTTCTCACGGTGCAAATGAATTTTTTTTTAAACTATGATTGAGTCCATCTTCACCCTCATTAATTCAGCTGTTGTAAATCACATGGGCAGACGAACAGTTGTAATAAGGTCGTGATTCTTGACGTTTTGTTTTAAGATTTCTATTACCTCTTCTAAAATCATTAACATTCACGTTATCGCCTATAAAGGCATCACAGTGTGATGACAATTGGTGATTTTCAAGAGTTTGCCATAAATAATTAGTTATGTCTACAAATCAAGAATTTATGTGTTAATTTGAGTTGTATATGTGAACCAGTGTAAATAAAAAAAAAGAAGGACACCGTGCAGCTGTACTTCTCAAAGGTTAAGATTTACCATTGAACAGCTTATTAAGTTTGAAAATTATTTTAGGATTAGTTTATGATAATTTAAGGTACCTTATTGCGAGTAGTTGGTTGAGCACTGTAGGGTAGGTCGTTTTTGATTTTAATGTCACATTCTTTTTTGCCCATAATGAACGAAAACCTGCCACAGACTAGCTACGGAGAAGGATTGGAGTTCACTTCCAAATGGCACTTGCCCTGCCAATTCCTTGATATAAAGAACCAATAAATGACTCAAGCGTAGCAAAAAGAAAAAGCAACACCATTCAAACCCAAAGTTCGTATACTTATAAATAATAGAATATAAATAATAACACTAATTACTGGCATTAACAACTTGTCCAAAATACTTAAATAACTAACAAATATTACAAGCAATGTAAATGCCACAGACTATGCACCCAAATGTCTTATCAACAACTTATAAATGAGAAAGCGGGAGTCTAACTTCTAGTATGCTATCTATTCACATATGTAGGGGAGCAAATTAATTATCGCTACTGAGTAAATGCCCGATAAATAGTTAAGTAAAGCAATAACCAAATACCAGTAATTAATTTCGATTAATTTGGAATAGCAGTTTTACTCGCTGAGTGAAAAACTGTCTACACATTCCGAAAATGCAATACATCTACTGTAAGCGAGAGTTATTAATCAGGTACCTGCATTCCCCGTAAAAAGGTATTAAATAAATTTTTGGGGTTACAAATCCAGCAAGTAACTACTGAGACGTTAGAATCTCTCTAAAATTTAGAAAGTATACAACGTTACATTGTTAATAAATCAGCAAACGCGCTAATATGATTGCTTTAAGTTAATACCCAAATGTGGCTCAGCACCGCGTTTGCTCATCAAGTTTAACAACGTGAACACGTAAAGCCTCGATAAATGCATATAATTTGACAACGTACGGGTGAAGCCTTGGTGCAAGTTTGCACGAGAATAAAGGATGAAATTCCACCTAGCTAAACAAACAACGCCGAACAGTGCCCAAAGCTCGCCTTACGCCTTGCATGGAAAGTTGCGGGGACGAAATCCCTCTAATACAACAACGTCCCTGGACGCGAGGCACAGCCTAACAGGACTCCCACCATAACCTTCAATGTCACCTCAGTGATCACCATGAAAATTTTGGCCACTTAAGCTTTCGCCCCAAAAAAGGTTTACAAAAAAACACGAATTATTGAGTTACTTGGCAAAAGAACAAGGATCTACCCGCAAAGCTTAAACATTGAAATGTACAGTAAACACGCTGCACGTGATTTTTTTAAGGTTAAAAATGAAATATTGCCATCCGGAATTCCCTCGACCACAACAACAATCCACTTACTCTAGGACTCGCCCTCGGCATAAAATGCGTTTATACAGGGTGTCTCCAAAAGAATCGGACACCGATTTGTTATAGCTTTCTTAGGCCATAATAAACCGATTAAACCTAATATACGAGTACTTTAGTACAAAGTTTCTCCAGTATGAAGTTATTGGGCATTGTAGTTCAATTGAATGTTTATAACCATGCTGTTTTTGGATAATAATAATTCTTACAGATAACACTTCTTACGTATTTTTGGATGTCAAAGGGTCAGTCCGTTCATGACTCGACCCGTCGAGGAAATGCTGTAATAGCGGGTAAATTGCACTTTACAGCAAAACTCGACGCTATTTGCTAAGTGACAAAAACGCCATAAATCAAACTAAAATTCTCCTGCTGACTTGGATGGTAAAAATTTTGACAGAAGTCGCGGACGCTATAAATTATTGGTGGAATGTTGCTCGGCTGTAAATCTCTAAACTGCCTTTTTAGACACAAAAATCCGCAGCAAACGTTGCTTAAATAAATGTGTTTAGCAGCGAACTTCGCAAAGATGCGGATGGCGATGTGTCAACATAAAATTATTCAAATTGGGTGGCGTTATTATATTTCGCAGTGGCGGGTTAGCTAAATAAGGAAGAATCAAAGTTGGAAACGCAAAAATCACAAACTGGTTTAAACTGAAATTTACCGACAGCTCGCTGTGGCATCGTGTGGCAAATATTTTATTCATATCTATTTTAATCTGAATATTTCTTGCACTTTTTCATTTTCTTGTGAGTCGGATACAGAATTAAAACTCACGGATTTGCATTTAATGCAGCAATAATGCTTCTAAAGGTTGGTAAATACTTTACACGGTTCATGTTCATTTGTTTTCAAAATTAGATAGGTACAAGTTAATTCATTGTAATGCTTTTACTGTATACTCATTTTTCAGTTTACTAAATTGTTTTAAACTTGTAACATGTGTTTGGCTGTGAACTATTTTCTAAATCTATTTCTAGGCCTTTTAATTTTGTGGGACATAATGGAATGGGAGTCTCTACTCGGTTTGTGTACTCTCATAAATTGTATGTTGTGTTGCTCCAGCAGAAAAAACAATAAACATTAAACATAGTTCACGAAACGATTTCAAACAAGAACATAAAATCAATTTTAGAAATTTGTGCATTTTTAAGGCTGAGCGTAACCCCAGTTTTTTTTAGATTTAAAATATAAGCTATGGATAAATAAAATTACTGCACATATCTTAAATACAAGGCTCATATTCAATGGGTCTGTTACATTAATAGGTATCACATGACAACACAAAAATGATCATTTAGCTTCCATCTATGACTGGGATTTGAATTCACGTCCGCTGGTTGATAAATCAGACTAACAAAGTTTTAATTTAATTCACAATCTTTTCTGTGTCTATCAAAATAGTTAGGTAAAATTAAACGACTTGAATCTAAACTATTCGATTGCAATTCGTGTGGTTATTTCTATCTAATTACGTTAGTATTTATTAATCGCAATATGAAATTGTGAATAGCTATTCAGTGATTTTCAAGATTTGTTGAAAAGGAAATGATATATAGCCCAAGGGCTAATCAGAGGGGGAGCTTTATTGCTTATTTTTACAAGTGAATCGCCTTATTACGCGTCGTCTCGAGGTCTCATGTATATAAGGCGTAATTTTCTCTATTCTAGTGCACCGTTCTTGTTCCAGAAAATTTGAAAATCAAAATGTTGTATTCACTATTATCACAAGCGATTGAAGTGCAAAACAGAAGCTGGCGAATTTACAGCTTTTAAATTAGCGGTATTTCTTGTGGCTTTGTTTAGCTGTGTTTATGATTTAGCACTGACAGGCTATACAACTATGTTGCATAAGCTTCTGTGATTACGCAAACGTGTAAATGCGTTAAATAAATAAAGGGTATTTATTATATTTTACACCTGTCATAAAATGTGTTCTCCTGATGTAGCATTTGTGTTGGTACTTACTTACTATAACATTTCTAGCTTTATTGTGGAAAGCGAACTTGTTTTGGAAATCTTGGGTTTCTTTTTTAAATTTCTGCCGTCGGTTGTCACCCCTTAACGCTCTACTACGCAATAGCCTAGAATAATAAATTAAGCATAATCTTACAACACTTTAATATAAGCTGGATAGCAAGCTGTGAATATCAAGAACAGTCCCGTGACCAATAGCGTTCAACGTGCCAGCTAAGCTACTCTGGAGGAGAGGTGGATTACCACTAAACTGACCAATACCAAATACGGGCGTCATCAACCTGATTCTTCAACAACTCGCAAATCTAAGATTCTCCAGTGATATGATAATCGCAACTTGCATTGAAGGGGATATATCAAAAATACACTTATTAGACGCAGGCTCTTTGATAAGCTATAACCTCGTACCAAAATACGATATTGAATCTATGGTAGGTATACGTTATACCTAAGTAATTGAGGTGAAGTCGATATTAAATCCGCGACGTGTACACGCTGCGTTCACAACCCAATGTATCTAATATAAGCTTAAGATACAAATGCACAAAGCTCAAGTTACGCAGGAAATACGCATGTAAATCACTACTATACTACTACAAAATGGTAAAACTCGTATAAACAGGCAAGTGTAAATATCATAAGCTCGTAAACTGATTCACGCTAGTACATTTTGACTTGTTGTGGCTTATTTTCTGAATTATTCTTCTTAGCATAGAATTTCGGCTTAGACCGCGTAGTATTTCTAGATGAACACCCAGCAATCTCTGGTTTAATGTGCCTTGCACCTTGTGAAGTCGAGCAAGTCGCGACTTTCACTCTGATGATGCAAGCTGCAAGGTCTTGCGAAACGTTAGTGAATATGGATGCACAAACAGCAAAACGGCCAAATCTGCCTAAGTATCCTCGTTCTCAAGATACTCAAACAACACGAGCCACCAAAGAGCATGGCCATCGCGCGGGTTTTTGCTCGACTTCACAAGGTGCAAGGCACATTAATCCAGAAAATGCTGGGTGTTCATATACAAATACTACGCGGTATAAGCCGAAATTCTATGCTAAGGAGAATAATTCGAGTAACCGCGAAAGCCTCAAACAGTACATTATTTTCTGAATCCAGCATCATACGAAAACGAAGTCAATTGACCAAAACGTTAACTAATTCTTATATATTTAATTCATAAACCCAAATCTAAAAAATCCACCAAACCAAATTTAGAATCCCAAATCTAGCAACTAGAAAGCCAAATCCATAACTCCAAAAGAAAAATAAAATCCAACTCTAGAAAGCCGTCTGGTGTCAATTCGCTAATGTTTTTCTCTTTCTCTCCCCACTCCTAATGCGCATCATAATTGGGAGGTGCAGAGTTATTAAACAACATCAAAAATCCGCCGTCTTAAATCCGCCTAGAAGATGTTTCCCTCAAGACTCTAACTACCTAATTCACAATAAGAATTAGGAAAAATAGCAAAGACAAAGCGATCGTCGAATTCTAAATTCCCTTTACGATTCAGACGCCAAGTCTTACACGAATTCGGTGAATTGTTTTTAGTTAGTTCCCGGTTCACTTGGCAACCAACACGAAACTGGTCAGTCGGACGAAAGCTACTAAACGACCGTGCCAACACTAATAGCAACCAAATGCACAACTTCATGAAACAGATTATGCACTATCTCAAAAACCCATAGAAAACCTCTGAAAAGCTAGTCGATACGAGATATCACAGGAATATTCTTTCAAATAAGCCAGACAACGTAATATCGAGAATGAACTGTCAAATAAATTTACACAAGTGGTACAATAGACACCGCCTCGAGCACTCAAATGCCATCTGTCAACATTCAACATGTCAAAATAAACACCCAATTTGTCAGGTAGATATCGAGCTCCCCGAGCCAATTAACTCACGCAACTCTTTCAGATGGGGCTTAAAAAAATTAGAAGACATCACATTACTTGTAACGAATAGCATCTTAACCTGTGGAAGTTACAATCACGTATTTTCTGTTTAAATTCGCTTAGCCATTTAGTAGCGCTTAGGGTAACTAAGGTGAGTTAGATTACTAGGGCTAACGTAAGTAAAAGTACAAAAATAGAGACTAACGTTGAAATGACCGCAACACGGTACTATACAGAAGCTAATTTTGACTCAGTCCATATATTTGCATCAAGCTTAGACACCTTTATCTGTGAATCCCAGTTTTGAAAATTTTTATCAACTTCTGGGTCACATTTGCGCTATTGAGGCTATGAAGACTGCTACTTTAAACAAACATTATTAAAATAAGAAATTCCTATTTAGCAAAATATTATTTTTTGACATTTTTCAGTTCTGTCAAGATCTTAGTTCTTCGTGTGCAATTCCTTGTCATAATAAAATCTGGAGAAACTATTTATTACCTACAAAAGTATTAAATACAAAAAAATATGCCCTTGAGTGAGCCTGCAACCCTTAGAGGGCGCGTCCCTAGGTAGCGGATTAGGTAATTCCCTCCAACTATGGGCGAAGTAAAATACCGCGGACGAACAGGCCTGATCAAGAAAATGGACTTCAAAACGTCCTCTACTATTCGGGCCATAATACTGCGATGTGGATGGGAACGAGAATGCACTGTATTAGTATTCCTATGAGAAGCACTTCGTAAGAGACTAAAAGTCTTGCTATCACAAATCAATCTGCAGACCTATTTCAAGAAATAAAATTCTAAGTCGTGATTTTAAACCGAAAACGTGGGCACATTGAATATCAAAATTGAGAAATAAAAACAGATTCGTAACAACGATAAGCACCTTCGAAAAGCATTCATAAGGCATACGACAAACACTGCTTACCAGAATTGATCTGACAATATCATATAAACATCATAAAAGAATCGTAAAGCCACATGATGTCTACGTAAAACATGTCAAATGTTTAGTTTAATATTGCAAGCTACTCGAAATAATCATAATATAACGCGAGAGTGTTACATAGACCATTTTGCGTGCCAGGGTATAATTAAGTCAACGATTGCAAATTCTCAGTTACTTCCACATGACTGGAATATTTTCACTAATTAAAATATACAATAATCTCTCATCAGGTTATTATTTAAAAGTTCAACCAAGTAACGCCGGCAATAAAAAGATTTTTAAATGTTGGTCAGTATTTCTAACGGGAGATGATTTAATGAACAAAAGAAAATACAGTACGATTCTGTGGTTTTAAGACTTTTATTTTCTGTATTTTTGATATTCATCTGAAATTTGTTAACCTAGTCGATAGCACCACAATAGTTTTACGTGATACAATCGATAGGATAAATTTTACTCTTGGACACGTAATCTTTTTACCCTCCAAAACTTTGTTGCTATGCGGTACTGGTTTCTGTATTGACTTTGGTTGTAAATCTTGATCTTTTTGTTTTTTTTTTTTCAATCGTTTCATTTATTTAAATTCTATATTACTCTATTTCACAGATATAAAAATCCATATGCTACAGTATACAATCACTAGTAAGAGTATAAATACATTCATTGGTATAATACAAACAAACAGATCTGTGTATCCGGAACGCTCTGAAGTTAGTTGCAACCGCCTGTGCGATCTAGCGTGAGACTAGCAAACTAATGCCAGTTTGCTATAAATATAGTTTCAGTTACATAATTATAAATTAATGTAGAATGTACAATTTAATAACAGATACTGTTGTGTTAGAACTGAAGCGCAAATGGGATCATAAAAAGCAAGGGGCGGTAACCCCCCGAATACGGCAACTAGGAATTCGTGAATGGAATTTTAACTGAATTGATAATTTAAAAACAAATATAGTTCAAATATAAATAGGTAAATTGTAATTCATTTTCATCTCATATGAGCACATGGTGCCTACGGGTTAAGGCTAGTTATTTAATAACAGCAGGCAATGCATCTTTTATTTACTAAAACTGTATCAACAGCTATTTCCATTCTAATACAGTAAAATAATTAACCAGTCACTTTCACAAAAGCAAGCAAGACGTTTTCCTAAGTCTGTTTTTACCTTGCGCAGAACTGCTTCAAGATACCTTTTTGAGTGCACATCCTCTATCGACTTACATTACCACAGGTGTGATTGATTTGACATCCCCTCTTAAGACTGTAATTCTACTGGTTGTGTTAGTTGATTACACAAGCCTTTCCTTAATGTAAAATTTTTCATAATTCAAAATCTCGTGTTTGAAAATTTTAGATCAACCCTTGCAGTATGTCGGTTTTCTGCTCGTCACTCATGGCGATTGACTGAACAAAGGTTTCTTCAGATTGAACGTTTTCCAACGCTTCCAGAGGAATATTTGCTGAAGTTAAGAAGTGCTTGGGTGGCCAGCAAAACATGGCTTCCTAAGGTGATCAGTGTTTTTCATCAACTGAATGTACCTTAAGCTTTTAATCCAGCATGTAATTTGGTTGTCCTGCATCCAAGTTGTTAACATATTGCCTATATCTTGGTTTACACGCTCTGTGTTGTTCCGACTAGGCTTTCCGTGAATAATGTTAAAATAAGGCCATAAGTCATTCATTATGCTATCGCACAATTCCTGGGCATTATTGCACTGTATAACTGATGAAGCTACAAACAGGGCGAAAATGTCAATAATATTATCACACACTTCTCCAACCTTCTTTGAAGTCAACGGTTTGAGTATAACGAATTTGGTTATATTGTCTTGATAGACCATCACAAATTTGTAGTTCCCATTAGGATGTGACTGAAAGTGTTTGAAATCCATCTGGCATCTCGAATTTAAATCCTTAGACAACAAAGGCGTAACTACTATCCCTTTCTTTTGGCTCTTTTGCTTTTGTAAACAGGGCTCACACAAACTCAAATACAAGAGAACATTTTTATAAGTGATATTTTGGTACTTAGCTTTCAAGATTTCATTATTCGGTCTCTGCCTCCATGCCCAGTAGAAACATGAGCCTCGTGTAGAATGTCAAATAACTCACCATCATGGACGAAGTACTTAAGGTTGCCAGATTCGGAGACGGGAAAGATTAACTTAGCAACTCCATTTATTTCTAAAACGTTGTATCTCTTTAAAAACTTATACTTATTACCTTCCTTTCTCGTCTTAACATTCAGTTTATTAACCTTGGCGATTAGGGCTTCATATTTTAACTTACACATCGAAACACTTAAACCTAGACGACTGGCGCTCAAGCAGGAGCCTTTCGTAAAACAGCGACGGTTTTGCCATATCGAAAGTGTTTCACACATTAGAGATGTAAGAACCGTGAAGTATAAACGTACGATTCGCGCAATTTTTGGTGCGAATCCCAAGCAATGTCTGACAAGCTACCCTTGTAACTGTTCTCGAGATTCCACAATGACTGCGCAGTCAACGCAGGTGATCGTATATATTCACTGGTGAAAGTACAGTGTTCAGATGTCGAAGGGGACGAAACGGGGCCTATGCCCAGGGCGTCAACATAAGCTCTGAATGATTATAATATGGCTAAGTTGGCAAAACCTGATGCGACAATAGTTATTGGTATACCGGGGCCCTGAAGTTTAACTTTTTATCACGAATGTGGATTTTAGTTGCAGAAGCCCGCCCGTAGGGTCGAGGCAAATAAACCACATTTGTAACCAACTCTTGAAGGTTATGTTGAAGTTTTCTGTCTGCATCTGTCACCCCGCTACCTTCAAAAAGTCATAATAGTTATGTACTATACAGGTGGGATAAGTGCATCATTAATATACGTGTGTGTAAGTTACAAACGAGTTCGTAGCACACGTTAAATATGTACGTATAGAAGTATATTAATGATGCATTATCATACATGTATTGTACAAAATTTTATCTATAACTTCCCAAAATTGAGAAAAGTGCATTAAGAAGAATTAAAAATATTTTGATAGGCAAATGTCATTATGTCATTCATTTGACACTATTTCAGTTAGGTAATGAAGTCATTACACCACTAGTGGTGTAATGGAAGTTCATTACACCACTAGTTGTGTAATGCAATTCATTACCTAACGGAAATAGTGTCAAATGGGTGACGTAATAAGTCCTTATCAAAGCTGTTGTAGATAAAGCAATATATTGATGTGATCATTAAATTATAAAGCATTCAATAACTACACAATAATAAAGCAGCTTAAAATAATGTTTCTAAAAGGAGTGATGGTTTCGTTTTATTATTGGAATTTCGGTTTCTTACAACGGTATTTGCAATTCATTTGCATTTAACAGTCAATTGTAGAAGTTAATGTACTGGTATGTACCCGTTTATATTGTCATACACCTAAATAGTGTGATAGACCATATTTAGTGTGAAATTAAAAACTTAGTGAGTGCATCGATTACTACTACACAAGGATGTGCTGCTAACCACAACGAGGATAGCTGTAGCAGAGATCTGGCGAATAGCAGATTATAGAAGATAAAGAGATCGAAGATAGAAGCTTACAAAGTGAGTCTATTAACCTTCAACTTAAAACAAGACACATATAAAAGGAAGGTAGTAATATAAAATATATCTGCTACTTACAGAGTTACTAAAATTTAATTCAATTGAATCATAAATTAGATAATCATAAAATTGTAAACAGACAGTAATATTAATCTAAAATGGGTTTAACTGAAATTAACTATTTATCAAATATTATTAACAAAGGCAGATATTAATTGCTTAATAAATACAATTGTCCTATATGTTGCATTATAGTTATTCATTGTTTATGTCTTAATCTGATTTTAATAGTAACCCTGAGATAGAGTGGAATAACTAAGGTTATTATAATTGCACGCAAAAGACTGTGGACAAAAGATAAAATTTAAATCAAAATTTTAAATAAAACCCTGAGAATAAGATTTAAATTAAATAAAATCAAATAAAAGCTATTTGACCGCAGCATTATTATACTTCACTTCCGATTTCTGGTATTTTAATGACGATTTCGAGGTACTTCTGATTTCAACAAAAAAAGATGAAAAATGAAATGTCTGTTTGTAAATAAGAACTATTCTCATGTATTGCTATGCCACAGTTACCAGGAACAAGATTTACAGACATATTTTTTTTGATATTGTTATTCTTTCCCCCGTACAAAATAAAAGATGGACTAGTCAGATCACTCATTTTAGAATTACACACGTGTAAAATGTACATGTTAGTAATTTATATAGGACTTTAGGTCGTACGTTACAGTAATAAAGTAGCTCTATAAACTAACCAAATGTAAAATAAATGAGCAGCTTTATTTTTGAAAATTAAAAATAATAAAACGGCACGGGAAATTATGCTTAACCATGACAGGACGACGATGACGATGACAAATAATTTACGCATCAAAACTCCAAACCTAGAATTTGAGCAAATAGGCTAAGCTGTTTATGCTGCTGCAGCTTATGTGCTTATCAGATGAATTTTCATGTTTGTTTTGCAAAAATATTTTAACATTGAGCGGTGAAAATCTGAAAAAAACATGTCAAAAACGTTTGTGTTGAATACAAACAAAGTTTTTGACAGTTTTATATACAACCAGAAGAAAATGTTAGGTCTACCATCGTCAGGCAAACTCTTAGACAGCATTTCACATTTTGCTTTTTTTGTTTCGATCTGAATCTGAATTTAATAAATTTAAAAATAAAAAAACCGCACATATCGCGAAACAACGATCACGGAAACCACCTAAAACCTGAATCAGAGCAGACGGCCACGGGAATCGAACCTATAACCTCCTGAATGCTAAGCAGACGAATTTAGATAACTCTCTTTTACATAAAAGGAATTTTTTGTTTTTTGGATATAAATCAAATATGTACTAGCTTTGCTCCAATTTAACCGACCCTGTATTTCTTGCCGTTTTCGAAATTCTAAAGGTAAGCATTGAAATTGGATAACCCTGTATATAGGGTAGTCATTCTTGTCACATATATTCGTAAGTTTCTAATGAAGTTGTTTCAATTTTACTGTCAAATAATTCCATAGTCACTAGCGTTAGAATGAAGATTAAAGTTGCTGCTTGCAGAACGTTTTTCTTAGAATTCAATGAAATCAACAAAAATCTCAATACAGCCTAACTTTTCCAGGTGTTTACAAGTTTCTGTTATATATCTTAAAATTAAGAGGGGCAAGAAATTCTGGATGATTCTATTGACTAAAACGAAGAAAATTGTATAAGAACTCAGTCTTTTGTTGTAGCGCTAATAACTATGGCATTATTTTACATTAACAAATTCGCCGTCGCTGATTCGCGGTAAGTCAAATTCGCCGTCTACCCAATTCGCCGTTGCCGATTCGCCATAAGTTAAATTCGCCGTCTACCCGATTCGCCGTCGCCGTCCGTATTTTTTAAATACTTAAATAATAAAGAAATAATCTGTCTGTGATTCTTTTAAAACTCTTTCTAATTATTACTAAACTATGCAAGTGTTGCTCAAAGAATTTCCGGAACTTCTTGCGTTGAACTTATAAGCTATTGCTCTATTTCAAAGCAATACAATTGCAGTTGGACTTTATAAAATGATCGACCCTACGAGCGCAGTAGTGATAATGTGTGAAACATATTTTTAATTTTTTTGTATTTTATATATACTGAATTGAGGGTAGCATTTTTATTCATTTGAAACCGCCGTCAGCGAATGTTCCGACGTCCTAGACCTATTTCACGAAGGTATTTCAATGATAACTGAAATTAATAAATTGAAACTTACTAACATAAGAAACGTAAAAGTTTAGCTTCTTCGTCATTGTATTTCGTTCTGTAATAAATTGCAGTTTTGGAATTTAAATTTAAAAATATTTTTTGCAGAGCAATAAGTAAGAAATAAAAGTTTTTTTCTCCTTGTATATTCTTGAATACCTAGGATCTTATACAGAGGGTGGGAAGTTGTTTCAGGCACGAGAGGTGTCAAATTGTTACTTTTCCTGGGGCACCAAAATACTTCGATTCAGCTCTGGCTTAAGTTAGTTACAATTTCTAAGCTTCGACGCTTACTGACTCACGTACAATAATAACGTAATCAAATTGTTATAAATATCGCCAATAGGACCTAATCATCCTCTCATTCGTTTAATTTAATAATAATAATAATAATCGCAAAAAGACTGCTTTAAGTTGGATTTCTCAAAATGTAGCCGTTATCATCAAAATTATAACAGTTCCGTGAGGGGGGGGATCAACATAATTATGTAATATTGATGTAAAAATTATTAGTTCGAATCTGGCCATAGTCATAATACAGTTTTCAACATGTCCTGTTTTAAAAGCTAAGGTCACATGTTCACCTGAACATTTCTTAATGAAATCCGTTGAAAACCCATCTTTTTAAATTATGAAGGAAGCACCCTGTATCATTCAAACACCTGGTGCGGTACAAAATCAAACATGATAATTTTGTAATGAAGGTTAATTTGTGGGATGTGGATTTTCATATGTTCAAAATGCGGAAATGTATACTCCGGCCCTGTATGACGAAGCTTGAGCAAAAAGCCCACGATCGGGCTTTTCCTACAAAATAGTGTATCCCGTTTCGGTGTCGGCCGATACATAAAATTAACATTCCTAGCCAGAGGTGCCTTCGATTAATTTCAATTTACATAGGTAAACAGCAAAAATCCGCGCGATACATAAAATTATAATAATTTCGAGGCGACCGGAATGGGTGTAGAATTACCCCCAATTAATCGAGCCGGCGACCGCAGATAACCGTCAGATAGCTCACCGAGTACGTGGCGGATGCCCCCGGACTCCGTCTTGCATTAACGACTTAACACCTACCTACGCCGCCTATCTGTGTAAACTATCTCGTGTGTAGTTGATACCGGCTTGCCCAGGGCCGTGTGTAATAACGTGCTTGCGATAACCCACCTGCACGGAGGTAGTGGTGCAACCATGGCCGAGGAATGCGGGACCCAGCGAAACAATTAGTCTTAGTGCACCACTTGTTTGTTGACATTTACCTGGATGGGCTTTTAAAGTGATGCTCTCCGGGTTCCCGTTCCTCAAATATATGGAATAAGGATCTGGCTCTTCTTAAGAGATAAGATGGCGGTTAAATTGGGACAGAGTTGCCCAATTTAGTGTTAGTCGACATTCTGAAAGAAATTGGTCTATTAGTTTTCTGAAAAATAAAGAAAAATTAAATTTCGTTCATTACTGGTGTGCTGTCTTTATTGGGAAAAAAGTAAATCTGTGCCAACTTCAAAAATTTATTTCGATTATTCGAACTATCTGGAACCATTACGCAATTCGGTTTTTGTGGTGGATGCTTGCAATATTAGAATTTTATAGCATTAAATAGTTTTTGTTTTTCTGATAGGTGTCAAAGGTGTACAATATGTTTAGATTGTTTTGCATTGAAACTCGACAATTTAAACTAATTTCGTTACTCTATCTATTAATTGTGATTTATTGTATATTCAGCCTGAGCTGTCTAAGTTTATTTTTTCTATAACGTTTTAATAGAAAATAAGAGATGGATCATGTAATTAATTATACTATAACACATGGTCGCTGCAACATATAAGGCGTAATCTATTCTCAAATGATTACTCTAGCATCATTCTATTCGTTTTCGTGTATAAAACAGTTCACTTAGTATCTCTTCTCTTTTTTTGCCCTAACTTTGGATTCTGGTTAAAGATTTCAAAGCTACAAGTGGAAAAATCTGCGTATTACGTATTCAAACTGTTACGAGACTTTTTCCCGATCTCAAACGGTAAACGTTTAACCTACTAAAACTAAATTTAAACCGACTTACCGTAACATGCGAAGAAAATAATTAAAGAGGGCCAATTGGTTCTATCTGACACGTGAGATGATAAACCACTAAGTGACTCAAACCAAGCCCAACTAGTAAAAATCGATATCTAAAGTATGATAAAATAAACAATTAGTTTCATCTAGTATGGTTATGAAATAGTTCCTAATTTATTAATCCAACTGCGTTTATTATTCAATACCAAACCTGATATTTAAATTTTAAATGGCTTATAGTTGCATTCATAAATTATGAACTATTTTATAGCCCTACCAGATAAAAATTATTTTTGATCATACTATACATATAGTATAACGTATTGGGAGTCTCAATTGTAATACGTAACTTATTAAATTGTACGGGCAATAATTTCTGATGTGGGATCCAAAATGTTAATGCAGTAATTCAGTTCATTTATAATAAATGTTTGCGCTGACTATTATTTATAACCCCCAAATTAATTGTAAGTTTCTTTATAATAAGTGTATCTCATGCAGGTGCCTGCATATATTTCCCTACACGAAATAAAAAATTATACCAACAGTGTGGCAGATTCAAAACTGTTGGGTGACAGTGCAAAAATTAGGTTAGCCAATCAGCAACTTAATTTAACTCACACATAAGCTAGCTTTAAACAATATAAAATGTTCCCATCCCAGAAATCACTCCTGGCAATTAACTTGTTAAATACATTAAAGAATTGGATTAAACATTTAAAATTAACACAGTGAACCCTGGATTTATACAATTTAAAACAACTATAATTTTATGCAAATACAAAACTTGGGTTTCTACAAATTAATTGGATGGATTAGACTAGTTTCCACGTCCTCTTCCGAGCTCATTCACTCTCTAATTCCCTCTTCTAAAATGGTCTCGCACGCCGGATTTCACCCGTCTTTACCTGGTACCAGCCAGAACGCCTTCCATAACTCGGCAGGAACTACGCCATCCTACGCGTAACTCGGAAAAAGGCTACAGCGAAAAATAATGTTAAAACGAAATGTAGAGAAGCATGCAAGAAACAAGAAGTAAGATGCTATAAAGTAGAACAAGACAAACAATTGAAGACTGTCTAAACTAGAGAAAAATTGCAGGAATTTCAAAGACGAGTTTTTTTTTAATTCCTGCAATAAGAAGAATACATAGTAGTAGAAGAATAATAAATTATGGACAGATGGACCGAATAATTTAAAGAGCAGTTAAACCACCAAAATGAGGAAGGAGAGTTGATCATCAGACCAAACAGACGCATGGAATTGTATGGAACCCATATAAATAGATAAGCTTCACGACTGGAAAATATAACCAACAGCACCAGGTCAACACGGGTTAAATTCAGAGTTGATGATATGTTTGGGTGAAGAAATAGCAACGAAAGTACAAGCGATAATAAAAGAAATATGGGAAATAGAACAGGTGCCAACGTAATGGAATATAGCATTGTTGTGTCCGATATATAAAAATCGGGAGTGTGCTCCCCTAGACTTTCTCGCAAATACCTTGAAGCAAACTGGTACTTTACTTGAATGGATACCGCTACCTGTTTAGGTAAAATGCCACTTCCGGTTAACCGATCATGCTGAAATGTAATATCTGGTAGTTTTTCTACATAAGAAATGTATGTACAAAATTTTGTTCAAATATCTCGAAGCAAACTGGTACTTTACTTGAATAGGTACCGCTACCTGTTTAGGTAAAGTGCCACTTCCGGTTAACCGATTTCGCTCAAAATTTGATAGGAATTTACAAATTTTGAATAATGACTATGTACATAATTTCAAGGGTCTAGCTTATTTCGTTTTTAAGTTATCGTGTTCACACACACAGGCATACACATGCACACACACAGACATAATTCGAAAAATGGTTTTTTCGGACTCTAGCAGGTCTAAAACGGTAAGGTTCGTCAAAATCTCGAAGTCGATTTTTTTGACGATTACAATACTTTCTCTATACTACCGCATGCGAGAAAGTAAAAAGGGGACAAATTAAATTGTGATAAGTACAGCTTAGTGTACAAAATCATTACAACAGGCATAGCTCACAGGAAGTAGCAATACACAAAATGAATACTTGGAGACTACCAAAGTGGTTTCAGAAAGGGTAGCTACGCATTTGAACAACCGATCAAATCTGCACAACAAGATGTCCCTTAGAAAAGTGTTACAATTACGAAAACAACAATACATAGACTTCAGAAAGGGTATAACAGTGTGGAAAGAGGTAGCAAAGTGTGAATTAAGGATACCCAGTAAACCAATTAGGCCGACGATGATAATACTAAACTATACCAAAATAAGGAAAAAAGTAGCGACAGCCACGTCAAGAGAATTTGAAGTCAAAAGAGGTCTTAAGCAGGAAGACCCATTAGCAACGACCTTGTTTAACATCACTCTGGAAAAGTACATAAGATCTGTTTAACACAAACCCATAGGTGTTTTAATGGGTGTCTCAGAATGAATTGCTTTTTTAAAAAAATTATAGCTCGCTTGTTATTAAAACTTTTAATCAATTAAACTCAGGAATACAATTAACTCTTGGAAATTAAACCTCAAAGATAATATCATCTAAATGTTGCCCTTGGCGTCTTATGCACTCCTCCAAACGGTGTCTTGCATTTATTAGAACTTGTCTGCAGAGTGCTTCGGTAATTGCTGTGATTTGATCCAGTATTTGATGCTTAAGTATAGTTGCAAATTCCTCGGATGATTTTCGTACACTTTACTTTTAATACTGCCCCACAAGAAGAAATCAAATTAGTGGATAGACTTTGATTAACATATTGTAAATTATGTTGGTTCCAAAACATTCTCTGCACTTGCACATAAGAATAAGCATTTTCATAAAATGCTCGTATACAAAAAGTACGCTGTTCTCCACTAAAACGCTCCATTTGGACAGAAACTCCAAAAGATGTTAATCAGAACTCCGACGCTAAAAAATTTCTGACACTGACAGTTTCCCCTAAATCTTAGAAACAAAATCGAAATTAATTTTGAGACACCCTTTAGTTGTTGCTACTTCCATAATACTTACAAGTCCCGCAACGTTGAAAAAATCTTATAAAACAATAATAAAAACAACAGTGACCATAGTAAAGGAGGGAGGACATCTATGAGAAGAAACCAGAGGGAATATCGTTGAGAAGAAGGTACATAAAGAGATGAGGCGAATACTTGGGGTAGGGCTTAAAATCATTGAGAGTGCGGAGATAGAAAATTAAAGTCGAGGAGTGTAAAACAAGCCAATGAACTGTAAAGAGGATAATGTCGGAATAACTCGTGCATACAGTCATAGATTTTGTATAAATTCTGATGTTTATTTACAATAGCCTTACCGAGCTCTGCGTAATAGTGGGCACCACGTCTGCTTAGCATTCGGGAAGTCGTGGGTTCTATTCCCGTGGCCGTCTGCTATGATCAGGTTTTTATGTGGTTTTCCCTAGTCAACAGTGCCGGGGCAGTATTCCTGGCCTGATGGAAGAAGCTGGCAGTTGTTGATGGCGGAATGCAAGATAGCAAGAATACCCACAAAAGAAGATGTGTTGGACAGAAAAAAGCGTTCTATACACGGTGCCCTATAAAAGACAAGATTCGATTAAAGAAATAGCTTGAATAAATCTTACATTTTAAAATTAGTGTCACATGTACAGGGTGCCTCAAAAAGGGTAGATATGGTGCATACTAATGTATTATTTTTAAATGAAACACCCTGTAGTTTTCGTCATTAGTGAAGCCAGTTTGGATCCTGTTGTCTGTCCCAATTTCTTTGACATTTAATGCTGCTTCATGAAGTTACGATTTTTTACTTCCTTTTACGATGCAAAAATTCATGAACATTTACGAATCGAGATTTTTGTGGATATGTTCATTTTTTGTGTCTTCTGATTCGGAAAAATTTGTTTTCGAAGTGTCTGTCAGCTTGTCTGTGTTCTTTCTACATCCCAGACGGTTGAAAATTATATGTTCGTTTTTAATATAAATTCGGAAATCCCATGATTTTCTGCGAAAACCGGCCAAGCAAAAGTGGTATTTTACGTTATGTTTTTTTTTTTCGTTTTCCGGGAAATTGATGAGATAACAAAATATTAAAATAGTGTTGTAGGTGTATTACATCCATAATCTATACCATAAAAGCGGTGGTCTCTTTCTTTGTATGTATTCATGCATCTTTGTTCGCCATTTCCTCCGAAGATACTGGACAGATTAAATTGTACGATAGCTTAAAATTTTGCTAATTTTTAGACTAAGATCGTAGCCGGTTTTTATTTTCAAAAAAAGTAGGAGAAAGTAAAGTAAAATTAAATTATATGTAATTTAATTAAATCGTATAATTATCGAAGCGAAGCATAGCTCGGGTGATTCACTAGTACGTGCATATTGTGTGTAACATTTGTAAAGAATATAGTTTTTGAAAAAAAATCCTTACTTTTCTTGTTCCCGTTTAATTTAGTTTGGCCCTGTATATTTTTAGTCATTATCACTGTCATCTGAAATTTCTGTGTCCAAGTTACGCAGTAAAAGAGCCGTGTGATGGCCACTCCTCATTTTTTTTCAAAATAAGTGTTAGTTAATAGTAACAGTTTATTTAAATTTCAATATACACTACATCATTTGTTAATATTTCGTAAAAATATAAGTTTCCAAAATTATGCTACTAAATATATATTAAAAATCATTTTCAAATCTATTTTCTGGAATAGTATCCCGAATACTATTCATAGTCAAAGTTAACTTGATTATTTTTGGGTGGTACCACTTACCACCAATGGTCATTCGTGATACCTATTTTCCCAAAAATAATGGATACAACTTTGACTACTTATGGTAGTATATGTCATTATTTATTAAAATTCTGATTACTTGCAATACATTTTTTTGATTCTCAAGTTATTAAACCAACATATTCAGAAATAAGACATTTCGATCTAAATTTGTTAATTTACAATAACCCTAAGGGTGCTAGATTTACAAAACGTATTAAACTACGACATAAACTAAAAATGTATGTATTAATAGAGCATAAACATATAATTATTGAACAAAAAAGCACATACCCACACTTTTAGCCCAACAGTTCAAGATGTCTACCATTTTGCGCCAGATGTAATTCTTTTATTTTTGCTAAGGATCATCTCACTATGCTGAGCAGATCAAAAATAGTGCTTTTAAAAGACTGTTGCCTCCTTTCCACCATATCTTCCCAAGTTGTGGACGTAAACCGGTGGACACTGGATTTAATAGTGCCAGACCTGGTGCAATTTAATAAACAAATTTAAAAATTAACAAATGATTGATTATATCAAACCTTGTTTTCATATACACGTTTCAGGAAAATTTTCGTTAATATGTTGCCGGACATTTGCGTCAAAATGAGGTGATGCAGCATCCAGCTCTAGCCACATCTGATATCTTATAAAGCTGGGAAGTTACCGAGTCAATCATGAAAAATCGTATCTTAGAAGGGTAAAAAAAACTTTGTTCGTTACACGACCCTCAAAAATGTGTGGACCAATAATTACTCCATCCCACGTATTGTCACTCTACTTGGGTTGATCATAATTATTGACCTGCACAATATACTGATTTTGGTTAGCGTAATAATGATAAGTAATTATGTGTACTAGCAAAATAATGTCTGTGGAATGCACTTTCATCAGAAAAAAGTATTTTCTGTATCTTAGTTTTGCACCCACTATCAAACAGTTATTTTTGTCTCAAAACCATTTTCGGCCAGTCCTTGATGTAATTAAACATGGCATTGATGATATTTATTTGGTTTAATACATTTTTATACTTAGCATTTTTTTAGTTTTAAAGTTTTATATAATTCTCTTATGTGGTCTGGTGATTTTCCACAATTGTTAAAGGTTACTGCCAACTCATTTTTTTAATTTTGGTTTTCTTTTTTGGCATACGTTTAAATCGTTCTTTTAGGTTTTGTAGCACCTTGTCGTCAATAGTTAGTGTGTCTCCTATCCAGAAACTTTTGGGCATATACTTCTGACTGTGAAAGATAGTTTCCCTCGCATTCACCAATTACATAAATCATTTGCCAGCTTAAATTATAAAAAATAATTCCTTATATTCACTTTAAAAGGGCAATAATATATTCTACATAAAACTCCTTTTTGCGTTTCCATTTGTTTGTGGCTTCTTTAAAAAAATAGTGGTGTCTCAGAATAACCACACCGAGGGTTCACGTCTCTATTCCTAAACATGTCTATTTGGAGCCTCAATGGGCGAGCGGTCCCGACGCTGGCAGTCGAGGTCACATCAGTAAGAGGTCGGGTGATCGATAGAGTTCGACTCCCGGTCGGGGCGCTCCGCTTGTCACTTAGTTAAGGTACTAGCTGAAACCCGCGGCAAATGCCGCATTTAAAATCTAGGACGAATTTAATAACTTTTGTTGCACTAAAGAAAGTGTTAAAACCACGCTAGAGAATGGCAATAAGGAAAAGTTCCAAAAATAGCTATTTTTGTATTAAGGGCGTGAAGGAGGCGATTTTGGCCCGCGGCGGAATTATAAGCCAGAGGCCCGAAGGGCCGAAGGATTATCAAACGCCAAAGGGCCAAAATCGCCGTTCACGCCCGAAATGCAAACAAGATTTTTTGTAAAATCCACCATAAAGCTTTGAAAAATAAATAGCACGATTCGTTCTCAAAAATCAAATTGTTGTTGGTTGCCAATGTGATGCTGGTTTTTTAGGCCTTAGGGCGCAAAAGGCATTATTTACGCCCGCAAATTATTTTTAGGCCTTAGGGCGCAAAAGGCACTATTTTAATACGATTTTACAAAAAATATATTTTCAAATGGAAAGTTTCTGGAAAGGGAACGCTCGCCTCTGGAGAGCGTTTTATGGACATTCTTGGATAGCCTCCGGGCAACTTTCTTTCATATTGGATACGGCCAATACTGCTGAATTGAATAGTGTCTTCTTTTTCTGTTCAGTATTAAATGGTAAATGGTACAGTACACGCAAGCATGAAAGATAAGCAATACCAAAGAGCATATGTTGAGGTAAGATAAATTTTAGCTTAAAAAGTATAATTGTTTAAAATACTGATTGCTGCTTCAGATCGATTCTAAGCAGCAACGAATACTAAGTATATATTTTTACTTTGTAGATCTTCCTCGATGAAGACAAAAACATAACCTCAACTTCTTGCACATGTCCTCGTGGACAAGTTTCATGTCACCATGTTGCTGCACTTGCACTATTTGCCCATTATAATATGTATATCAGTTACAGATAGGGTTGCCAGAAATGAAAATGTCAAAAATAGAAGAATTAACTTGAAAATATAGAAGTTTCAAAAAATATATAGAAGATTCAAATAAATCATTATTACTATAATTACATTAGGTATAATTACTAATGTATTAAAAATAAACACATATTAAACATATTCAGATATATGAAAATTATAACGTTAAACATTATTTTAAATTCAACTCAAAAAATGAAACATTAAAACATAAAATATCACTTTAAACTGAACAACTCAATCCTCTTCCTCTAACTATAAAAATAACTCGAAAATACAGTAAAATAAAAAGCCTTTAAAAACCATACTTTGAATTTTTTCGCATGTCTGCCAAAACTATTTTATTTTCTTTGACAAAATCAAAAAATTTAAGCAATTCCTTTCAAAATTAATTGATATTAGTAGTTCTGCCCTAATTAATTCTGTAGAACATCGATTCCTGAGAATCGTTCCACTTGTTCCCCATAATAGAAATACCCGTTCTACAAAAGCGGAAGTAGCCGGCATGCTTAAAATAAGAGACAGTATTTTAAATATATTGGGCAAATCTGCCTTTTGAAAAATTATTATAAAAATTATTATAAAAATATTAGTATTACTATTACTATTATCGTCAGTTTGATGACTTTGATGTAAAAATTTTATCGTCTTGTTAAGCTGGGGATTGAAACGAAGAAAATTCACCAATCTTCCCTCTTTCTTTATCCTGTTGTGTGGTGCTGGTATCTGTATTAATATAGACGCACTCGAATTTTTCCACCGTATAATTTCTACCTCGCTATTCAACTTATGCCAAGGGTTTGTTTCTCTGCTGAGCAGGTGTGTTCTAAGCAGATGTGGGCCAAAAACACGGACAGATGTTTTTGCCGGTGCAGATAATTTTAAGATTATTCTGTGATTTTAAGTAAAATAAGCTTCATGGCCTTTGTATGTGTGTATTATCGAAACCTCATTTTACCTTGAATCCGGTGCTTTATGCTTCTTGGCCTTTCAGTCACTATAACAACGAAATCTGTGAAATTTAGTTAAAATAAACAGGAACCAAGTGATTCTGCCAAATTCTGAATCTATTATGTACAGTGACCGCCAAAAAGTCGGCCTAATATGGGAAAAAAATTATTTTGATTTTTCAAAACAACTTTTTACGTCAATAATTTGTGCTTGTCTAAAAACCTATTTAGCCCCTATCATATATACCGAGTGATTTTTACTTATTTAGAAAATGGAGTTTTCCGAAATTGTCAAATCCAAAAAGTGCTATTTTTAGGAAACTAAGTAAGATTTCAATCAGATTTTTTAGAGTGTGTTATTTTTAGCTAACTAAACAATTCCAGGCCAGAAAACTCCTATTTTTTATAACTTTAGCTAATTATTAATTTTTGAAATTTTTAAATATTTTTCAAAATTTCACATACCAAGACTTAATATTAAAATCAAAAATTTTTATGTGAAGACTAAAGATTTATAAGTGGAAAAAATAATATAAAATGTTAATTTCTTCTTTAGATTTTTTATCATTTACCGAAAAGTAGTATGTTTGCAGAATTTTTCCGTTTTTATGCAAGGCGCCTTTTTAGGAGAAATATTTTTCAATTCTAATTGATAGCTATTTAAATGGCTTCTAGAAACTCTAATCTAGCCCTGTTAATGAATTACTGTTGCAAAAATCCTTTAAATGTTTTCTTATAGTTGTCCAAATGAGATTTTTCTCTATCCAATTTACATTTCTAAAAAATACTAATTGTCGGTAAATAATAAAAAATGTAACGAAGTAATTAACATTTTGAATTATTTTTTTGAAAAAATTACTCTTAAAGAGATGAAAAGGGGTAAACTGTGTTTTCACGAATTCGTCAGTATCTCTTAGACCCGGTAAAATATCGACTTGGTGTTTGCTTGCATAAGTATCCGATGCAAATGTCTAAAAACTCATTTCGGGATTTTACCCTAATCAACCCTTAAAGTTCGAATCTGCATTCGGGGTGAAGTATAGAACTCCTTGTATCTCCTGTGATTGTTAAGTTAAAGCATTCTTTTTTGGTATATAGATGTGTTTTTTAAATCTTTAGAAAAGGGTTTTAAAGTTTTTTTTAATTTCACCACTAAAGCGGTACAAACAGAAAACCGAAAAAGGGGTAGGGGGGGTTAGAATGATTTTTTTCGCTCTGGGTTCATTTCAGTATAAGACTGACTGAAATAATTTTTCGAAATTTTACCCCTAAGGGGTGAAATGGGGGTAAACTGTGTTTTCACAAATTCTAAATATTTCATAGAATAAAATGGGAGGATTTCTAAAATTCCACCCCCCCCCCCCCAAGTGGTGGAAATGGATATATGCTATAATATATGAATACAACATTTAATAAGTACATTAGTAGTAAATTAAGCAAGAAAGTATATACGTATTACGTAAAAAACTAATCTGTTACATTATTATTTGTAATGTACGTGAAGATATAAACTACAATTCAATTTTTAAAAAAGTTTTCGGTAGCGGAAATGAACACGGGTCTCCTGGGCGAGAGTCAGGTATCCTAGCATATACACTATACAGGGTTATAATTTCTCTTCTTCAACCAGCTATATACTTCCCAGATTCATGATATTTAAGCCAAAATGTACTTATTTTAATGACTGAATTTTTATCAGTAATAATGTATTAAGGGCAAATGATTTTGCCGGTGAAAATGTTTTGCGAAAGTTTCTTGTTTTGGCAATGTCACAAGACAAACTAACTTTATAGATGAGGGGAATTTGTCAAAGTTATTTTGTTGAGGGCATTGCCAAAAAACAACAAATCTTGAGTAAAACGTGTTCCGAGCAAAATCATGAGCCCGAAACACATTTCGTGGAGTATTTCCCAAATATGGGTTAATTTTGTATCAGTATACAATGAATATGACATTTATACTATATATTCACAATGACAGTTTAATGACGCTTTTCAAATGCCACATTGCTTAAAACAACATATTTGGTGGTTTCCATGGATACAAGTGGTAAAAGAAACTGATAAAATTTCAAGGAAAAATTTTGATTTTTTGCCACTATAAAAACACCGTGATTGGTTGAATTTTGGAAAATTATGGCGTTTGATTGGATAATAGGAGATGCGGGAAATAGTCACTGAAATTAGTTCAACAGTAAATTATTATTCAAATATTAACACATTGGAAATGAGATTACCACTTTATAATAGATTATTTAAGCATTACAAGATACTATCAAACAAATTATTTTTAAAATTGTTTTATTTATACATTGCATATCTACATTCAACAGTTTTGTGTTGAACGTGATAATTAAACTATTTAGGTGATCCTTATAAAACATCTATAAAATAATGCTTTTTAAAGGAGCGCATCCAGCGACAGGGCCGTATCAAAGTTAGAAATAAATAGTAATTTTGATTAAAATTAATATTATAAAATATTTTAGTTATTTAAAACAACGGTTTTGTAACTAAACAATCAAAAGTAACGATTAACGCGTACAGCAGCTGAACAAGTCAGGTTAAAATTTTTTTTTATGTTTAATAATCTTCATATCGTTTCCATAAGGCTGCATATTGTACGACTATACAGTGTCGTAAAAAAGTCTGGAACACCTGAAATATCTGGCTTTATTTGCATTTTTCTCGAAAATTTTTTTATGCAACTTCATAAAACTTTTATACTACAATACTCAAAACGATGTGCTCTTCCACTTCCTCGAACAAAATATTTTGGTTATCATTTTAAAAAAATGCTCCAATTGACCCTGCTGGTGTACGCCACTGTATATAGTTCTAGAGTATTTCAAAAGATAGCAAATTTAGAATGCTTTTTGACCCCTTCAAGCGGTTTTGCCACAAAACAGGATTTGCAAGATATTTCAGGTGTTCCAGACTTTTGTACAACACTGTATAATATTTTTATAAGAGACTGTGAGTTTGTGACAATGTAAAGCAAATTGGTTCCCCACAACTCTATAATATAACTGTTATAAAAGTAAGAGAAACGTCTACTTTAATGACAGATTTTAGTAGTAATGACTTTCAAGACGGTTGCGGAAAAACATTCTTTTTCAACCTAAAAATAAATATTCTTCAACAATTGTTTTCTTCATAATTCATATTTCGTTCTAAACATTTCTGTTCAGCTATTAATTATTACGTATAGCAAAACAGCTATGAATCCGAGCTCTAATAATAATCATTCACTGTCACTCGTATTCGCGATTTACCGTATTGTAAATTTCGCATTTCCCATTGCATTGCAAAACGTGGATATAGTTCCGTACGTGGGACCTGAAAATAAAATTTAAAGTCCCACACGGGCGAAGTTTTATCACACGTTTGTGCGGTCTTTCCTCTTGTACTCTTATCCGTTCCTCGTTCTTATAGTGTGTCGGTCAGCTGTTCTGTTCATCGATGTAAATTATATTGTCGTCTGCTATTAACGTTATTGATTGATAATGGCAACTTCATATGAATTAAAGATAAACGATGCCTTTAACAGTTATGAAGAATTAAATGAAGCCATAATGTTACATGAAAAACAGAATGAAGTACAATTTTCGAAACTAAATTGCAAAACTCTTGACAATGCTAAAAATCACTGCCCCAAGTTATACAGTATCGCAAACTCAACATTAAAGTATTATGTTATAAAATACTTTGCATTCACGAGAAAGTTGAAATTATTAATTTTCAAAACGACGTATATAGTAATTGCCAAACACCAATAATTTGGTATTGAACGAAGGATTTGTAGAACACGATTATTACAGTAATAATAATCTACTAGTAGTAGAACATGATTGCCCAAAGCACCAAAAATTTGGTAGACATTATGAGCGAAGAAAATGTTAATAATATTCTATAATTCGATTAATCCCATTCTGTAGAGACAAAAGAAGAAATCGTTTGTGATATGAATTATTCAGAAATTGTTGATGATCGATCATGTTTACATAACATTTGTTTGCCGGTATGTTATAAGCATTTACTGTTACGGACATTTCTTAGATTTTAGTAATCACATATTTTTAGGAAGCAATAAAATCTCGAGGTAGACCTAGAGGAAGATCGCTAACAGCTATTGGTTTACCAAGAAAGAAAGAAAGGAAAAATTAAAGAGCCTCCAAAATTACTGCAAATCAATACTGTATCTTGTATTTTATGGAAGATCACACAATACTGATTTATTATAGGCATTTGTTAGTGTAAAATTCTTATTAATATATAGGTAAAAAGAAAAACATATATTTTGTTGCTCATTCTATCTAGTAGCTTTCTATTAAATTATTATCGGTTTTGCAATCGGTTTTTATTAAATAACTTAAAATATTCATTTACCTACGTCTCTACCTAATAACATTTTAGAAATTATAGTGCAAAAGTATATGAAAGTATGTCGGGATTCTAACGAATAATTAGCAATCCCGTACCATAGGACAAACGGGCAAACGCGTGATTTTAACTCCGCCCGTGCGGGACTTTAAATTTTATTTTCGGGTCCCACGTACGTGCCATGTTCACAACCTTGGTTTTGTATATGGCTTTGTAACGACAATACGACATCTGTCGTACAATGCCTAAACTATTTATACGCTATTTATGTGGAAATTTATCAGGTGTCTGCAAAAACAGCACCGATAACCGACATTTGGCGTTGTAATATTCGTCCTAAATGACAACAGCTTGAATTTATTTAGGAATCACGTACTATCAATAATTAAACGTCAGAAATAGTTCACTGAGGTCTTAAATGAAAGATCAAAAATCGTATATTCCTGTAAGCTATTTTACAGTTTCTGTTTTCTATTTTTCACAAGTAAATTTTACTGTTGGATGACAGAAATACAAATGAAAAATGCCTACAAAAGCGTCGATATTTTGAATACAATTTTACAGCGCAAGCGAATCTGTTACCATTTATAAAATAGTTTACGCCGATCTGCCAACATTCGTCTTTGAAATGAAGCCTTGTTTAATTTCATACGACGCGTGTGAATCGACAATACGTGATTCCTATGTATCAATCTGTCCCTATTATTTCAACATAAGCCAAACGCCAGCCTTAAGCAAATCAATCTCATCAAACAGTTGATCCATATTTAACTGCATTATCTGGACAAATTTGTCTGGAATTGCTTCAACTATTGTATTAAAATCATCATACTTAAAAACGGTATCTTTATTAATTTTAAATATTGAAACTTTTGCTAGCCAAGTGTTTTTTTGAAAATCAAACCATTTATTTATGTAATTAATGGCCGAATTCAACACTTGATAGAACTGTGAGTCTAAGTTATTCGATACAGTCTTATTCTCAATTTTTTTCAGTTTTGAATTAACCAAGAATCCAAAAAAATGTTCGTCCATTCTTTTTTGTAATTTCGTACGCAAATTATCCATTATTTCATAAACATCTATAACAGATATTTTGGAACCTTCAAGAAGTTTAATGGCATCTTCAAAGATAGTTAAAAAATTATTACAAAATAATAAATTAATTTCAGGAATTTCACATGGATTTTCATGTTCATACTCTCTTAAATCTAATAATTTTTTAATATGAATAGGGCAATCATTTATGCTTTGGAAATATGAAACAATAGGTGCCCAATTTTGAAGCAGCCTTCCAATACACGGATTCAAAGATAGCCACCTTGTTGTAACATGATGTAACACATCTTTGAAATCTTGCTCAACAAAGTCAAAAAATCCCTTAAGGGCATCTCTGCGTTTCGCTGAAAGAGAAAAATGAGAATATATTTTTAAAATTAAATTCTCTACATCTAATTCTAGTTTATCTATTGAGTGTTTGACAGCGTTGTGAAGTATATGCGCGTGACAGTTAGCTTTAAAAATATCTTCATTTTTCTCCTTGAGTCTCGTATATAGTGAATTATGCACACCAAAATTGGCATTGCAATTGTCCGCGCTTAAACAAGTAAGGTGATCAATTGACAAATTCAAAGTTTGCAAAGAGTTCATCACAATGTGAAACATTCCATTGGCACTTTCATCAGAATTTTCGACGAAATCTACTAATTTATTTTGTACTCCAAATTCTGATGTAAAAAACTGTATGACAATAGGAAAAAATTTCCTATTTTTTCGGTTGGATGCATCAATTTGTACTGCATAAAATGTATTTTCATGAATTACATTTTTAATGGCCAATTTTAAGGCAGCTGGGGCTAATACATTACAAACTGCTGCTTCCGCTTTAGTTCTCCGTAAATGTATTTTTTTAATTTGATCGTCTTGACTAAAAATGTGTTTAAACAATTTGGTTGAACAATCAAGACTATTGTACGAAAGATTGTGTTTAACATTGTGGTAAATAATGCTCAGTTCTGCTGCACTAATTAGATCATTTTCAGAAGTGGTCTCTTTTTTGAATACAAAATTATTAAGAACATTATTATTCTCTGCTGAAGCCACGGCGAGTTGATGAGCCTTCGTATTCTGATGTTGAGAAATCTAAAAATAAATAAAATATGGTTAATTTTAATGTTTGAGTCACTAATCAAGTGAAGTTACTACCTGTCCTACTCCTTGATTTTTAATGGAAAAATCCTTGTGGCACAAGATGCACCTTGCTTTAGTTTTGTCATTCGGTACATTTTTTAAAAAACTGAATTTTTGTTCCCATTCTTTTTTGTATGAAGAAGTATATTTTGCTTGTTTTCTTTTTTGACCGAGACCTTTGTCGGTGTCGGTGTCAGCATCACCACTATCACTACTAATGTGCATATCACAATCAGCCATATTCTTGTTATGAATATCAATAAGTAGAGTATTTACACTTACACTATGGAAATAAAATAAACCCGCAAAGAACGAACCGGCTCGAAATTTTAGGTTATGTTATTATTTAGCGTTGTTATGGCAGTAACAATTTGTTACGTTCGGCTAGGATTCAGACGGATAAAACCGAGACCGAGACGAGACACCACGATTACCGAACTGGCCTTTTAAATTTACTACATAAGCACAGCATAGGGGGTCCCCCTATGCTGTGACATAAGTATGATATTAGCAGTGTTGCCACGTGGTGCCAAAATCAAAATATTGACACTGTGTAAACGGTATAAGGGGTGGTTACAAATTATGTATTTATTATTATATTATAATATTATTCTGAAACGCCGAAATATAGAAGATTTTGCTTCTATATTTTAGGAACATAGAAGATAGAAGATTTTCGTTGAATATAGAAGACTTCTATTAAATATAGAAGGTCTGGCAACCCTAGTTATAGACCAGTCATGTAGCTGGTCAGTGCCTAAACAATCTAAAGCACTTGATAACAATCGATGAATTGTTTTTGCCGTCTAATGAATATCGAGCTTCAAAGGAAGAGATCGAAACGCTTAGAGAAAAATTGGTTTCGTTTGGAGGGGTGGTAGGATTCAGTTGGCTTCTAGCACCCAGACTTACTGCACAGGAAGATAATATTGTTCCACAGATTAGTTATATAATTTTCTCCGCAGAATATCAAAATATATCTGAAAAAATTAGTTATTTTGAACAAAAAGTGAATGTTTCTACTGAGCAAGTAATAACTATATTTGAGAAAACCATAGGGCAGTAAAAAAATCCCTTGTGGTTAATTATTCGCAGGTTTCGTTTAACAGCCAGTTCGTTCGGTACGGTGCTAGCAGCTTGCAAAAGAAATCGTTACCCTGCATCGCTTTTCAAAAAACTAACAGGTTTACTTTGCAAAATATTTTTCACATTTTTTCATAAAGTTCTATTATTATGCAGGATCATATAACTTAGATGGAGTAAAGGCCATTCGGTGGGGGGCGAGAACATGAAAATAATGCAATTGAAACATTTGGGGCAGCAACTGGACTTTCTGTGACATCTGCTGGACTATGGCTCCATCAGTTTGGATACCTTGGGGCCATCCCAGATGGCCTTGTAGGCGAGGAAGAGCTCGTGGAAGTTAAATGTCCATATAAATATCGCAATTCCAACTTGATGGAATCACATGATAAAGGCTATATTTGTTCTTACGATAAGGTACTGCAACAGTTTGTGGTAAATGAAAACCATGAATATTTTCACCAAATACTGGGTGCATTGCACTTGTTACCGTAAGACGGGGCTAATTGGAACGATTTTTTTAGTTTTTCTTTTTTAATTTTGCAGTAAATTTTTTTGGTAAGAAACAATAAATGGCATTAGTAAGAAGATATATTTCAGGACACGTACATAGTGGTCATGTAACAAAAATATTTTTTTCTGATTGTTTATTTACAAATGTGTGGTGTTCCAAATTACACAGCAATGTTGCCTTTATGGAACGATCTGAATTTTATCATTAAACTATGTTCCAAACCATATTTATTCTAAATAGGCAGCAATATAATCACAATTTATATTAAAAAAACCAAGCAATTCTGTTATGCAAGCCTTTTTACAGGCATAAAAAGTTTTAGGTATTGTATTTTATATAAAGAAAACAGTGTTTATTTACATTCGTTCTTTATTTATGAAAATGTAACAGAAATCTTGAAAATCTACAAGATTGTTTTAAACAAAATTAAAAATATGTTTAATAATATATTTTAAACAGTAGAAAAAAAGTAAAACTATGCATAATATCTTAGTAATAATCTATTTAAACTAATAGGAACACAAATACAATATTGCATAAAAAAACTATAATAAAAATATGGCCTTATAATTAATAAAATAACTCTGAACAAAAAGTGTGGCGGCCTCGAGAGATAACAGGGTCTTTGAGGATCCACTTTATTTGATCTAGTTTAATAAAAGCTTCGTCTTCTACTGTAGGAAAGATGAAAGTGTTGTTGCTTCTCTGATAATTTCTTAGGCAATTTATTTTATAAGACTGTTTTTTGCACTGCACTATCTGGGCAACAAACAATTTTTTTGATTCTTTTTTCGTTCCAGAATTATAAATAAATTCTGCAATTATAAACATATTGTCCTTTAACGAACTTGGTGTTACAGACAGCCTAGCATCTTCGGCCTCTTGGTTCTCATCTTCAAGTATTTCAGAACTCTCATTTTCTGAAAGAATTTCTGTGTCTGGTATAGCATTTTGTATTTCAGAAAGGTTGCCAAAGGCTTCCATTGTTATGGCTTGACCCGCGGGAACATTTATTTTTCTTCTAATTTTTGTGGTTTCTTTGGGAACCTGGCGTGCACACATAATTTCCTCAAAAGATTGTTGTAATACATTTCCTTGCAGTTCATTATCACGAATGCTCCTTATAATTTTGTTTAAGACCGCATATCTGTTTATTGGACACAGACCAGCACTTCGAAAACCTGCTATTAGGTTTTTCGAATTATTGGGCTGCATTTGACCCAGCGTTTTTTTCAGAACAGCAGGAAATTGTGTCTTTGGAAGGACTCCTCTATTTCGAAGCTTCCATTCTGTCAGCATCTCACGGCAGACAATTTTTAAAGGACGGAAAAACGATACGTCTAACGGCTGGCAAACGTGGGTGCTGTTTGGGGGCAAGAAAGCAAAATTGATATCATGCTGCTTACACAAGGTTATTATTTCGTAACTTATTTTTTTTCCTTCAAGCCTTCTGAAATACGGAATAGCAACTTTTGCAAACCAATCTTCAAAAATGTCTCCGTCAAACCATCCTGATTCAGATCTGTTATATAAAGCACCACTGGGTCCACCTAATACCCATTCGGGGTATAGATTTCTAGCTTTATATACAACATACATAGGCAGCAATGTCCCGTTCGCAGCCCCAGCAAAAATTATGGAAGTTGATGCTTTTGACGCGTCCATAATTCTTGATAGGTGCTTGCAGCCACGTCTTACTATGACACGTTTTTTTCCTGGATCATCTGTTAAATATGATTCTTCATAGTTCACCAGGTTTTGTGGAAGGACGTTTGCTAATGTTTCTTCTAATTGGTCAAAGTAGGTGTTCTTACCTAATTAATTTTATCCACCGTCGCCGCTGATTAGGTTCTTTTGGGAACGTAAAAACGTGCACGCACGTTTTTCATTATAATGTTTGCAATCGGGGGCGAAGCACATCATCTTTTCTATTCCTTTATTAGTGGAAATTGGTTAGTGCGCCACACACTTGCCAGATTTCGGTGCAATCTAATACCATTCTTGTGTTCACGGCTGCTTCAATAGCATGTTTTCAGCTTCGGTTACGACACTGCTGCTTGTGTCATTCTTTTGGACGGCATTTGCTCTCCTAAAAATATAAAATAGATATTAGTTTTCTTAAAACGCCCTAATACTAAAGAGCATATATTCTCTTTGCTAATACCTTATTAAACAATAAACCGTAACATAACCTTATTCTTACCTAATTAATTTTATCCACCGTCGCCGCTGATTAGGTTCTTTTGGGAACGTAAAAAACTTGCACGTATGTTTTTTATTATAATGTTTGCAATCGGTGGCGAAGCACATCATCTTTTCTATTAAACAACACTTAGCTCACAGTTGCATCGAAGAACACATTTATAGGTTAGGTTATGTAGCGTAAGCATTGGAGTTGCTTTTACACTATGTTAAACGCACGGCTCTTTGTTTGAGTGTTTGGCAGCATTCAATGACGAGATATGGCTATTAAAGAAAATTGGCCTCCGTTTGAAGCTGCCTGCTTAGTTTTAAAAAACACAAGAAATAGGCATAATAAATGATTGTTTTCTGTGATAATATCACTATTACAAGTTAAGGAAAGCTTGTTTACAAAAACCCGAAAATAGAAATGGTCGAATGCAACTGTGGTACTTTTAGTTGTGTAAACACGGCTTTTAGTCTTCTGCATTATTATATGTATATGATATGATGATAGTTTAAGCGACGCCCGCACCACCTGATGTGAGTCTAAAAGTAGTTCCAGGTAGAAGAGCTTAGGGAAGGACAAAACCTCGTCTATTAATAAACAAAGTGAACTAACTAAATTATAACATAGTAATAGAGAAACATAAACGTCGATAATTGAATATATCAGAACAAACACAGAAATATTGTTCTCTGATCGGACGAAGAATTCTGCTTTCCTATGTGTTTTCGGGTAGCAAACTGTATGATTTCAGTCGTATCTAAACGAAAAACAGTAACAGTACGCAAATGAACTCCTTACTACTACGACAAGCAATAACAGTCCGGGAATAACTTTTCGGCCTAGACTGAAAAATTATTTCCCGGGCTAGGCGAAGACATAATGTAACGTAATTTGTTAAGTTTGGGGTTATTCCGACAGGAGAAAAAAAGTATGTGTAATACTTAGAAAAAATGGACTTTCCGACCTCCTGTAATTGCTTTGCCTCGGCAACAATTACCACCACTTTTTCTACTAGTTAAACAATATACCTACTATTCTTTAACAAGCGATGCGTAACAGTATTCGATGAACTAAATCATGTTTGCAGCGATTCCGACTTTTTTTTTATTTTTCAGTACTTGCCAAGTTACTATTGTTGTTGAACAAGATTAGGAAAATCTTTTTAAAGTTTCTCAAGTTCTTGTTTACTTTTGCTGGAAATATTAAATCCTGTCACGTTCTACTCTTTTTAAGGACGGGTATGGGCGGATAAACGGTGTTGAAAATATCGTAAGTTAAGATATTTGTAAAAGAGCGTTATGAGTATTACGTCAGTAGCTAAGCATTAACTTATTGCAGTAAAATTATCAGGGGGTGAAGAAGGTGTTCCAAGTTATTTCCTACATCTCGAAGCTTTAGTAAACACCACTGAGAGAACTCGGATCTGCAACAGCCAGACTGCTCAACCTAAAGACTTCATCATGGAAATGGATGCAGCTTGCAGTCCTGTCTAGCGACGGGTGACAGCCCGACAGAACTAAAACAATTAGTCCTCAAGTTATCCCCAGATTAACCTACATCAGCCAAGTATTCCGCATAATAATATTATCAAGCGGATCCGAAAGCCAACCGGCGATCACGACGCATATAACGAAGGACTTAGCGCATTATGCGAGGCCGTGTTCAAACTATTATTGTAAAAGAAAACAAGACATGTTGAAGTGTAGCGCTAATTTGGTTCCACGCGAGGAGTGTCGCCGTCTCTGTTCGCACCGAGGCCCCTGTCCGCCGGATTCCAACGTGAGAACACTAATTATGGAATGGATTCGGTGGGATCGTGTAATGGCACGCGGTGGAAAGATTAGTGGTCCTCAAGCCCAGGTGTTAAGTCAGGAGATGTAAGGAAACTAATGGTTCGCTGTGTACTAAACAAACATTGACCTTTCAAAAGTACATGAACGGATTGGCCTCTCTTGTCTCGTATGCAGCGATAATGTCGACGTGCGGCGTGTATGGGGATGCCATCGCTCAGGGAGAGAATATGGATTAGGAATTTTACAAAATTGCTGTAGTATTGTCATATGCTGACAGGAAAGCAAATAAGAACAGATGACGCAAAGCGGTCTAAATTCATAGGCCCAACTAAACCACCCCATCTGCCTTTCATATACGAAAGAAAAATTTTTATGGAAAAAGTACATGTATATTATTGTCCGAAGTAAATACTGTATTATACTCTATATGCACCATGAATATAAAATGTACATTTGTATTTGTTGAAAAAAAAAACATTTTCGTTTTTCCACGTGAAGAAATCGCAGCCAAGTTCATTTTAAAGGGCAATTTGGTTTAAATTGTTAAAAATTTTACGATCGCCACTTTTATGGATACTTTAGAAAAAATAGTAAGTTAAAATTATGGTATCTGAAATACACGATGTTTAAAAATTAGATAGGTCTACAGATAAAGATTTGTTTTCTGAATGATAAAATTTTTAAATAGATAAAGATTTTGCTTGTTTTATTTTTTGGATATCGAGTTGTGCTTACCAACGCTATATCTAAGAAGTGTATTGAATGCGAAAGGTTTCAATTTTCTATTGTAAATTTTAATATATGATGAAAGTTGTTAAAATGTGAGATTTTAATTGAAGTTTTATCTGCATTTAACAATATGTCGTCGACGTAGAGTTGGTAAATGGAAATTTTTTACTTTTTAAATAAGATTCTTCAACATGGTACAAGTGACGACCTCGAGGGCTCAACTTTTCTCTCGTGTATTATTTGTAATAACACACGCGTGCCATTCAACATTTTATCCAACAGTTCAATAAAAACTAAAAAGGCATACATATTGTATGGACAGTTGTGAAAAGACAAAGTGACAAATTAATTGAGAGTGCGAGCTAAAGTATTTATGAGCCGCTGGAGTGAATGAAGTACTTTAAGTCACGTGTGGATTATCTATTATAACCCACGGTGTCAAGAGAAATGTGGTTTACAATGTAACAAGCTGGTAACAGCCCAGTTTACTTATTTAAAACGAACCAATAAAACACCATATTACCATTGAGTATTGGATAATAGTATATTATATTATTAGGAGCAAGTTTTATTAAAAGGCCGCCGAAACGACTTTTTAAAAAACGTTTATTTTTATTTTACAATGAAATATAACATTGGAAGCACACAGTTAGCCGCCGGACAATTTCTTACATCTAGCTATGATACGAACACAATGGAACTTATCGACTGACTGGAGCTTAACTTAGAAGTGCAAGCTACTAGTATATATACTATGCCTAATCAGCTAAGATAAGCGTTATCTCTAAAAGGGAGCGTGAGACAGGAAGCCACGTGCGTTCAAGGTTGCAGACTTGCAATTCATATAAAGAAGCTATTTATCGTTCAAGGTTGCAAGCTTGCAGTTTTACACAGGAGACCATTGTCTATTCATAATATAACACGTCCGCCGATAAAATGTTCAATGGGTGGTATTCAAATATGCCTCCATTGAACTTACAAAGAGAAAAGAAAATTAAACTTATGCATTTACGTTAACCGGTTCAAAATCTTTATTTAAAAATCTAATAAGTTTAATCTTCATTGTGTTTCTATTATAATACAAATACAATATAAAAATTATTAACATAAGAATAGTACACAGAGTAAATATAATTGCAGACACACTTAAATTATCAGATTTAATATAATTAACAGGTTTTAACAAATTTTCATATTTATTAAGTTTAATTCGGTCCTCAACCAATTTCTGGGTGTCAAGAGGTATCAAGTCAATCTTTGAAACATTTATGTGGTTTGATTCAGGAATTATTAAGCGGTCAATGTTTGAAATTTTTAAATTAACAATTTCATTTGAGGTTCTTTTTGCGGTGAATAACATGTGTTTTTGATTTATTGAAACAAGACAGTCTGAACTGAGGTGTAAGAGGTTAGTGCCAGATATTCCTTTTCTAAAATTCTGATTTTTACATTTGACGTCCAATATTGCTTCAGATGGGGAAGATATTAACCATGTCGCAGGATTTATTTGTGATATTTTGATTTCTGTTAAATTGAATAAATAAGGGATACATGTTTTATTTTTATTAAATGACAGAAGTTGTGTTTCGCACAATTTGTCGTTGGGGATTTCAAAGTAGTTATTTTGATTACAAAAGTAGGTGTCTAAAGTTATAAGTTTACAATGACTTATTTCAATGGGAATGCTGTTTTTAACGTTAAATAATAAAGTACTATAAGTAGGTATAATCATACGAAATTGATAATTTTGGATAAAAATCGGAAATGGTATTAATTGTATCATTTGATAATCGTTAGTTTTGGAAGTAAGAGGTATTTCGAATATAAATGTAATTCTGTTTTTAACTTGATAAACTTTTGTAATGATAATTGACTCGTATAAATGTAAATACTGTAACTCTGCAGGATATGGAATAGTTAAAGCTTTTTCTGATATGCTATTGAGATACGTCGAAATTTCATTTAGATTTTCAATTAAATCGTCATTATCAATTAATGACATATGCATCTGTTGATTTTGGGCAAAAGTTAATGCATTTTCTAGTTCCAAACAAGTGTTAATAAGTAGTTGCAAAAATTGAATTGCTTCTAGCAAGACTGTTTTTAAGGAGTATGTAGCGAGATTTTTGCCTAATTCCTCATTTGTAAAATTATTTTATTTATATTTCTGTCTAATAATTCTTGACTCTTTGCTATATCATTGATTACTGAGATGGTATCATTTAAAATTTTAGTTTGTTCTAATATAACGTCATTTTGAATTTTATTGCTTTCTTGCAATTTAGTAATCATAGATTCATATCTGACTCCATCGTTGGCGTCGAGGTTTCCAGTTAAAAATTTGAAAGCGGATCCAAGTCCATCGAAAAGTCCTCTTTTATTAATTTTGTGTTTAACATCAGGAAATAATTGACTTAAGAGTTTATCTGTTTTTTCAAGATATTGTTTTAATATTATGAGTAAATTGTTATGATTGATAATAACATCATCAATCCTTTTAAATTTTGTATATTCAATAACGTAACTTTTATTTTCAAGTAACGGTATTATTTTCATTAAATTAGTTCTAAGTGTGTCATAATTAACAAATATAGGGGTATAGTCTACATTTCTAATAAGCGTCCATTCGCTTTGTTTAAGCACTACGTTTCCTAAGTTTAGAGGATATAATCCAGGATTATCTTTTAAATTTTTAATAATAATATCGCTCTGTATAACTAGTGATTGAGTCAGCAGGGTACAGGCGATGAAGAGTGTAGTAATCCTGAAAAAGAGAGAGCAATAGTTCCTTTTAGTCAGGGTGTTTTATATTTCCATATTTTTTAAAAAATTAGATTTAATTTTGAATTTCAATTTTACTTCTGAAATTAGTTCTAACAAATATTTTTTTATTTAATTGGAATGTTTGATTTTTCCGAATTGGTTTTAATTTTAAATTTTATCTTTACTTCTGAAATTTATTTTAAATAATACTTCTTCGTTTAATTGAAATGTTTGATCTTTCTGAATGGGTTTTAATTTTAAATTTAATCTTTACTTCTGAGATTTGTTTTAATAAATACTTTTTCGTTTAATTGAAATGTTTGACTTTTCTGAATTTGAATTTAATTTTAAATGGTTGTAAAGGTTTTTCTTTGTTTTCCTTTAGCAATATCAATTATAAAGGTATGTTGCTGTGAACATCTTAGTTTTAACGCGAGAAATATTGTGATTATTAAAATTGTAAATACTAGATTAATACAAGCTTAGGTCTTGTTTGTTTGTTAAGTATAATTTTTATTTGAGTTTTTTCTGATTTAAATGATTTTAGTCTTAAGTTTTTTCTTAAGATGTTATTTTTTTTAAAATACTTTTGATATTTGAAGTTACTGATTTATTTATTAGAATTTATTTGTAATACTTAAAGTTTTTCAAAAATTCAAGGGTGTGAACAATCTTATTTTTTTCTTTAAACACACGGTTAAAAATTTAGTTATTTTGGCAAAATTTTTGATAAATGTTCTTTAGTAGACTATTTGGTTAAAAATTATTTTATTTAGATTTTTAAGTGCTGGGAAATTTTGATTATTGAATTTTTAGATGAATCTGATTTTATTCCTACTTTAGAAGGAGCTATATAATCTAAATATTTTACAAATTTATGTTTGAATTACTAAACCTTATGAGTTGACTTTTCGTCAGTTTTGAAATTATATGTGCATTGGTTTTAGTCTTAAATTGTTTTTTTTTAAATTGTTATTTAAAATAATTATCTAAGATACTTTTAATGTTTGGAGTTTTATATTAAAGTTGTTAAAAATTTTTTATTTAAATTAATTATCTAAAATACTTTTATTGTTTGGAGTTTTTATATTAAAGTTGTTAAATCTGATAGACTGATTTTTGTTGAGTTCATAATTTTATTTTTATAAGATTAAGGATTATAAACATTAATTTCTTGTATTTTGTTTAAAGTATTAATTACGCTTGTTTTAAATTGATTATTGTATGGTTTCAATTGCTGAAGGCTTAGTCATGCCTTTTTCATTAAATTTTAATTTTGGAGTTATTTTAGTTACATTTTTTTATGCTGATAAATTTTACGAAAAGTTCTGTACACAGGGTTAACTGTAGGTTTTGTTGAGAAAAATAAAAATCTTAATTTTTAGGTTTGGAAAAGTTACATTAGTTTCATTTTTTTTTTGTTTAGTTTTTACGGGTTATAATAAAATGGTATCGTAGCTCTTTCTGTCTGAATATGCATCCATTTATAATCTATTCGTGCGGATAATTTTGAAAATAAGTCGGATCCAATAAGTCCTATATAGTCTGGGTTAAAATTATATAAATAACATGTATGTGTTCCGTTTTCATAAAAAAGACTGGGGATTGGTAAATCTGCAATTAAGTTATGTTGAGAAATTCCATGAGATGTAATTATCTCGAATTCTGTTTCATAAATATAATTTGGAAAATGTTGTTGTACAAATTCTGGAGAAATTATTGTTTGTGAGCTACCTGTATCAATTAAAAGTTTATCGCCAGTGGCGGGAATTATAATATAAGGAAGATCTGATTTTGAATTTATATTAAAAGTTAAAATATGCTTTTCCGAGGCTCTTAATGAAAATTTACTGTATCGTTTGGATCTGGAAATTCATAATAATCTGATGTAATGTCCAAGTCTTGGGGTTCATTTTGAAAATATAGGTTTGATTGGTTGTATTCTGGATTTTCTTGAGAATTTTTGAATGAATTTTCAATGAAATTTTTATTTTCTTCAGGAGAGTCTTCGAATAAATTTTCTGTTAGATTTTCATGATCAACAGGGGAATTTTCTTGTTGAACATTACTGTGATAAAATAGTTGATTAAAATTTCTATTAATGTTTTGAGAGTTTGCTCGATATTTATTAGGGAAATTTGTTTGTTGAGTAGCTGGTCTTTTTATAGTGCTAAAGTCCATAGGTTCTGGTTTATTTGTTGGTGAAAAATTTGGTTTTGGTGCAAATGCATTAAAGCTTGAATTTTGAGTTATTCTAGAATTATTAGGATTATTAAAATTTGTTGGACTTTTAAAATAGTTGGGGTTTTGATTAAAATTACTTTTAGGATTTTGGTTAAAATTACTTCGATTTTGTTGGAATGGTCTTTGCATAAAATTTGGGTTATTAAATTTAGGTTTATATGAATTTTGTGTTTGAATATTGGAAGTTAAATTTGATTTATTTAATTTCTGACTTTGAAATTATTTTGATTTTGAGAATATCTGATATCGATTTCTTCTTTTACTATGCTTAACGCTTGTTCTAGTGAAGTTGGATTTCTACTTCTTACGAAGCTTCCTAAATTTTCATTTAGTCCACTTGTAAAAGTGCGAAGTGCTAAATCTTTGTTAGCCTTTAATTTATGAGTGATAATGTCTTTTGATTCTTGACTCAGAGAAACTTTTGAATTATAAATAGCTAAATGAGTTCTAACTTTATTGAAAAAGTCTATGGGAGAGTCTTTATTCTGTTTTAATTTAGTTAAATCAATTAAGAGATTCAATTCTGACCTTTGGTCGCCAAAATTTTCAATTAAGACATTTTTTAAGTCTTTCCAAGTATCATACTCGTAACCTGTGATTACTTCTAACGCTTGACCTTTTAATTTATTCCTTATCGAATTTAAAATTATTTGGTTGATATACTCGTTTGAATTTTCTGTGCAAAATTTGGTTGCAATGATTTCTGCGGATCTGATAAATTCCGAAAGAGTGGCTTGATTACCATCATATGTGGAAATTTCATTTAGTAAAGCTACATTAAAATGTGAGGGAAACAATGATGCGTTTTGTTCAACCATATTTGGGTTGCTAATGTTGTTACAATTATTTAAAAATAAAATTCTAGGGATAGAATTCCTTGGTGAGCGTGATCTATCTCGTGACATAAAATTTTTACAATTGTTTCAAAATATAATTATAGGTGTTTTACCTAATGATTCAAGATTTCCTTTAACATAAAAATTTTGTTGACAAAAATTAATTTTACTTTATTTGTTTCACTTATTTTTAATTTTTATTTATGTTAGTAAACAATTTAATGACTAGGGGATGTTTAACAGGGGTAGGTGCCCTACGCGCAAGAACGCAAGCACAAATGCAAATTAAGCACACCTATTATGTGCAGCAATTGGTCTGGCTTACTACGTTCTGCCTGGACTTATAAATAAATATTTAAAACTATGTTAGTATAATTTTTAAAACTTTATATTAGTTAACTTTGTTGTTTTAGGCGAACGCTTTAATAATTATCACTTTTGAAAATTATATTACGTTACTTTGTTGCCTTTGAAATTTTTACTTTGTTATTTAGGCGAACGCTTTAATAATTATTACTTTTGAAAATTATATTACGTTACTTTGTTGCCTTTAAAATTAATTATTTTGCTTTTTCTTTAAAACTTGTAAATTATTACTTAGGCGAACGCTTTAATAGTCGTTACTTTGTTGCCTTTAAAATATACCTTTGCTTTTTCTCTAAAGCTTGAAAATTATTATTTTTAAAAATATACCTTTGCTTTTTCTCTAAAGCTTGAAAATTATTATAAAAATATGCACTTACATTGTGCGTTAAAATTGACGAACGGCGTGCGATCAAGCTACGTCCTGTTGTCTTCAAAAAAAGGATGCGTCGATCCTATTGATGTCGGCTGGCCTGCACAGAGGTCCTGAAGTCCGACTTGGATAGTCCAGCTTTGCGCTAGAGCGTTATCCAAAAGTTGTCCTGGGGTCGTCGTTGTTGACGTTGCCAATACCAGAGACTGATCCCAATGATCAAGATGGTCCCAATGACCAGATGGTTCCAATAACCACGGAGGAGCAGGAGCTGGGTCGACGGGCGCTTCTCACGATCGGGCGATGTTTGTCCCTGTTGGAGATGTCCGAAGATCCGCTGGGTGGTAGGTTTCGATTTGTGGCAAAGAGCTGAACCTCAAGGAAAGTTGCTGGTCGACTCGATGTTTGTAGTTTTCCAGGTTTTCCTCCACAAATCCGAACGACTGCGCCAGTTTTATTAAAAGGCCGCCGAAACGACTTTTTAAAAAACGTTTATTTTTATTTTACAATGAAATATAACATTGGAAGCACACAGTTAGCCGCCGGACAATTTCTTACATCTAGCTATGATACGAACACAATGGAACTTATCGACTGACTGGAGCTTAACTTAGAAGTGCAAGCTACTAGTATATATACTATGCCTAATCAGCTAAGATAAGCGTTATCTCTAAAAGGGAGCGTGAGACAGGAAGCCACGTGCGTTCAAGGTTGCAGACTTGCAATTCATATAAAGAAGCTATTTATCGTTCAAGGTTGCAAGCTTGCAGTTTTACACAGGAGACCATTGTCTATTCATAATATAACAAGCAAAAGTTATATCTTATGTGTCGTGGCTGGGCGGTTTATCTGTCGAGCTTGCGAGGCAGATAAGTACAGCCGAGCCACATAAAGATGCTTTTGCTGCGAATAACGTATAGCATTTTTTCTTCAAATGTTTATAAGAAAATCCGAAGAAAATTACTCTATCTCGTCAGCGGCAGATAATATTATTTGCCGCTGATGAGTGACATATAATATTATCAGCAGTATAATGTAACATTATACTGCCGTTTGAAGAAAAACGTAATTTTTGGTAAAGTTATTTTATCAATAAAGTTTTCAAATGACCAAGAATGGTATTATTGGTAATATTCAATGCAATTTTTGAAAGAAATTTAGAAAATGTATTTGTAAGGCTCATGTAATATACAACAATTAGTCTTAAAGGTGTATTTACTTTATGTAATTTAGGAAGTCCATAAATAAGTGGAGATGTTCCGTTACGACAAATTACCTATATGTTTTATATTACTGTAGATTTAATTCTTTATTATTGGTATCTGTAAAACACAAGTAAATATGTAAATGTCAATTCATATGCTACAGTAAAATACTAAAAAAGGGTAATTATTCCATTGACATCAACATCAATAAAAATAGAAACAATAACAATCAATCATCTCAGCATCTCACGTGCAACCAAATAATTGAACTAAAATTTCGAACAATCAGCAAACACATAACCAATTTCCACAACAATTCCTTACAACTCCACTTACCTGAACAAAATAGAAAAAGAACTCAAAACGAATAACATCAAAACAGCTTTTAAAAACCATAACACCCCCAAAAAAGTATTTTATAAAAATCTCTTAAAGACCATACTGATAAAAATGTAACTTCAAATATACAGTGCTTTCGTAAAGTAGTGGATAAATTCGTTAAAAATTCAAGGAATAACTTTTGGAAAAAGTGCTGGGACCCGTCGACTTTTATTTTTATTTGCGCATATTTTTTAAATAAAATGTATACTTTTTTACTTACGCTAAGTTGATTTTAGAGTATAGATCACATGACCAAAAATTAAGAAAAAAAATTAAAATTTGAGAAATTTAAATGTAAGTTTTTCTTAGAAAATGTAAAATATTGTTTTATACATCTTTTACGTAATTTTACTCAGTATTTAAAAGGGTCGAAATTCCGTATTAGGTAATACAGTGGAACCTGCCTATGTTGCAAAACAAAATACAAAGTGAATTAGATACATTGCCACTCACTTTACAACACTGGTTCAGACGATTAAAGCACTGGAATCAACAGGGGAAACCCTTTTAATAAAAATGAGACAGAATAGCAAACATTCAGAAATCTCTTAGGATTGCATGTAGGGAAGTTGCATAAAAAAACGTATAATAAACTTGAAGCTACTTTAACAAAAAACCCTGGATTTTCAGTTTTATCCGAAATAGTTGCGATCAACTTCAGAAAACTTGCCACAGTATAAATATGTGGTAACATCTTGTGATGTCGAACGGTCGTTTTCACGATATAAAAAAGTATATTGTCTGACAGGCGGCAAACTTATATTACAGAAATCTTCTTTGCCATTCTAATAGTAATTAAATGATAATTGTATTGGTTTTTAATTTAATAAACGTGTTTCTTCAATATTAGAAACACGCTTAATTTAGTGTTATTAGTCTCAAGTATTTCTCGTTTCTCAATATTAATATTAAATAGATATTTTATGCCTAATTTGATTTTCTAATGCATATTTAAATGCATATTTTGTATTTTTAGATGCATATCTTGCCTGCACATTTCGACTCTATTAGTGCTTATAAATCAGGCCTTTTGTCATTACTCACTACTTTCGTTTTTGTTTTATTAATTTTAAGTCGATCTAATTTAAATTGGGTATTTATGTTATCTATCAAGTTTTGGAGTTCATTTCGATGGTTAAGATACTCACCGACTCTGTTGATTCCTTTGCCTTCGCAGTTAAGCGTTTTCAATAATGATTTGTGGTTATTTTTTCCTGTTTTAGTTTTTTCGCATTTTGGCATTCTCTAAAAGTTGCTGTACAGTAAGCAATCGTTGACAGATATTACAGGTGGGTGGGTCTTCTCTTTTTAAAAGATGGCCATGGGTTATTTTTATTTGTTAATTTGTTTAAGTAATTTGACTTTGGCATTAAATGTTACTTAAATAGTTGATATACGGCGTGACGTAGCTTCGCCATCGGGACTTTAAATTCAAATAAGACATTAGTAGGCATTAATATTTTAATAATTAATTACCCTGTTTGTCTGGTTTGCTAGCTCAGTGAATATGAAACCCTTTAATTACACGGTCGTGGTTGTGAAGTGTCAATATTTTTTAAACACAGGAAGCCGGTTTGCCCCTGTGGCGTTCTCGGGCTGAAACTGAAGTGAAACGACATGCACAAGGCAAACCAATTTGCTTAAATAAATATATTGATTTTAAAACATATATAAAGTCACAAAGAAAACAAGATCAAAACCTACATTGATTAGCCATTTTTAAACACACATACAAAATACAATGGACAACCTACGTGCGACATAGCATGGTGCTACTTGCAGTACTATTGCTACCAAAAAACAAACTAGGAAAATATTTTCTTAGCTGTGCGAATCTGACTGTGTAATTGACAACTGAGACGTTAATAAATTTAAAACATTTCAAAGTGTCGCTGTCAATCATGCCTGGAGCTAGTTCATTTTCAAAAGCTAGGATTATTTCTTACTTAGAAAACGGTATAACTATTCGACATATTACACATATCCAGTTTTCTAATTGTTATAGTACAATACTGTAGTTTTGATATTGAAATGTGGTATGACATATGACAAGTTTAAATCATTCACATGGCAGTTAAGGGTATTTCATCGATTCAAATAATAAAAACAACATGTCTAATGGATTTCGAAATTGTTCTAGTTTTTTTGTGGCAATAGTACGTTTAAAACATACATAAAACAACATTAAAAATAACGCCAAACTAATTGTCTTCATAAACGTCAGCGTTAATAAATGCCTTGAGCCGGTACTGTTTTCAAGTCGATTCTGCCAATGATTGCCTACGTAAAAACCCAACACAATTCACGCATGTAAGCGCATTTCTTAAGCGCTATTTTACCTCATCTGGCGGCAAACATGTACGGTATTAAATTTACTTGAAAGCTGGGCAATGAACACTACTGTCTACCCTCGAATTAGGCTCGTCTTGCACTGCGTAACCCAAGCCTTGAAAGGCATAATGCATGGAAAATTACCACACACGGAGGCGTCGGGAAGTTCCACACTCGTATTTCTAACTTTGGTATCGACCGCTCGGCGGGCTGACGCCACGTCTTCAAAATGGACGTCTTGAAATTATATTGCTGTTTCGCAAATTGCGAGCTCACCTTGTACACTGTGAAAACGGCGTTTACTTGACGTGCAAACGCTGTTGTGATGCCCTAAAAATGTATAGGCAACAAATTATTTACTGCAAAGCTTCCCGTCGTTCTATGTATTTCACCTTGGGGCGATCTCGTACAATACACTTGGGAGTCGCAGGAACTTGAGACCGCGACTTCCGCTCCAGGATTTATATCGAACCCCCCACACGCAAAATTGATAGGTGCACGCACAGGGACAGATCTGCCCGCCTTCGTTTATGGTACAATACAGTAATTACATCTAATTAATAATAAAAAACATTAAAACAGGTTGACTAAAACTTTAAACAGAAAAAAACATCCAGGCGAGGCGAACAGAGTTGTTTAATTTAAAAATAGCAAAATTGTCTACCAAATATAATAAAATATACGGGTTTCTCTCTAGTATCTATACATTTATTTGTCTGTGAAGAGTAGACTCAACTGCATCTCCAAATTGTTTGACAATGTTTTAAATTATTTGTAATTTTTAGCTAACTTTAGAATTTAGGTCTTATTTTCTTTAGAAATTCTTGTAAACCTTGTTACAAAGATTACCTTGACATTTTTTTCCTTTCAAGGTCTAGCTTAAAAGTAAGTTTTCTTAAATGGAAGCCACAGTGTACCTCTACGTTTGCTCATTGGTTCGGATTTGAGGTCTATTTTTCCTTGTTATATTTCTTCACTGCCTATTTCACATTTATCATCATTTTTTATTTAATGTAAAACGTTTACTATTGGGCTTAATATTACAAAGACTACTCTTACCCCTTTTCTAGTTGCTTTCATTATTTTGTTCTTGGACATCGAAGTAAATTTAGAGCCAAATGTACTTCGATGTTCCACTTCGTGTTCATTATGGATTAGACTTTGAATGTTTTACTTGAATTCGCCTGTACCGTCAGGGTTCCATCCACCATTTTCTTCAATCCCGTTTCGAAGATATACTATTCAATTAAAAATATCTTACGTGCTTGTGAAAAAATCAATTTATGTAACAATTGGCAAATTAAAATATGAATAAATTGCATTTATATGAACATATCCAAGATATTGATCTTGCTTTTCATATCAAACCTTACCCAAAAATGTTTATGCACGCCCCGTAGTACAGTTCATCGATGTTACATCATGATTTAAACTAAATGACATCTCTTCAAAATGAAGTAGTATTTTATACACGTTCTTAGTGAAACCAATATATCTTGTTGACAGTTTAATACAGCTTCATTATGTAAAGAAATAATTTTTTTTCGAAAGGAAGCTTTACTGTACGTTTAGAAAAAATTATGCAAAGTTTGTTTATCGTCAAGGCTGGTATTATGCAAAAAATATAGATTATAAATAAACTTTCCTACAATACTTTTTAGTTCAAGGATATAATTTATTTACGAAGTTTCCTCCTCCCAGAAGGTTATATTAGGGAGACGTTTATGTTGGTACGTATGCGAAATAACTACACATGACACGATTGGGTTATGTTTTTTTCAATTTGTGGTTATTATATTTGAATACTTGGACTGCTGCCAGGTAAATTTTTGTCTCCTTCCGTAAAATTTTCGACATTAAAATTGCAACAATGTCAGTAAAGCAGTTGTAAAAAATGTCAGTTTCTTCATGCCACAGTTTGACTTTTATCACACTTCATGGATGCAACCTAATAAAAAATATAACAGCCTACTGCGACTGCGAGGAGGATACATCTTGAATGGATTATATACAGTAAGTCTACATAAAGCAACAAGCGAAATGCCTGTCGAATTAAGAGAAACTCGATCAAAAATAGCAACTCGCTGCAGTCTGCTGTCTGCTACATTATAAGATTTGTAAAATAATAAAAATAATTCGGCAACAAGCCAAGACAGTTTACCGACAAAATTGAAAACAAGACCTTGGGTCTGTATCGTAATATTTCACGTGGGGTTGCTGGTTACATTTTGGCATTTAGGAACAATAAATACGGTGAGGAACAACTCTTTAATAAAATTCAGTATCATTTACACAGATACACACATCAATGCACAATTACATACAAGAAAATATATAGTGTTCGATTAACAACTGCGTTCTAATAGCCATAATCGCTGCTGTTAAAACAGAGCTCAGTGAACGAATGAATCTACTGAAACTGAATGACTGGGTTCTTACCCGTGGTCGTCTTTATATTTTCCCACATTGCGCCAGTGAAGAATTTATTGGCTCCTCTTGACTGGATTGCAAGAAAAAATTTTAATTGCCATTGTCTGAGGGTTTTGCACCAGCGAGAGGCTTTATGATGCCTCCGCTTGTCTGCCCAGGTGATCCGAAATTTCCTGCTTCTTCAATGGCCCGACAGCCATTATATCTTTAAGGGTTTGACTACCTTGAGGATCTGCAAGGCGTATTAATTTGTCGTACTTCCGTTGCTAATTGCGGGTACTGACACTGCGTTAGTGGATGTTTTCCATCACTCGCGACACTCTTTATATTTCCTTAATGGTACTTGTTACTCACTGGCTCCTAGCGTGCTTTCCAAGCGAGTCACCTGCTAACACAAGAGGGTCAGCATATCAATAGGAAGTTTCTCTTCCAGAATTTATTGTTTCTGGAGTAACTACTAAAGAATCTATTGTTTAAAGAAATGTCAAACTCACACTTTTATTATGACTTTGAACCTCTTTGAAATTGATATTGCACTTGATATGTTATTCAGGCTTACGGCTTAGTTCTGTGGTCACTTTCAGCACTTGTTGAAAAAAGACCATTTTTTACCCTTTCAGCGCACCAAATTTAGGCTGATTTCCATTTGTTCCTCTAATTTCTTTCAAATTGTTCCTGAACTTTTCGTTGCATTAGTTTAAATGAAGCTCCTGTTGCTTTATGTGCTGTTTCCTGCACATACTTGGACCCATTATTTGCAACAAAGTGCCCACATCGTTTGCTCTCTCCAAACCCATGCATACGAAAGGACCAAACTTCATGCACTCATCGGATCCCGGTTGGCCGCGGGAACAATGGGCGCGAGTGATTCTTGAGTGATAAAATAAAAGCCGCTACATATTCAAAGCCGGCTGCGATAAACTGCCACCGCAAATCGCGAAATTATGCCCTGAATAATAACGAGCGCGTTGACAGTAGGACAAAGGGGCTTTTGTGCCGAAATGCATAATTCCGCAACCCCGTGATCTTGATGTGCCGTCGGAGATTTGCAAAACATACGCTCCACTATTGTTGCGAGTATCTACGAAGATTAACTACCTAAGTTTCTGTTTTTCGCGTCAATGTCACGTTCGCGCAGTGAATAATTAAAGCGACTGGAAGAGGCGCCGCTTCCGGATTAAATTTTTCAAAAGCCCTGACGTCGAGGTGCGTGAATAAACTTTTTTAATATGCGCGCCTATGCGCATAAAAAAAGCAGCCTCGAGGAGGCCACGCAATCCGGAAGCGCGCGTGAATACAAAAGGGACCTTTCAGGAATTCGCTTTTCTAGGAAAATGGATAAACGAAACGTCTTCTCCAGAAACAAATTTAGTGGAACAACCGATGGACAGGAACAACTCGGAAAGTTGCGGAACGAACGGATTTATATGCAAAAAAGTATAAGACGGAGATAATAGCTATGTTGCAAACCGATGAACAACATGGCATGAGTAGACTGCATAGTGCATACTTTGGTTAAGACATAATTTTACGAGTAAAAGGGTTGTGTATAGTAACAATGTAGAAGTTTGTCCTTTATTAATTACGCTTGTTCTATAATCACCTATTTTTAGATTTAAACAAAAATCAAGATCGACTCAGATTGTTTGTTCAGTTATTTAATATTCAACTCACTACTTGTACGTGAAAAATTCACTAATGAAAATGAAGAATTTGGTGGTCTAACAAAAGGGTTTGCTGGAAATAATACAAATTAGACATGCAAAAGAAATCCCACGATTGCAATACATACATCAGATAATACAAGATTTTAAGACAACTGCCGTGAAATGCACAGAAACAAGATGAGTCGTTGCAAGCACCGTATTAATACTTCGGTACAGTGTTCACATAGAACCGTTTTTGCTGATATTGTAGCATTTCGGATTACAAAGTGTCGAGGGATAGCCATTTGCATCTGCCTCTGTTGATAACTTCAAAAAAATCTTGCCTGTACCGAGATTCGAACTCGCAACATCATGCTCAGCAGTCCGGCTATGTGTCGTTACTCCATCCTGACGGGGAGGTTACGCATTCGCTTAATAATAATAATAATAATGTTTATTTCCCTCATACAGGTACATCATGGTACATTTAAAAAGTAATATAGAAAAGATAAGAGTAAATAACAAATAAATCATAAATAGTACCTATGTACCCATTTCAGCTTTAACGAAAGCGTGGGGAAAGGATCGAGAAAATTGCATGTGTAATAAATTGTTTTGTTTAAATTATGATTGAAAGTATTCATCTAATGTGTAAAAAGTGTTTTCTTGTAAAAAGGTCTTTAAACGTGATTTGAAATTTCGATTTGTGGGAGCATGTCGTATCTCTGATGGGAGATTGTTAAAGATTCGGGTACCGGAGTATAATGGGCCTTTCCTTGTAAGGGTCAACCTTAGTTTCGGTAAACATAAAGCATCGCCGGATCTGACAGTGTACGCATTTCTATCTGCTACAGTAGGTAAATCGTCTTTCATTTTGTAGATGATAGTGCTTAGTTTAAATATATATAGATTCGTCACAGTGAAAATTTTCTTACTGCCGAAAGCCTGTCTACAACTGTCACGCGGTTTGAGGTTGCATAGTATTCGAATAGCTTTTTTTTGTATAACAAAAGTACTTTGGATTTGGGAACAATTTCCCCAAAATTCAATGCCGTATTGGAGTAAGCTGTTGAAGTACGCAAAGTATACATTTAATGCCGCTGCATCTCCTACGTTCCGCTTAATTTGACTGATAGCGAATATTGCTGAACTTAATTTTTTGTTTAGATACTGCATGTGTTTATACCAGTTTAGGTGTTGATCTAAATATAGTCCTAAAAATTTTGTTGAATCTAATGCTTTAATATTTTGGCCCTCCACATCTAAGTTAAATTCCTCTGGGGCTGTCCGAGTGGTATGAAAATTGATGATGTTTGTTTTTTCTAGATTAATCAGTAGTTTATTGCTAGCGAGCCAGCTAGAGATTTTGTTCAATGCTTCAGCTGCTTTAAATTTCAAATCTTCAACAGAGTTGCTTGTTACGATAGTGCTCGTATCGTCAGCATATAAAATTAAATTTAGATCTGGAAAGCTAAACCCTAGGTCATTAACATAGATGGAAAATAGGATGGGTCCTAAAGACTTATTAATGGTAACCCGAATATAAGCACAAACAAAGAAAAACGACCGAATTGGTCCAAAAGCCTTTGATTTGAGTTCTTTGCATAACATTCCACAAAAACTGGCGAAGAAATCATCCTCATACCTTAGATCGAGTTCTATTAATTTTCTTATTTTTAAAGCCACAGTGGTTGCTGTTTTCACAGCATTTTTGTGGTTTTATCAGACTTTCCTATAATTTTCGGTTATTCGTGATTGATTGAACGGTTACGAAAAAAATATAACTTTGTAAAAAATGGCCGAAGTCAAAAGTAGCACAATACAAAATAATGGCAGCTTAACCTGAAGTAAAACTGAAAATAGAGAGACATGGGGTGCTGCAACAAAACTAATAATTATTATTTATAAAATAAAAAGTACAATCAATATTAAGACTGCCCCTGCTGCATTGTGCAGAAAAAATTTCTGTAGTCAGCAATATTTCGAACTGCAGGTATGATGGTGGCTCTTTTTAAATTTTTTAAATAAAATATGATCAAATTAATCTTATCTAGTATGGCCATGAAAGAACAAATTGCTGCCTTTAAAACTGGCTCCAATATATTTTATTTTTAGGTTAGATTTAAAAAGAAGTGTCTATTCGACTGACGCAGGTTTATTTGTTGGACAATTACATTACTTTTACGTGCAAATTCGTTTATTTCAATATAATATTGTAATAAGATGTATAATAAGAATATTTAATAATAAAAATTGACAGTTTGAATTAAATATAAGTATGTAAGCCAATTTTAAAGGCGTTGGTTTGCACTTCAACAACCATACTACATGAGATTAATTTTTGATGATCCATACATCCAGCTGCAGGTACAAATCAATAGAATATGAGGTAGTTCAAATGTAACAACCCCATCAATATCATAATAGAATTACGATCGCCGTCTCAATGTCTGAACGTTTCGTAGCTTAAGTTTCGAAAATTGTATTCTTTTAACCTTATATAAATGAAGAATTTTTGAAAATTTTTCTTACAAATAGTTATACTTTTATAGTGATTAACGATATTTTTGTTTGTTAAGTTCTTCTTCCAATGCATACAGATGATATTCACCTAACAATGTTCGTACATCCTCCAGCTATCATCTTAGTTTTCCTTTGGCAGTCTGATCATACCCGGGGATCCTTAGCAGCATTCCATGTCTGCTTCCTTTTCTAGCCGCTGTACTGGCCGGGGGTTTGCAGACCGCCGGGCACTTGGGGCCTGTCTATACTATACCATACATGGAAAAACGACTAGAGGACGCCCTTCCATACGGTGGACGGGCGGATTAAAAAGATCAGCTGGATTTACATGAATTAGGGACGCCCAAAATAGAGTTGCTTAGCATGAGGGGAGCCTATGTTTAGCAATGAACTGAAAATCGCTAGTGATATGATGATATATGATAGATATAATGATAATTTATTATATAATGGCTGATCATTATCAAGCTCTGTTTTGTGGGTTTATATGAAACCAATTGAGCCATTTAGTTATGCGCCACTTTTACCGTGCGATAGAGGACCGCGGAGAATCTGTGGGGGTTGCAGAGAAAATTTTAAAAAAATGGGAGGTCGCAGCGGTCCGTCTTTAAGGTGACTACGGTGAGCTTCAAAGTAAAATAAAACATATCCCTCATAAAGGGATTTGAGCATAATTCGCCCTGAATTAAGAGACCCTATGTTATAGCAAAATGTATAGAAGTAGAGCCTAGGCATGTCGTCCCATTATACTGCTGGTGGGCACAACAATGATCAATACCTTGATTTTGAGAGGGCACACTGATGTGTAGGACGACTCTCGGAGGGGGGGGGGGGCGTATGACAAAAAATGGGTTGAGAATCACTGCTCTAAAGTATATAAGGTTTTTACTGTTATTTTTTCGGGCTTCTATTGACTTATGGTTTCCAAAATGTCTTTTATTTATCTCTATTCCTTTATTCTTCCACTTCCTCTACCGTATCATCTTCAACTTCCATATGTTCCTAGTAATTAGAAATGGAATGTTTGGCCAAAAAAATCTGGTCTTGTGAAGCTGCTAGTTACCTCTTTCCCATATAGTATTCCTTGTTCACTGTCTAGCGTTATGGAACTTACTGATAGTAAACAACACCTTTGTAGTCAAAGAAAGTGAAAAAGTGAGCACTTTGTTGTCATATCCGACTTCTATTATCTTTCTTTTGCAATTCCTATTCTGGTATTTTCCACTGAAAATACTGGGCTTTTGTTTTAGGGTCATAGCCCCATGATTCCTTGTAAGTACACCAATATTCAAATTTATGGCAATTTGGATGCAAATTCGTTGCTCAATAGTTTCTGAGCAGGATTGGGAGGGGGTAGGGGTGGTCTGGAAACTCCACTGTTTCGAGACGTTCCAAACCAGACAACTTACAGGAGTCAGTGTAACTTCCTACACCACTTAGCTGTTTCATAAAAACAATAAAATAAAGAAAAATGCCAGAAATTTATGTAATCTCAATATTTATTTACAGTATGTACATCTCTGCATGATACTCAAAAGGGGGCAAAAACGAATCTGCAATATTATGTGGATCTTAAACTAGTCGTAGGATTATTAGTTTAAAGTAGGTAGTTTTAAATGTTGTAAAAACTAACACGTTGTAATTATAATAAATGTAGTTAAAAACAAATTCTACGATTTTTACTCGCAATTCTGTCTCGAGCACACGTAACTCAACTATCAAGTGACTTAAAATATAAGTGCAGCGATAGCTGAAAACGGGAGAGAGTCGCAAAAAGATCTAAATTATTTGGAACGCGAAAAGCACGCGGATGGTACCATGCACTCAAGGTATATTGCACACTTTCATTGGTGTGTTCCAACATTAATAAATAGTGTCTAGTTTGCTCCAGTAGTCCCTCGCATAGGTATTAATTCTAAACGTTGACGAACGTGACAATTCACGAGTTGAACGCGACCTAAAGGGCGAACAAAGCTATCACTCTAGTATATAATACATATAAAGAGAACTAAACTAATTAACTAAAATTCAAGCGTTCAAGGTGAATACATCGCAGCCACAGGTTTCTTAAATTCTGTCTACCATCAGCTAGAAATTCGCCATCACAAACCGTAGGTAGACCGTTTAACATTTCATAGAAACTGCACTAATGGTATTTTTAGTTTGAAAACTCATATGACTCAAGACAGCTTTATACGCTAAAGGTACCTGCTGATGAATAGCAGAGCAGCATCGTCAGAGAAGTTATGCAGGGTAGCCGGCTTGGGGATACTGCTGAGAAGCCGTCCAAGCAAATGTGCAAAGTAAGGGGTGACAGGCCTCAGAACTATGTAAGAGTTGGTACTCCAGGTTCTATAAAAGTCAAAATCAGAGCCACAGAAGGAACATATGCAGAGTTGGCGTAAGAGAAAAGGCCTAAAATAACACAACATCGAAATCGATGTTCAAAACGGAACAACAGAAACGTACGAAAGGTGGAAGGTGGCTAAACGTAGGTCATTTCACAGCAATAATTTCTTATCCTGGTATAACCAGCTTAATTTCAGCAATCTCACATGCAATTTCCTAAGGCTGATCAATAGGATTCACAACAATTCCGGAATTATAATATCCACAAGAAGTGAAAATTCCAGATCACATTCACAGCCCCAGAAGGAACAATCTTACGAAATCAGTACCATAAAATGGCCGCCGAAAATCATACTTACTCGCAATCTATTTTGAAAATTCAGTAGAATCCCCTAAAGCTCAACGATTTACAAAAATACCTCAAAAATTAAAAATCAAGAGTATGCGACCACACATACAGCCAGGAATTGCGGGCCACTTAAGACATTACCTGCACTAGCAATTTAATTATACTTAAATGGAAAATTATACGTAACAGACTATAGGACCATACCGCTTGATAAGCCTGCGTATTAGGTTCGCCTGTAATAGACTGTGAAATTTCATCGTGATATTAGAGCCAGTAGAAGAGATATTGTTATTCATTCAAGAAACAGCCCCATACAATTTTACAGAAAGGAACCAACCCACTTCTGCCGAATGTTGTTGAAGTCGTTTGGTTCTTCTCTATATAATACTTTTAGAGGTGTTCACCGTATTAGAATTCAGCTATCTATAAAATTGCCTTTCTGCATAAAGTCGTCTACTCACAAAACCTGTAAACCTGTACAAAGGTGACCATTGAATTATGATAATAGTGTATAGTCATTACAAAAGTGTATTTTTTAGACATCGCACATCAGACTACGAGCTGTTGGTAGAACAATGGCAGGCGTCAACATTATTTTCGGAGTAACAGCTGCGACCACTAATTCAGGAAATAATGTTTGAACTGAAAAACTAGTTACATACGAATAATGGTTTAAAATCATGAATCATGATCAGAGCACAGCTAGAAGACGGCAGTATAAATACAACTAGGCAGACAGACTGGTAGTAACGAAAGACACAGGATGCTTTCAGTAAAATACCTTTAAAATAAAAGTAATTTAGTAGGGCAAAGCGACACCATAACAAAATCTGAATTCAACAACACAGTTGTTTACTTAACGTCATTTTTAAATAAAAGTGGTAGTTTAAGTTGTATTAAATTCGGAATTTTATTTGGTTGAGCAAGCGTACAGAAATTTGGTCATTGATTCTTCTTGTTCCGCCTTTTTGAGCCCACTGTAGGGAAATGGCTTCTCTCTTCCTTTTCCACACTTTTCTGTCTTGGGCTACTCTGTGCCATGATTTATTTATGTCTTTTTTAGTATCGTCTAGCCATCTCTTTTACAGTCTTCCGACACTTCTTTGAGATTTTCTTGGTCACCAATTTTCCAGACTGTTAATCCATTTTTCTGAGAATTTCCTAGTTATATAAGTCCTATCCAGCCCCACTTCAACGTAGCGATTCTTTCTAGTATGACAGTAGTTTTTGTTCTAGCTCTTATGTCTTTATTTGTGACTGAATCTTGTATACTTAGCATTAATCTCCCCATCGGTCGTTGTGCCACTTTTGGTTTTATTTCATTTTGGAACCATAAACTTGTTTATTGGCTCTCGATAGCGGGCGTAAAATGGCTTTTATTTTATGTCCCTAAGTCCTATTAAGTTATTAAGCAGTATAACAAGCATCAACAGTTTAGTATAGCAACACCAGCAATCTGCACAGAAACCATAGCACACCAAAAATTCACAGCGCCAGCACAACGATGACGCAGTAGTCTGTAGTCAAAATAGTCAATCTTAAATTTTGTCTCTGTTGAAAATCAAAATGAAATAAAACGTTGTGTGTACCACGTGCCTAATCAAGATTATAGCTCTCGGGAAATTTAAAGCTCTCCGCTTCGCTTCGCGTTTTAAACATTCCCTCGTGCTATAATCTATTGAGTATGCCCTTAATAGATAAATAACTATTATAGCATTGGCGTCTGTTGATGTTATTGTTTCCATTCTATACGACAAGACGGGTAGAACGACAAGACTGGTAGAACGCATGCGTCGTAGACTTTTTGTTTTAGTGTTATGGGGATATCGGTCTTTTTGAGAATATATGAGTCGAGCAAAAGCAATCCATGCCAGAAATATCCTTCGAGTAGTCTCTGCTGTTTGGTTAGGTTTTCAAAATTTAATTATGTGCCTAGATAAATGTTGTCTTAATTTTATCCACTAGGAGTTCTTTATCACCGGTTGACATTACCTTTGTTTTCTTTAGATTCATAGTTAAGTCTACTTTTTCAGATTGTAATTTCAATTCTTTTAACATCTTATCTAATTCCTCTGAATCTCAGCTAATTAGGACTGTCATCCGCAAACGGAAGGTTGTTTAAAACTTTCTGTCTATATTTATATCTTTGCGGCACCAATTAAAATTTTTAAAGATGTTCTCTAAAGTCAAAGTAAATAGTATCTCACTGTATTATGCCTCTTCTTTGTGGTATTATTTCTGTTTTCTTGTTTTCATCAAGTTTTATCTGGAGACTGGCGTCATCCTAGCAACTAGATTTATGGAAGGGCAAGGACCTGGTATTTTGGATTTTGACCAACAGTTATATCACTTTTATAATATCTAGCCCCAGCGCCATAGTTGGAAATCTGCATCACTACTTGGTGACTTTCTAACTGCAAATCACCTCACTTCAGAACATATCCTCAAAAAAAAAATTAGCACTATCAAAGAACATTTCTCTGAAATTTTAAACATGGAAATGGAAGATACCTGGCGGTCACTCAAAACTGATGTTTTGTTGAGACTGGACAGATACTCACTGAAGTGCACCATAACTCAAACTGGTGTCGACAGGAAGATCGAATACCTTGGGGCACATAATGAGGAATAGGAACCACTATAGATTGCTCCAACTTATAGTACAGGGAAAAGTCGACGGAAGGAAAGGACCCGGACGGAGAAGAATCTCTTGGTAAAAATCTAAGGACATGGTTCTCTACATCAATAACAGTGCTGTTCCGAGCGGCTGCCAACAAAGTAATGATCTCCAACATCCAGTAATGGATAGGCACGCGAAGAAGAAGGTGTAGACAGTATCCTGGTCATAATCTTGAATATAAGGGCTGCTGAACCGACTTCCGCACTAAAATCATTTTCCACAAGTCCTTGAACAGACGGTCATCCGCTCTCTGTGCTACTAGAACGTTGTCGAATTAAATGCAAACATTTCCGGTAGACAAAAATATTTCTCGAACATTAAAATTGGGAATCAGACGTCGTCCTCAAAAACCATCTCCAGCAGAGTATCGCAGGGATCACTTGGTCTTGTGCTTTTCATCTTGTACACTGGCAACATCAAATCAGAAACAATGTCCGCTGACGCCACCAAGATTTCCAGAAATCTTCTTGACAAGTCCATCAAATTGCATAACGATCTAGGAAAGATATTTAATTGGGCGCAACCAATGGCTCATTCCCCCGAATGAGTCAAAATGCACAGCGGAGGACAAAAATTGCACAAACTACTTGTGTCAAGGATCTGGGGATAATAACATCGAGTAATTTGAAATGGAAATCTAATAAGGTTCTATTTTTGATCCAGAAAGCTTTCAAACTGTTAGTTACCGAATAACTGACAACACTATATAAAACTTACGTGCTCACAATAGTCGAATACAGTGTCAGTATCTAGAATCTTGCTAAGGGCCGGAACCTGTTAGAGAATGGTCAATGTAAAGCTACCGGCATATCGGTAAACCCCAGAAACATGAACTACGAACAGAGGTTAAGAACTAAATCTGACATAAAAAAGACAACGTGGGGATATGGGGTGTTCCAGATCCATCTAAGATATTTTTACCGTCCACTAATTTCCATGACAATATGAAACTAGGTACAACTTCTCCAAGACTAGGTTAAAGAACGTTCTGGCCAACATAGTTTTAACTTCATGGAACCAACTCCCATAGGAAATCCTACCATCAGCAACAATTACAGGTTTAACAAATCAGTAATTCAAGATTTTTATTTTAAAGGAAGCATTTTTTTTACTAATTTTTCAATATTCTTCTCATCTTAATGCTTAAACAAAACACCAGTAATTTTTATTTCATAACTATGAACTAAGTAAAGTACGTTTTTTTCCTATAAAAATTTTCAAGGTCAAGATAAAATTGGCAAAACTGCTTTTTAAAATTTATTAGAAAATTTATTTTCGTCAGGTTTTTCTGTAAATGACTTGTGTCATTTTGACATTTAAAATTAAATTGTCAGCTTTTCTTTTTTGAAATTGAATACGCGTAAAAACGGAATCTTTTAAAATTAAATATAAAAAAGCATTTCTGAAGTGTGCAGAGGAACTGTTGGATCTGCATCCTAACACACCAGAAGAAGACGTTTACGAAAGATTAGCAAGAGCTTTTGATGTACATAGAACTTTAATGCCAGATTTTAAATGTCCCACCAATTTTTAGTTCTATAGAGTTACTAAAACAAATTTTACCAACATATATTTTTTTAAAGGAATCCAAGTTATGCCAACATAAACCCTAAATTCTTTGACCTTCAAAATTTTTATAGGAAAAAAACGTACTTTACATGATAAGCGCTGCTTGCTTTCACGGACACATTTGTGACAAATCGAAGTGGCTCTTAACTTTTCGACAGTTTATGGACTCTATCGGGGATAGAACGGCAAGAAGTAGGTCCAGTGATAAGGATATTTTAACTCTCAGTGGGAGCCGAATCTGCTTAGGCACTCGAGCAGCTTGACTGCTACTGATCTCGCGAGTGTGGAATTACTCATATCGATACTTACAAACCCTTCGCGCAACCGTGCTGGTGGCCTAGTGGTAAGAGTGACAGATTCATAGTCATAGGTTCCGGGTTTAAACCCCGGGGAAGGCCCGAGTTTACGTGAAAATATGTACAAAAATCTCAGGACTAACCAGGAGTTCATTCATCTGAGCACGGGAGTAGATCAAAAACTCCCGAAACGTCGTGTGATAAACACCCAAGACAGTGGAAAAAGACCGATAAAACATCTCATATTCATTTCAATTCTTCGTTCATCATACTGTATTAGCCTGTAGAGTCTTCACTATGATAACTTTTGCCAGGCCATGTGCGAAATATTTAAATCTTGGGCTATCTGAATTTGTCTTTGTCTGTGAGGAGGTGAGAAATGCATTTTACGTTGGGTGGTTAGATCTACCATCAAAATTCTCCACGAGCCGCCACTGCACTGATACGAATGAGATTTATTCTTGAACACCTAACCTTCGATTGTATTTTCCAGAACTTTTTCAACTGTAATGATATGTTGTATATCTGTAATACATATAGCCTAATTGAAGAGAGAAGAAATAAATCCACAGAAGTCAGCAGTGATAGTTTCATGACGTGTAGAAAACTAAAGCACATCTTGTTTTTGAAACAAATGGACGTTCCAAATTAATGAACGTGTAGTTTGAACTTCTTTATTTATTATTAATGAGTCTTACGAAAATGGCTATAATTAATCCAGATCTGGTAGAAGTTTTGGTAGTAGGGACCGCCTATCTAAATAGCCTACAAGTTGTAAGATAAGATGCTGGTTTTTGAGCCTAAATAAAGCGCGCATTTAAATGCATGTACGGAAAGAAAAATTACCACCATAAATTCGTAGCCGTGTGGTGCCCACGTATATCTTAACTTTTTATTAATACTTTGTAGTTGCAGTCTCGTATTTATGCCTTTGTGTGGGGGCTATCGGCTATAAACAATATGTGCAGTACCGCACCACGCGGCCGGGGGGCTCCGCGCGATCCGTAATTAAGACTTTTTGGGTGTCGCCGGATTTGGTCCTTTTTGTCGCCGCTTAATGAGCGCCCGCGTGTAATTGTAAATGATTCCCGATTAAAATGCGGCCGGTCCCCCGCGATTTCGAGGAAGATATAGCTGTAAGCTCACGTACTTAAAACATAAACCAATTTTATGTGATGAATAATGCATGGACAGATAGCAGCTACTTGGGATACCGACACAATGCCCCTGATTGATCGCTGGCTTATACATAATTTATATTAAATTAGACTCATTTACATTTCAATCTTTTAACTTCTAGTCGCCTCGCTGAATCTGCGATACACGCACTTAATTTAATCACTTGCCTCCCCCCAGCTTGCGCCCGGCGACTAACAAGATGGAACAAAGTGTTTCGACTTTTCTCCCGGTTCTCGTTTTTTCGGAATGCCCGATTAGAGCCGTTGTCTTGCCATTGCCGCCGAAGCTAGTGCGGCCGCGGGGCCAATTTTAGGTCAAAGCACTACGTGGACAAAATGCCAATTATAGTTGATACCGGATGAAAAGACCGTTTTTTTCATTTATTATAGTACGAGATGTTTTCACGTAATCTACCTAGACATGAAATAGGTATTTATGCAATAAGGGAGATATGAATATGTTTTCCCTGAGGTTGACAAGGTTGACCGAAGGTAAAAAACATAAATATCTCTAGCGGTGCATAGAATATTTTATTTACGAATATTAGACGCGTTTTTATGTGTTATATTAAAATTCAGATTTCGATACTTTTGAATTACCTATCTCAAAGTGGTAGATGCAACTCACTCATGACCACAAGTCGGCGACGGGGTGCAAACAGTGTAGGAGTGGGCCTTCCTTGGTGCAGTAACCGAGGCAGGCGGTTCAATGTAAAAGAACACAATCACAAACTTACTGGTCTCTAAATCTCCTCGATAATAATAATAATTGTACTCACCGGGGATGGCCGTCCCATATGGCTCCTTCGTACTTTCGGCAGTAACATTACAATACTTGGCCTTGCATCAGTCAGCAACAACCCTTTGGCACCTCATCGCTGTCTTCACTGGTTGGGTTAGCTGTCGGTACTTTTCGCTAGCATTGCCCAATAGTAATCCACTAGATTAACTATTATTACAACCCGTACAGAGTCGGTAAGAACCCGGGGGCTAGTGGTCTTTCACAGTAAAGTAATTACCGTAAATCTTACTAGGCTATAGCGGAACCACGTGCTTCCGCGGGCTTACATTCTACTGCGGAACTTATCATGCTTCCGAGGATCACATAATCGACCAGCACGAGCAAGAATCTCTAACGTCTACCGGCTGCTGTAATTGCCAAAAAGCTACCAAACATCAATTAACTCACTACGCTAGTACGTACATTCTACTCTAGCTAATCTAATTCACTACCTATGGATACGTATGCCTGCGCTCGCAGCTTCGCCTCATATTATTGCAACTTAATACATTATAAATAATTATTGGTTCGCATACTCGCAGAATTACTTGCTTCAGGAACTAACTATGCAAAGCATCCCACTTTCATGAAACATATCTAGCTCCTACCACAGCACCGAACTTTCTTTTTCTTCTGAATTTCATTTCTAACCGAGCCCTTTCGATACAGTGCATTGGTTGTACGTATCGTCCGCGTCTGCGAATCAAGGGACCTCGACCCAATGCCTAATAGATTTGTCAAGATTATTTTACATTCCAAAAATGTCAAAGTAGTAATTAAAGCTTAAAAATAATGCACCCCAAAACCATCAAATATTTCATCCCTAACACTAGCCTATTAGCAAAAAATAGTATGGAATTTCAAAATGTCATAAGTACATTTAAAATAAGAATATTGAAGTAACACCAAGGATATCCTGAACGTATGGTTGCTAAGGCGTTGTCTATAGTTGCATGGTTACCAGGATTTGAGAGAGAAATAATTTGAAAAATCCCTAAGGAGTTATATATAAGTAGCTTTTCATATTTTATATCTATGACGAAAATTAACAATATCATGTTGCTAATAAATAAATACATTTGCTGAGTTTGGTTCAATTCGAATATCTGTAATTTTGGAAATGATTTGAACAAACTAGTGAAATTAGGCTTGAATAATGCTGCTGGCATTATAAAGACGCAATCGACCAAAAACTATCCATGAGATAATGAGTGGCGTATAAGGAGCAATGCGTCATATATCCAAGAAAAATTGTTGACTAAGCAAGTTCGTTAAGGTAGGGAATCAATTCATGTATGATAATTTAAAGTACTAAAGGGGCAACAGTAAAAAAATATTGAAGACTTGGTAGTGGTAGACGAAGAAGCTTTCAAATTAAAAAAAAATAGGAACTGTTCCGTTCTTTACTAGTTGGATAGGAAAATTCGATATATTTGGTGATTTGTGGTCGTGAGTCAAATTAGATAAACGGTTCCAATAACTATTAAACAAAAACTAAATGCTAACTTCAATCTAACCAGCAATTCAAACGAACTTCACTTACACTTGAAGGCCTTTCCCTCTCACACACAATACTAATCCTAAAAAGTAAACGAGAAGGTATCCGTGGGTCAAATAAGAGAAAACACCAGAAGTAAAACATGTACGTACTAAGACTTTAATAAAAGTAAACAGCCAAGCGCGAATAGGAATTCGCGAAGATACAAATTGGCATTGCACAAATAGCACTAGGTTCGTCAATTACACGGTACTCGTATATTCAAAACCACCCAGAAGTTGATATACATATAAAAGCTACACCGCGTTCGTGAAATAAAAATACAGAAAAACTAGGAAGTTAAAATATTATTAAATTATTAAAATATGAGTTAATGCCAGAAATTCATGAAATTAAATAGTATCTATGTGGAAGTTATACAAACAAGCAAAAAATGATTAAATATTCTTACAGCCTCATTAGGCTCTTGCAAGAAAGCTGAACCCTAACTTAAATCACCCTACGCAACGCTTATTGCAGAAGCCTCTCGAGAACGAAGCGCATTTACATATAAATAAAATTATCATTTTGTAAAACAAGGTGTCACTGAACGCCAAAGTGCGCTATTAAAGAAATGAAATACGTCTACTATTCTATCAATTAAAAAACGCTTTGTATGGAACCCGAAAAAAATATGTCAAATAATTCAATCAATCGGCAAACAGAAGATAGACGCATCGGGAGTTGCCAGTGTGACATTGATAGGTGAAATAAAGAACAAAACCTGGCCTCCAGGTGCAGGTTTTTAGCGTCGATCAGTTGCTGAAAATTCCAACCAAGCCGGGATTGATTCGCCAAAGGCAGTGGTCTCCTCAGCAGGTGACACATGGCTGCAGATAAGGTCCTTGATTATGGCTCCTTCATCGCACACAAAACAACGACCAGCTCCTTTGAAAATTGCTTAAAAACATTCTAAAAGAACGGTTTTATCACACACCTCAGATGCTGATAGCTCGAAACTGCTGGCGACTTAGCAGTCAACGCATAACGGCAAGGAGCGGTAATAACCAACCAGAAACATTAATATGTTCGCTTTTCATCACGACGCGGAATTATAACAGGTTGCGTCTTCGATCTTAGAGGGAAACAGGAAGACGGGCATTTTTTTCAAAAAAGGACTAGAAAATGTGCTGTAATCTAAAGTTAAATGCGCGTGAGGTGCATGGCAATTTAAAATTTTCAAAATACAGCAAAAATTAGCCAAAATGAGTATAAACAACCTGCTCCGCATACAAGCGCTAAAAGACCTAATTCTAAGGGTACAGCTTGGGCAAATGGCAATTTGCAAAGACATTAGAGAAATACCATTTTAGACCATTACAGAATGGACGTAGATTCTAAACTGCACTTCAACAAAATTTCTGTAGGAGACACATTTCAGAGGAGGGTTGAATAGTAGCTCTACCTAATAGCATTTTTTTTCAAAAATGATAACCAAAGATTACGTGTGGGTGTATCATTGAGATCCAAAAGGTATAAAGTAATTTTCTTTAAAGAGTTGTGACGCTGAAAGAATACTTTTGATTGAGTACATACAAAAAGACCGTATATGAAGAAACGATAAAAAATTTAGAAGCTGCTGTGGAAGAGAAAAAGTCCGATAACCACGATCAAAATAATTTACTGTTCTGCAAGAGTTGCATATCTCATATCTCTAGGTTTCCTGGCCTGATACACATCATCTATCCAGTTTCTTCAAGGTCTTCCCTTATTTCCTGGCGTAATTTCAATATTTTCCTTGGGCATCTGCCTTCGTCTCCTCTTCGTATATCCAAGCCAAGTTTACGGTCTCTTTTTACTTCCTTTTACTATAAGTAAAGGAAGTATTGGATTCACCCCAAAAATTCGAAATTGAGTTTTCAACGGATCTTCACGTTTTAGAGTCCCCTGATCCCAAAAAACATATTTTTTTTCATTGGTCTGTCTGTGTGTCTGTCTGGCTGTGTGTGTGTCTGTGTGTCTGACTGTGAACAGAATATCTCAAAAACGAAAAGAGGTATGGCGTTGAAACTTCATATATAAGTTTTGTGTACTATATAGATGAGACATCAAGCTTTTTAAGAAAATCGCATAACCGGAAGTAGGTGTTTACTCTTGTGATTTTTCAGTTTTTTTCGATTTTTTCAAAAACGGCTCTAACGATTTTTTTTAAACTTTACTATTTTCTTACATTTTTAATGTGTATTGATGTGAGATAGGTGATTTTCCAGTTGAATACTTCTAAAGTGGGTTTTTTTTTGTTTTTTTTTCTATTTTTTTTTTATTAACTCCTATTTTAAATAAAACACCCGGTATATTATTACATTTTTGAATTCACCTTAAAATTCTAGAGAAAATTTGTCTCTTCAACTAACACTCGATTTTGTACCGTTTTTGTAGAATTTGTAATTTTTGAAAATGTTTAACAAATGGTTAAAAATTAAAAATGAAATTTTTGACTAATTATAAGATCACTGTAAAAGGAAGTTGTGTGAGTGTATCACACCAGATTTTTACTTCTTCTTTTATAATTCCTACCGTAACCAAACAATTCCCTATTTCTTTATTTCTTACAATTTTAGTTGGAAGCAATAACTTTCCTTCATTCCGTTTATTGAAATGCCACTCTTCCGCATACATTGTTTAGTAAATTTTACTAAACTGAATATTATCTCAGAGCGGTCGATATAATTCAAACAAGATTACATATTAAATGTGCAAATCCAAGGTGATCTCTTCAGGCGAAATGAGTCTCGAGTCAATTAAACACGGAGACGACCCATTTCGTAACCTTCCAGAAAGGGAATATGAAGATAACATGTATAAACAAGGCGTTTCTGGTCAGTGCGAGATTTGAATCTCTCAAGAAATGCAGCTTCGTAAAAAATAGATTTACGAGCAGCAGTGACATGGGGTCAGGATTGGGTAACCTTTTTTTAACAAATCGAAGAAAACCCTGGATATTCTTTATTAACTCCTCAAATTAAGTTTAAAGGACATTTTTTGTCGTCTAAGATTGCCCCATTGAATCATTTTGTTTGTCGTAAAGAAACGTTCTCAGACGTGAAGATCGTGAATAAGCTTCTTGGCCATAAGCAGGTTCTAGAAAAACGCAAATTTTTGAGTACAAATGGGGCAGAAAAGCAATTGCCAAGCACTAGATGGCGGAAACTTGCGCAGCTAGAGAAACTATTGTGTCGAACCAAGACAATGTCTTGAAGTGATACCACAAGATTTGTCAATAGACAGTTGTGTTTTTAAAACTGTTGCCAATACAACTAGTGGCTCTCTGGATCACACAACAAGGTTTAAAGAAATAATCGATGAAAGCAGAAAACAAAGGTACGCTTTTGTGTTGTAAAACTTTAGGAAACGTAAACCTTCAGCAATTCTCGGGGAATGTAGGCCATATATGCCAAATGAAATATTCTCTCTAACATTAAGAAAAAAAGCATTCAACATAACGGCACCTAACTACTAGATTTTTAAGGGGGACTAGTTGGAAAAGTGAAAAAGAGCAAAGGTCGTCCTACAAGCACAGCTTCAGTGTATTCCGGAGCATAGGTAACCTTGCTCTGCCTTTCTACTTTGCGGTGTAAGGCATTTTTGGAGTTGCTGGAGTTTTGGTCGTAGCCATTATTTCTTTTTTTGTTTTGTTTCTGTAACTCCCAAATATCTGAGTTGTAGCCCTTCCAGTTCTCCTGTTATTTCTTCTTTCTTTACATTTATTCCTCTTAACAGTTCAGTTTCCTATTTTGAGGCTTCCGTTTTTGCCTGTGTTTCCAATTTCCGTATTCATGTCTGTTATCTTTGCATCTATTGCGTTTTCTTCGTCCTTTCCTGTTTTCAACTTTCTCAGCTTTTACTTCCTTTTACAATAAAGGAAGTATTGGATTTACCCCAAAAATTCGAAATTGAGTTTTCAACAGATCTTCACGTTTTAGAGTCCCCTGGACCAAAAAAACATATTTTTTTTCATTGGTCTGTCTGTGAACAGAATATCTCAAAAACGAAAAGAGGTATGGCGTTGAAACTGCATATATAAGTTTTGTGTACTATGTAGATGCGACAGCAAGCTTTTGAAGGAAATCGCATAACCGGAAGTATGGTGTTTACTCTTGTGATTTTTCAGTTTTTTCGATTTTTTCAAAAACGGCTTTAACGATTTTTTTAAACTCTACATTTTTATTACATTTTTAATGTGTATTGATTTGAGATAGGTGATTTTCCAGTTGAATACTTCTAAAATGGGTTTCTTTTGTTTTTTTTCTATTTTTTTCATTAACTCCTATTTTAAATAGAACACCCGGTATATTATTACATTTTTTGAATTCAGCTTAAAATTTTAGAGAAAATTTGTTTCTTCAACTAACGCTCTATTTTGTACCGTTTTTGTAGAATTTGTAATTTTTGAAAATGTTTGACAGATGCTTAAAAATTAAAAATCAAATTTTTGTCTAATTATAAGATCAGTGTAAAAGGAAGTTGTGTGCGTGTATCACACCAGATTTTTTTAGAATATTGGTGTCTACATCTCCGTTCTCCTATTCGTCCCATTTAAATGAGACTCCACTTTTGTTATCTTCTTGTATCCTACTTTGATTTGTTTTGATTTTACTCTTTCTTATTTTACTATTTTCTTGACTTACGCCTGTATGTTTTTTCTATTAACGACATGTTATGATCGATGTATATCTGCATCCCCTTCGGCTTATTTTGATTTTGCATAACTTATTAACAACTTATTTCTTGGTGCCTCTTTCTTTTCGTTCGCAGTTATTCCTTTAATTATAACATTGCAGTTTCTCTATTCTTTCTAGCTTGTTTCTAACTTTCTTATCCTTTCTGTTAATTGCAGTTTCTCATTTTTCAATTTTTGCTCTTTCGTCATGATTTCTTCTCTTATTTCTTTATTTTCTTGCGTGTTTTTATGTTTTTTTTCACAATATTCTTCATAATATTTTTTACGACTTCCCAATTACACATAATTACTTCGATTTCCCGGTTTGGTTATCTATTTTGGTCTGGTGATCTGATTATCTTCTTACTCCTTCCGAAAATTTAATTTTTCGTGCCGATATCCAGCTCCCGGTCCTTTTCTTCTTTTCCGGTCGCCATACCTACTCACATCTACTTGTTTTGTAACTTAAATTTCCTATTTTTGTCACTTTCTTTCTCTTTTTGTTTTCTTCAACTACAACTTTGCGCTTAACTTAACGACCAAAATTGTTGTGTGGCAGTCTCATTTACTACGCAATCTATGGGAGAAAAACGATTTGATCATAACGTTAAGGAAATCTTGTAAAACCATTGGGAAACATGAAATGTCAACGTGTGCTTGGACTACTAACCTAGTGGAAAAGATACGAAAATTGTAAAACTGTAGTGTTCATATAAGTGTATTTCTTATAAGTACACTTTTAGGTAGTGGTGGAGAACTGGGCCATATATGCAACGTGCATGGTTATATATGGAGTAATAGGAAGTTCTAAAGAAGAAGAGAGTGAAGAGCAATCCTTAAGCTGCCTAAAAAAACAATTTGTAAAATGTAAAATATAAATTGCCTTTGATTCTGTTTTAATTGCAGCCAGCCTTTATTATGGCTTCAGGCTAATTTAGCGTGAAATTTTTAGAAATTGTTGGAAGAGCAAAATATTTTGTTAAAAATATATGCCACCACAGAACTGAGTGCGTAGTACTAGGCAAGTAACTGATCATCCATTCGAAATCACCAAAGAGAAACACGTTAAAAATCTAATTCTTGTCTTAATTTCTTGTGCAACGATGTATAGCGTGATGGAACATTATCTAAATATAGCTGTGAAAGTCGTAATTCTCTTGTAGGACAGGCTAGCCATAAATCACAGAAACAATCAGCACGAAGAGTTCTTAGTTTTTGCGGTTTGAAACAAGATTTCTAAATACCTACCTTGAATATCAGAGAAATTGTAATTGGCTTGGTTTTATATCATCTCTTACGCCAGATACAACAAATGAAAAGGTTAGAATTAATTTAAATGTGTATCTTTGTAATTTAAATATTTAATAAGTTCATTGAGAATACATCATATTATAAAAACACAATTTCACATTGGAAAAAGCCGATAGAACTAAATTCATAGTTCTATTGCAAATTCACGCTGGTGAAAAGCCATAAGTGTATGATAATATGATATAGCATGAAATTGTGAAAGTTGAATAAATTGTGAGTCGTTAAAATTATCGTATCTATGAGAGCCTATGTACACAGTAATTAAACAGAAAAACAGTATAATTCATCTAAAAGTTTATGTAAAAAAAGGAAATTACACCACCTTGTGGCAACAATAGTGGTTTTTGAATGCGTATTGCACCGCATTTTCTAGTTTCGTGTTCGTAAGACAAATTGCATAGCATGATAACTGTTGAGTAGTAAGATAAAAACTAAGAGCTGGTTGAGCAAACTTGGTATCTGAGATGTTGAAGTGTTTTTGAGTTGCAATTTTGGAAATCAGGGCGGGATTTGTTTATTTTGAAAATTTGGATATTTTATGGATAATTTCGTGTATTCTTCCGATATGCTCACTCACATTTAGAACAACCAAAATTCCAGCTATAGGATTGTTCACGCTCTTTGTCCATCACACCTAAAAACTTGCAGTTTGTCTTTTCACATAAAACTAAGCTTGACGAGAAGTTTTGGCAAGACGAGCGAGCTTCTCATGCAGTATGATTTTTAAATGAAAATATCTTTCACGGCATTGTGCATAGGCATTATGAACGTCCTCCCGTTAAAAACAATTTCTCCCGAACAGCAAAATAAATTTAGGAAAATAATTTATTCCTCCGCGAATATTTCATATACAGGAGTTGAGCAACGCGTCCCACGGGGCCGTATAACACGCCATATCGCGGTGTAATTCGGCCGCTATCTACGGCGCAACGCTGCCAACCTAATAATTCAAGGCATAAAGCACATTAGACAAAGCCTGCTCTGTTTTTCGCCTTCTTTCCAGCATTGACGAGAGTCGTTTTCTGTTATTTTACCATTTACTCCGCCCGCCTCGCTGAGGGAGGAATTAACATGCGCCCATTAATTGCCCAGGAATTTTCGGAATCCGCCGTCGCATCGACGCATCTGACGCATCGGCGGAAGAAAGATAAATACGAATGGATCTCTCCTGTGGAATGTCAGATACCACCAGAGATGCAGATAGCGCTGGGCTCACTAAATTGTGAAAGTAGCAGGGTTTAACTTGGCGTTTCCTCGTTACAATTTTCGGAAGTTCTTTTGTTGTGCGGATAGTTACAATAATGATATTTGAAACTAACCTCATTTTTGTTACAGCTTGCGATTGCCACCCGATCGGTGCGTCTGGAAAAACGTGCAACCAAGCCTCCGGGCAGTGCCCTTGTAAGGATGGAGTCACGGGGATTACTTGCAATCGATGTGCCAGGGGTTATCAGCAAAGCCGATCGCATATTGCACCTTGCATCAGTAAGTACGATTCTATTTTTAACAATACTTAAGAGTTAAAGCTACCTACAGCTACGAGATGCTTTGGAGATATTGCAAGTGTTCTTAATTTGAACCTAGAAAGGTATTCATGATTATTGTAACAACATTGAGAAATACCTGCTAAATAGATTTGTTTTTGTGGCCATTTGAATATACTTTATGAAGATGTGTCTGACCAATACCAGCTGAAAAACAAGGTCTCAGATCTCCGGCCTGACGTCAGCACAAGAAGGCCGAATTGGCCAATGATTTTATTTTATTTCAATTTACTCTGCCTCCAGCTTCCACATAAGAGGTTTTCGTAGCCCAGTTTGACCTTCTTGTGCTAACGTCTGTAACGGCCGAGTTCGTATTACCTTGATATTTAATAGTCACCCTGGTATTCAACTATTATTCTGCTAGTAACGAAATTAAACTGCATTTCTTACATTGTAGCAATTAAATTAAAACGTATTGTGTATTTAAAACCTAGGAGTGTCGCTCGTGAGTTTATGCGCGCAAATCAGCTGATTTGGTCGTTGAGTGAGGTGATTAATAGAACAAAGCAAGTTATGCGCGGACTTAGACGCCCGGGAGAGAATCGCTTGCCAACAAGCGACCTGTGCGTGTCGCCCGAAGCCAAAGGGACGCCACGCGAAGTATTGTAAATGCCAGCTTGCGGAAGCATCTCCGAGACTCGGCAGTCATAGCCAGAAGCTGCTATTCCGGCTGCCATTCGAGCTTTAAGGAATCCAGTCGACTTTACCAACACACGGAGCTGATCTGTTGGCCATCTTGCTACGAAACAAAGACATGTACGGCCCAGGAAGATTGGGAAAACCTAAAGCCGTAATAAAGAAGTAACTGCTATTGCAACGCATTGTGCAATATCCTCAACGAGCCAGGACGCGCCCAAAAGCCACGTGCGCGTACTTGCTGAATTAGCAGTGCCAGGACAAAGCGTTGCATCATCTTGTTGACACATCACTTCAGCTGATTTCAAGCTATTGCCATTGCCTGTAGATTCAGGATTAAGCTCGTGGACTGTTCCGTGCTACTATTCATAACGCATATAACATTTATCTATTAACATTGTGTAGTACCTATGTATTTCCAGGCATGTATATTTTTACAGAGTAGGTATACCGGGTATCCGTTCTCAAAGTCGAACATAGGCGATTAACATTGTATTGAACGTTTTTACCGAATCCTGCTCGCCAGTTCAACTTACAGGGAAGGTAATGGTATCAATGGAAAGATAAAATTATTACGCATCAAATGATACCAATAAAGAATATTCAAGATGCGACTTTTATTTTAAAATACTAATTTAAAACTTGGAAAATGTTTAATATAGCATACCATGCTTTTCAAGTTCGATAGCATTTGTCAAAAAAATTGGTAATTGGTTGGCGTAAATCAGGTATTTTCTGTCAACGTCTGTTAGAATTATCTACAGAAAAATGAATTATTTCAATGAAGAACGAGTGAATGCACTATTGTTAATTGCCTATGTTCGACTTTGAGAATGAACACCCGGTATATCTTTTAATGTAAACTGTTTGGTTTTCATTTCTGGCAGGGTTTGTAAGTACAATTACAGCATTATAGGTGATCACGAGCAGATCGGCAAGGGCAATATTGACAAATTCCCTTAGCTGCACTGAGGTAAGAGCGGGTATTGTACTCCTACGACTGGGCTAACTAGCATACAAAGGGCAATATAAATTTATATTACAGTAGAGTAAAGGGCACGGGAAAAGCCGCATTTTCTTTTAATGGAGATTGAGAGATAAACAAATTTACTGAAATCGTTACTGTAGTGTGCAAAATGACGTTACGTTAAAAACAAAATAGAGCTTTGGTTGTAGAGAAAATATAATCAATATCTTGTGTTATGAAGTGCTGTTAATAAGAAGCTCCCTTTTCCACCGTATTTGGTGAAGGTAGTCAAGCAACTTTTCTTCTGACAAATAAATTGACTCAAAATTCGCCAACTGATGATCTAGGACTCCTAAGTGATTTTAAACCAGAATTGAAGAACTGGCATCACTCTCTATTATCGCCTTTTAAATTCTTATTTGTTGTATCTCCGTCCGTAGTAACCACTTCTATGTTTCCTTTATTTTCTTATAAGTCTCAGTATTTTGTATTATAGAATAAACGGCTTTCCCCTTACTGCTGAATGCTACTCCTAGATATTTCTAGCTTTTTTTACTATGCAGTGATGCCTGCCTTGTCGAATTGCTCAACTCTCTTCGTATACATAAGCATTTCATTTTTCCTACTTTAACTGATGTTAATGTCAATATTCCTTTATCATACCTACCACTTATATTGGAGTATTGGAGATACAGAGTAACTTTGTCTCGTGCCCTTTGTCATCGGATATATTCGCTCAAAATATTTTCCAGCCATATTCTGCATAAAGAACTTCTGGCGTATAGATGAAGTTAGAATATGTCTAGGTCCACGCCTGTGATGCTTTACAAGAACAAAGGCTAGCATGAGTCTTGTTTCAGAGGCTTTTCTATTCTTCAGCATGAGTGATATTCACCAGTCTTCTTTTGCTCCATTTTTCCTAGAAATTGCGATCACCTAGTGTTGTCAACCTAATTTTCTTAGAGGAGTTGTGGCACGATGACATACTCATACTATTTCTCACCCCATTTATGTCGCTGTACCTCTTTAATTAAATGTTCTTACTTTTAGGTGATCATCGACCTCTTATTTTTCCTTGGGCAACGAACTTTTCTTTTTGTGATATGTCCAAGAGAAGTAGACTTTTCTGGTTAACAAATTATATAGCCATTAATTTGTCGCTATTTCTCTCAGTGTAAATTTTGTTACGTTCATTTTGACGTAAGCAGATATTTCTTTTTTTTTTCTTTTTCTTTTTTTAATTTATTTGCCAGTTTAACAAAATTATTTGTTATACATAGCATTGATGTGAATTATATATACATAGTATTTGCAATATTTACATGATACAAACTAACGTACCAGCTGGTCCAACAGTGGGAAATGGCTTTATTTGGCGTTTGCCTACTTAATCTTCATCATCTGTTGCAAGATATAGGTTCTGCGGAAGTTTACGTTTAAGCCGATGATGCATATTCTTTTGCCCTAAACTATAGTGACGAGAGCCTTCGCATGTATGTACGTTTTGGAGAAATCGTTTGGTTGTTTTCTTCAACTATTCTTGAATTGCTAGCATTTGCAGCTCATAGTGAAGTTGTGTATTACGTACGTACCAAGGAGCATTTACTGCAATTCTGAGTACTTTATTTTGAAGCGATTGTATTTTATTTATGTTCGTTTTTGAGGTGTTGCTCCAGATGACACTAGCGTACATAATCAGATGACGTATTAGTGACTTGTACATAAGCAAGCAGCATTCAGTCTTCAAATTAGATTTTCGATTTATTAATGGGTACAGTTTCGATAGTCTTGCGTAGCATAGATCGAGTTTTTTATTAATATGGAGTATCCATGTCAGTCGTGTATCTAGATGTACTCCTAGATATTTTACACCTTCGCTGGTAGGGTTCCACTCAACACGTACCCCGTTTACAGTTATATTTGCAGGATTTTCGATTTTTCTCAGAGTAAAGATTTTCGCTTCGCATTTGGTGGGATTGAGAGATATGTTCCACTTGTTAAGCCACGTGCTAACTTCGTCGCTTGCTAACTGTAGCTGTTTTATTGAGCTGTCAAGATTGGAATTCTGAGCGATTATCACAGTGTCATCAGCGTACATGGCCAAGTTTTCATGGGTTAACGGAATATCACTCACAAAGATGTTAAAGAGTATTGGACCTAGTACGCTACCTTGCGGTACGCCAGCCCTGATAGGTTTTCTATCCGATATTGTTGCATTGACTCGGACCGCAACGCTTCTCTCATCTAGGAATGAGTATATAGCCGCTTTTAGATAGCTTGGAATAGGCAGTTGGAGAATTTTGTATTTGAGACCTTCCAGCCAAACTTTATCAAATGCTTTGGCTATATCTAGAAATACTACAGTAGTATATTTCTTATCTTCATACCCAGCCTCTATGATTTCCACAATTCGTTGCAACTGATGACAAGTGGAATGGTTAGTTTTGAATCCAAACTGAAAAGGTGGAAGAACGTTTGCTGCTTCTATGTGCTCGTTTAACCTATTGTAGATTATTCTCTCAAAGATTTTTGCCAAGGTGTTTAAGAGGCTAATAGGTCGATAGCTATCAACTTTCTTCTTATCTTTGCCAGGTTTGGGGGAGACAACCACTATTGCTTGTTTCAATGATTTTGGAAAATATCCAACTCGCAAAGAAGCGTTGTATAATGTGGTCAAGAAAGTGAGTACTTTTTTGGTAGTTGCTTCAAGATTACATTTGTGATAATATCACATCCAGGTGATTTATATTTTGGTAAAGCATCTATAATTTCCTTTATTTCAGTAGGAGATGTTGGCTGTATTTGATTAAGGATTGGCAAATGTGTCTCAATGTGGTTAACTACTGAGCAAGTGAAGATATGATTTCCTTTTACTGATGGTGTAAATGACCGCTCTAAATAATCAGCAAAAATGTTGGATTTTTCTTCGTCGGTATGTGTTGAGTTGTTTGTTGATATTGGTGGGATATGCTGATGTTCGCGAGTGATTCTTCTAGTAGCCTTCCACATGCCTGGATCGCCGGGTTCTAATGTTTCTATATACTTTTGATAAGTTATAAATCTGTGAGTATCAAGCTCTCTGGTAATTCGGTGAGTCAAATTGTTTAGGTGGTTTTTCATAGTTGGATTTCGGGTTCGATGCCACTCCTGTCGTAATTTGCTTTTCTGTTTTATTAATTCTATTGTATACTTTGGTGGTATGTAGGGATTTGCTGGCTTCCTCGTTTTGATAACGTAAGTTGCTTCTTGGACACTTGCTTGTATACAGGATGTATAATGATCAACCGCCTGATCTATATCATTTGAGGTTTCAAGATGAAGTTGATGTTTAATATCTATGTCAATAATTTCTTTGAAACTTTTCCAGTCAACTTTGCCGTTAATAAGTTTAGGAATAGCAGGTATCGACTGTCAGTGTCCAGCTATTTACTGGAGAAGATTTTCAACCTCCAGCATTTTCATTAAAATTAGCTAAGGTCTCATAATCGATTTCTAATTTAATTGCTTAATCGGTGAGAACGGAAGCATATTTGTCTTCCGAAAAGTTTGTACTTTATTATTTTTCGTTTTCTAGTGTGGCGAAACACCCACCAGCATGTATAAATTTGTGTTCTTTTCTCCGTCCAAAGAACTCTAGAATACTTCTTCCTAAACAAAACCATTAGAAGGCATTTATTATAATAAGAACAGAAGCCCTTTGCACTGGATGTATTCTTTATCAATATTAGTAATACGAGGGCGGGATGATAATTGCTTAGCCTAAGAATAAAAGACTGGTTTTAACTTTTCAAAATCGTTTTACTTTTCAACATAGTCTCCTAAATGTTCTATACACTTTATCCAACGATGTTCTAAAGCCTTGATCCCATCGCGAAAAATGCTTTCTTCAAGGCTTGCACAATATTTATTAATCGCGTGCTGGACCTCCTCATTAGACGAAAATCGTTGTCCGCTTAGAAAGATTCTGAGTTTGGGGAATAAGTGGAAGTCCGATAGAGCTAGATCAGGGAAATAAGGTGGATGCGGAAGCAAATCATATTTCAATTCGTTAAATTTTGCCATCGCTAAACACTTGTGTGGGGTCTTGCATTATCCTGATGCAAAATGATTTTCTTGGCTAAACCTGGCCTTTTCTGTCGAATAATTTGGTTTAATTTGTCCAGCAGGTTAGCGTAATATTTCTCAGTTATGGTTTGCCATTTAGGTAAATAATCTACCATTAAAATCCCTTTGGCATCCCAGAAAACAGTTTGGAGATGGACAACCATGTTCAATCCACTGTTTTGACTGCTGTTTCGTCTCTGGGCTATAATGATGAACCCATGTTTCGTCAGTGGTTATCAATCGCCTCATAAAATCAATCGGATTTGCCCGAAAACGGTCCAGGCTATCTTGCGACATTTGCATTCGAACGCGTTGTTGCTCTAGGGAGAGCAAACGCGGCACCCATCTTGCGGAGAGCTTTCTCAAACAAAACTCTTGAGTTACAATATTATGTACCTGTTATTTTTAGATGTTCACGATGTTAGTTATCTCACTTAACTTCAATCGTCGATCTTCTAAAATCATAGTATGGATTTTGCTCACCATTTCCGGAGTTGTGACACTTTTAGGGCGCCCAGAGCGGTGTTCGTCGTCTATGCTCGTACGACCGCGTTTAAACGCAGCCACCCAGTTTCTGTACCGTGGCATATGATGGTGCACTTTCACCCAATACGTTGTGCATTTCCTCAAAAATCTCTGCATTTTTCAAACCTTTTTTAAACAAAAATTTGGTGACGGCGCGATGCTCGATATTTTACATTATTAAAAATACACAGAACATATTGTCAATAAGCGGCTGCTATGAACAAAGTATTATACAAATGAAATTGATATTTTCAGTACTGTCAAATAAAGGATGACAGTTTTGAAATATGCATTTATTTTTTACTTGTCAGCGCCAACTACGCGGAGGCTAAACAATTATCATCCCACCCTCGTATCAGGTCTTCTCAGCCACAAACAATTTTTTCAAATTTCTTAAACTCGTTAAGAATGTTACTGTATAATTATTTTCATTTTTGATGCGCCCTACATACCATGTCAGCATAATAAGCTGCATAGAATTTATTGTGTATGATTGCCAGTTGTTCGCCCATTTTCTCGTCTAGATCCTCGTTGCCTTCATTGCACGATCGCTGAATTATATTGTCATCAGTTCTGGCGTCCAAATCATCTGGAGTGTCGGAGAATAATTCAGTGTTTATGCTATCATTATACCTGAGGAATAAAAAATGCGTTCGTAAAACTTCTATCGAAAATTGATACTCCGACCTGAAGCCCATTTGCTCGTCTAAAAAAGATTCCGATACATTCTCGTCACTGCATGTGTTTCTTTCGAACTTTTCTTTTAGTTTTACAACTTCCGTGCCCCAATTGCGTTGCAATTTTACCGCGAATTTTACTTTTTCAGGTTTCTGTGTTAGACGTAGTTTTTACTTCCATTAACGATAAAGAAAGTATTGAATTCACCCCAAAAATTCGAAATTGAGTTTTCAACAGATCTTCATGTTTTAGAGTCCCCTGAACCCAAAAAACTGGTTTTTGTTCATTGGTCTGTCTGTCTGTGTGTGTATCTGTGAACAGAATATCTCAAAACGAAGAGGTATGGCGTTGAAACTTCATATATAAGCTTTGTGTACTATCTAAATGCGACAGCAAGCTTTTGAAGAAAATCACATAACCGGAAGTATGGTGTTTACGCCTGTGATTTTCAGTTTTTTTTCGATTTAAAAAAAGGCTCTAACGATTTTGTTGAAACTTTATATTTTTATTACATGTTTAATGTGTATTGATGTGAGATAGGTGATTTTCCAGTTAAATACCTCTAAAAAGGGTTTCTTTTGTTTTTTTTTCCTATTTCTTTTATTAACTCATATTTTAAACAGAACACCCGGTATATTATTACAGTTTTGAATTCAACTTATAAATTTACAGAAAATTTATCTTTTAATCTAACGCTCTATTTTGTACGGTTTCTGTAGAATTTGCAATTTTTGACAAATGCTTAAAAATTAAAAATCAAATTTTTGCCTAATTATAAGATCATCGTAAAAGGAAGTTGTGTGCGTGTATCACACCAGTTTTTTTAAATTGATTTTCGCTTTCCGTTTGATCATTTCGAAGTGGTAATAAATCTCCGTAACCGATCCCTACTGCCTGGTTTTAGATTCTTCCAAAAGTCAACACAAAGATGAGTTTTTAATTACAGCAGATTTAGCATCCACTGTTACTTTCACAAATGGTTCCCTTTCAACCACATCTTCTGACTGAGACAAGTATATAAAAAAATCTTCCATTAACAGGTCTTTGCCAACCCCTAAAGAGGAAATATCACTCACGTCCTTGTATAAGTCATGCGTTTATTCTTGCCGTTCTTCATCTTGAGAGTCTACTGGCAGTAAGTTCATAACATCTTGATTATGATTGCATGTGACAGTAACGATTGAGTCGTTGATATAATCGCATTCTTCTTGATTTGAACCTTGATTCAAACTCTCTGAAACCGGCGGTACTGAAATATTATCCTTTATCCTTTATCTAATAGACTTGTCTGTCCGGGACACTGTTTTGTCTGTCCGGGACGCTATTTCAGCAGCCAAACCGTAAGAGATAGAGAAAAAAATTATTAAAGTTATATGTTTGGAATGGTCATGTCAGGTTAGGAACCGAATTTCAGTCACGTGACACTTCCGGTTTTCGAGAAATCACAAAAAAGACCGTTTTTGAAATAGAACGCCTATTAAATAAAAACTGTTTCAGCAGCCAAACGGAGCTGCGACCCTCTGCGCCTTAAAACCTCGATCGGTTAGGCAACCACTTTGACAGCTTCCAGAATGTTCCGATGCGACGTGCCACTTTGACATCTTCCAGGTCTGGGTACAGTTTTTATTTAATACGCGTTCTATTTGAAAAACGGTCTTTTTTGTTTTTTTAAATGAGACATTTGTCTCACTGGGTTGCTAGTTCCAACTATTATGCGTAACAACTATGCTGATACGTATAGTGGGTATGTAGTATGACATCTTTCAGAGCTGTATCTACTATATTTTGAAGCAATCGTCGTTCATGTTTTTCAAATCAGAAGTTACGCATCGTTGCAAATTCTGGCTGAGTTGTTTTTTCTTTGTTTTCTCGGAAATATTAATAAACCTTTCAAATCATTCAGAACCTTATTGGCTGGCTTTAATGTATCCAAACGATAAATTATGTCCTTTATGCTGTGTGGTTCTGAACGTTCGTTGGCAAGTTTGGCTACTGAAGAACCAGGGAATAAGCCTGTCATTGGTTAACAGGAGACTTACGTGGTGTTAATAAGTGCATGAGCATTCAGCTCATAACAAGTGTAACAATTCGCAGTGATTAAATTATTACCGAGCTTAGATTAGGGATGATTAGTAAGCCATGTTCGCCAAATCGGAGCAAGAATATCTGTGTTGCATCTAAAAATACTGCTGCTACCAATTGCATTAATTTTAGATAGCAACGGGCTCCCTCAGTTTCCGGATCTTTTTCTAACAGTCGAATGACATCTTTTGAAGAGATTTTCTTTGCAGCTTGCAGTTGTAGAACAGCATTAGAAATAAATGTATTGTCAGTACCAAACACCGAAAGACAATAAGCTGGCTGAGATTTTGACAGTGGTTCTGCAATTACAAGATCCTGAGAAAAGTGTTCCTGAATTGTTTTCTCCGAAGTGGCCAAAAATGCTCCAGTTTTGGGCAATCCATCGATCAGTAGTAAAGTAAAACCTACCAGTTAGTCATTACTTTAGTGGCATCCATAATAGTCAAAGAATCCTTCCTCAATTTTTGGTGTTACTATTGACAACGTAATTGTTTAAGGTGCTGATCGATGTCAATATGTTTTTTTGATATAATAGATACCTCAGACATAAAACAGATGCAACGATTTTTTTACTAGATTCGTCAAAGTATTTTTGTAATTTGAATGATGTTGACAGCCAAGAAAACGGGTAAACAACTGCAATAAGCGCATGCTCCGAGACATGCTCAGAACGAACTTTCCAATAAATCTGTTAGTAAATTCACGAAAAATCTAAATAAATCCGAATAATTCCAAATAAATACATATAAATCCATCTAAATCTAAATACCCCCCAAATATCTGAATAAATCTTCATACATCCGTGCATGTGTACACTATAAAACCTCAGCTGTTTCCCCCTCAACTTCCAATTACTACTTGACCGATTCTTTAGAACCATTAATTTGAACTAAATTGGGCTCACTTCACACTCTCCGTCACCATCCATTTGTTTTCTAAACTTTCAAATGGTAGCGACAAGATACAAGGTTGCCTGGTTTGACCACCTCTTAATTTATTTTCATTTTCACGTTGCAGCCCCGATAACGCATAATATTAATGTTCCTTGCTGCTACATCCGATATTGTAGCATCAAACTTTTGAGGCTCGAGCTAGCAATGAACAATATGTTTTATATGAATATCTTGTCTTATTGTATATTGATGGACACAAAATTAGGGCCTGAATTAAATTTAAACTCCAAGGACGAGTTTATGTAAAGTATCATATAGAAGTGATTATGTTATCAATATCAGTAGTTATTAGTTTATAAACTTCAAGGTAAAATATATACTCCTGCCATCTGCGTATTAATCTGCTTCTCTACCACTTATCTTCCATTTAGCAGTTTTTGTATTCTTTATATTACTTCCTTTTACTACTATAAAGGAAGTATTGGATCCACCTCAAAAATTCGAAATTGAGTTTTCAACTGATCTTCACGTTTTAGAGTCCCCTGATCCCAAAAAACATATTTTTTTTCATTGGTCTGTCTGTCTGTCTGTGTGTCTGTCTGTCTGTGTGTCTGTGAACAGAATATCTCAAAAACGAAAAGAGGTATGGCATTGAAACTTCATATATAAGTTTTGTGTACTATGTAGATGAGACAGCAAGCTTTTGAAGAAAATCGCATAACCGGAAGTAGGTGTTTACTCTTGTGATTTTTCAGTTTTTTTCGATTTTTTCAAAAACGGCTCTAACGATTTTTTTTTAAATTTTACATTTTTCTTAAATTTTTAATGTGTATTGATGTGAGATAGGTGATTTTCCAGTTGAATACTTCTAAAGTGGGTTTATTTTGTTTTTTTTTTCTATTTTTTTTATTAACTCCTATTTTAAATAAAACACCCGGTATATTATTACATTTTTGAATTCACCTTAAAATTCTAGAGAAAATTTGTCTCTTCAACTAACACTCGATTTTGTACCGTTTTTGTAGAATTTGTAATTTTTGAAAATTTTTAACATATGGTTACAAATTAAAAATGAAATTTTTGACTAATTATAAGATCACTGTAAAAGGAAGTTGTGTGAGTGTATCACACCAGATTTTTTTTAAATCTTTTCATCGAGTTATTTCTCGATCCTCGTGGTGCTGTATGCTCCTGTGATATTTGCACTCAGCTGACGTTTCGTACTAAAAATTCCCACTCGTAGGAAATAAATAATTTTCGAAGATTATAGTGTACTATAGTATTAGTTGTACGTTGAACAATCCACTTCCACGTGTTCTCGATCAGGTTACAGTCAGAACTCTTCTACGTATCTCTTCGGCTTTGTAGCTAATCTTATTTGTAAATTTCGATATAATTTTCATTACTTACTAAATTGTTGTTTAGTAATATTAGAATTTTGTCGTTTAGGGCAATCAATCACGAACTTGTTTGAAATTGATAAATATGAAGAACGTAGATGTACTTACGGAGTTTCTGATTTATTCTTCTAATCACATTGGGGCTGATCTATTACTTTAGCATGTTAGGTATATTACTTAGAACGACAGTGTAACGGTACGTTCCACACTTGGATTTGAAAACAATATTTTGTCCGTTCTTGGATTGCTATTTCTTCTGACAGTGTTTTCTTAATCTGCTGATTAGATGCTTTTCCTTTAGTTATTGCCTTTCATGAGTAGATCAATAATCTGTATTCGTGTTTTTATAGAGATCCCCTTCTTAGACTTTTTTCTATACACTATTTGGCAAGCTCGTATTCCTCCTCTTTCATCGTTGATTTAGATTTTAAAGCTTTAAACCAGCTTTAGGAACACTTTAAAATTTCTTGAAGTCAAATGTCAATCAGTCATTGCTACACAGCTGTTTGCGTATTTATAAATTGGAAAAATTAAATACTTTGCAATTTAATAAATAATATAGCTGCATTTGGCTACGTCATTATTAAGTTCTCATGGGTGCATTGTGCAGGACATAGGGGACAACTGCGCTGTTATGGTCTATGGTCTTATGTAGATTGTTATTATTTAAATAAAAGACTTTAATCTCATATGGGTTGGGTCTCTACATCCTAGCAAGTATTATTTTGATTTGTATAAATTATAGGAAATACATTTGCTATCAAATCAATTATTCTGGTATTATTTTTAATAATTTAAAAATAAACACCTTGTATAATGGTGATTTAACTAATGGGATCGCTACAATACAGGATATTATTTAACTAATGGGAAATTAATTCAGATATGGCAATTCAGCCTTACAATCCGCAAAAGAAGTTCGCTGTTATCTGTGATTACGTATGTCAAGCGTTGCCTAGGTGATAATAATTGCCGTAAGTAAGTGCACGTCACAAACAAAAAACCGACGCCACCAAGAAATTCACTAAATTCAATCTTTCAATCAAGGGTGAAGTTTTCTAACCTTTCCGTTGCTTTTTGAATGAAAACTCGGATTTAACTCGAGCCCCAGCAAGTCCCACGATGTCCGGCTCCTTCTTTTTTTGTTGGAATACCGATACAAGCCGCTGAATGCCCGCATAACGCGAATGCACCTCCAATTCAGCCGTTGCCTAATACCTAGGGCTCCAACTGCTTTCCACGAAGATTGATGTCTACCTCTAGCTCACAAGGCTCCACCCGCAACCAGCTAACATTCGATGCTCAAAATAAACACGTTTTAAAACTTCTGCAAAGGTGCTACGAATTAATGCACATTACTACAACACAACAGATATACAATTAATTTTCAAACTCACTGAATTGGGAAAAAGGTATTTATTCACAATTTAACAATTATTTGTTGGGGGAGCCAAATTAACACCACCTCGCAGATTGGCTTCCTTTCCTCCAATGTTTGTCGGCGATCTTACATTGCTTTACATTGTTTTCAAGCGTACTCTGATTACATGTTGTTCAAATCAAGGCTATTTTTAATACTGTTTTACAAATTATTATCAAGGCCAATGTTATTATATACTATTTACATAATTAAACTAGTAAATATCTGGAACATTTTATAAAATAATATTTAATATGCTCGAAAGATTGTGAATTGCTATTATAATAATAACGGCTAAAAATGTGTTCATAGCAGTACATATGTGCAGTTGTTTGAAGGTACCCCCAGGCACAAAAGGTGAAGTCGACTGATATGAAGAGTGTTTGTGGAGCTTGCCTTTTCCACACGTAGCCTATTCAAAGATTTCCATAGTTCGTTACATTCGACTGATGGTATTTCCCGTGGGTGCGTCCAGTGTTGGTCTTGCAAGGCTTTCTATATATCTATTCGTGTTCCATTTTCCTCGAAATTTTCTGTTGCTCTAAGAAAGCTGTTTCTGGAATTCAGCCTCGGGTGGGAAGGTTGCAGACGAGTGTCTTTCAGATGCTAATGATTTGTCTCTTCCTGTAAGATGCTGCTTCTCTTCCAACTGCCGGAAGGTTGATGCTAGCAAGGTGATAAACTCTGTTTAAAGCAGTAAGTTTTATAAAACCTTTGATGACCCCGCCTGTTTCGTCTAAGGCAGCATTTGCTTATTTGGCATGATGAGAATGATATACCAAACCGGACAAGCTTATTCACAGGTTAGCACAGTGTTCCAACAGTACTATCTTTCAATTAACCTACAGTTTCTTAAATTATGAAAGGCACATACTTGAGTATTGTCGGGTTCGGTTTCAGTTGGTTACTACTGTAATATTAGTCTAGTTTCTCCAGTGCCCAATTAGGTATCGGTCTAGTTCTTCAAATGTTGTACTCTACTAAGTATTTGCGAAGTGCAACTTATACCAAGACGATATCCAGCTTGTTGTGGGATAAGGCGAGGGTCAGCAACATTGGTCAGTTGGTTCTATATCATTTTCTCGAATATTTGATAAGTATGACATACAAGAGAAATTGGACGGTAGCTCATGGTAGCTGGTTTAAGGACTGCTGTAAGTCTAGCTTTTGGCTAAATGCCTTTGGAACATTTCCAATTACCACTTCGTGTTATTTTATCAGGGGACACGTTGGAGTGTTCTTTGGGGTTGGTTGGATCGTTGTTCAAGCGTCGTAGCAATCCCCATACTTTGATTCATATTTAGTTCTTTAATTAGTTTGATCCATCAATCGCTTTTATTTGTGGATAAGATGTTGACCAGCCGTTATTATATCATTGTCGAAAAGTGCTACATACTTCTGCAGATTGCCAACTGTCCCACAAATCTGTTATAGGAAGAGGTATGCGGTTGGGCCAGTCGGTCTGCTAAGATTGTATCTGAGTATAAATGAAATCTTCTGGGGAAGAACTGCTGCGGTCGGTGTAGGATATTTGTTATCGGTCAACATAATGCTTTTACGCATTGTCGATCTTTCGCTCGCTCACAAATAGTAGGTCCGGGTTGTATCCCCTGCGTCCCCTGTCACTGTTGAATGAGGCGAAAGCTAGACGTTGTGTTATGTAATGGGTTATTTGAATTTGCCCACTATACGATGTTGAACTAATATGAAACGGGGCCGATAAAATGCAGAGCATGATACGTATCTATACGAGAAAGTACTACTCCTGGCATTGGAAGTAATATCCGTAGACTTCTACGCACCGTTGACATTGACATCCTGGAAAGGCTCTGCAATGAAGTGCATGCAGTTCGTAGGTAACAGTCAGTTGAGCAGAGAAAATAGCATGAAGACCACTGGGAATAGATTCGGCGAATAGGAGGAATTGCGACACTCTTTTACGACTTTAGAATTAGCGCCGAATGCACAGGGGCATTATCGTGTAAAATAAGCCACTTGGTGGGGTCGTATACTATGAATACGCTTCAATAAACGCTTCATTACACGCTTGAAGTACACTAGTGACAGTGATACCCGGTGGCACAAATTCTTGACTATTGAATAAAGTGATCAGCATGGTCTTCACCTTCGATTTTTAGAATTTCTTTGGTCTGGGAGACGTCCTTGATCGCCTTTCCACCCTTTCGCTCTTGCTTTCTGGATCGTACTGAAGGCACCACGACACTTTCTACCAGTATCCATTGAAACCAGGTAGTTTGGCTCACTTCCGTCCGTTGCAATGGCGGTGCGAGGGGGTGTCTACTCGATGCACTTTTTGCTGCTTTCGCGGCCGATTCGTAGTTCCTATATCATTGTGTAGGATTTTTTCGAGGATTCCGGCTGTGCTCGGACGACCAGGCTTCGGACAATTGGAAAGGTACTGTCGATCTTTACGAAATCGGAAAATCAGTCAAAAACAATAGTACAGGACAAGGTCGCGTCGCCGTACATTTTAAATGTTATTGTAGCAGTTGTTCCCTTTCTGCTTCATGTCTGCCTGTGGCACACGTGATTACCTACTTGTTTACGCACATGCACAGCCTAACATACAAGCTTTGATAAGAAGCAGCTTTAGCTATGTGTAGACGAGAATTCCAGCTACAATTTGCATATATTATTGAGAAACATGCAGTTTCCTATAGCGTCTGCAGTGGTACCAGTCTCGTTTCATATTTATTCCACCTCGTGACATTTTGATGTAATAAAAAATGCAAATGTGTAAATTTAGATTTATCTGAACCATTTTCTGTTGTTAAAATTACCAGGTATTTGAAAATTTATTATTATTATTTTCGCCTGTACATAAACACGTTTCAAAGCTTTGTGAGCGGATTTTAAATTTTATAGTGCTCTAGTGTTAGAAATAAGTAAAAATAGTGAAATTTTCACATAAAGGGTAAATATTATCAACTACAGAAACGCATAGAAAGAGTGTTCTGGTTTGGAAGCAACTCCTTTATTAAAATTTTAATATTAATCCAGGATAGTTAGTAGCGATTCGATTACCACTTACTACATGATCTGATTATAAACGCAGCTCCTTAGAACTATTTCTCCAATAATTGATAACGAAGGTGTGACATATCTTATGCTATATTTTGATGTTCCAATATTACTGTGTAAATTGTACTCGGCTCTGAAATTAAGAAATCTGTAAAGGGCGGAACTTCCCTCGCAAGTACGGCCTTTTTGAGATGTTCACTTTGTATATGACGGGTAAAAAATATGCATATATTTGTCAAGGGCAACAACCTGAGTTATGTGTAAAATATTACTTGTATCTAACTAATTGTTTCTGCACCGTGTATATGTTTAACTGAAAGTATATTCGGCTTCGATCAAGGTAGACATCTAATCCGCATGCAAAATATCGTCTTGTTCCAACAAATATATATTGAGCTATACCACCAACAGACATTTAGAGAAACAGAGGGGCTCATGAATGTGAAACCAAAAGGGACACTCGTTTCTGTTTTTAACGTCATATTGCTCTCAAAACGTTGACATAATGTGCAAACTATTTTCTTTTTCCTCTAATAATAACGGAAATTCCTACTTAATCCCATCGAAAATAAGACGTAACGTAACTGATGTTTTCTCATTGCAGAAATTCCGATTGTTCAAATGATGGCAACCGAGGAGCACGACGACGGAAGCGACAGGAGTGAACCGGAAGCGAATTCCGCGGGGGGTAAGTAAGTGCACCTCGTTACTGTTTTCGTTTTATTTCACTTCGTTCTTCGTCCTATTACTGCTTTATTGCTTTTTCCATAATTCGGAGGCTCCGGTTTGCATGGCGCCTAATTCGGTTCGCTTTAATTTTGACGCGCGTTCGACGGCTGCGGTTCGCCGATTTAAATTTAAGATTCGACGATTTTAGAGTATTGAATCGCGCCAAGTTACTTCGAAATTGGTTCGCGCCGAAGGCCGCGCAAACAATTCGGAACGATTCAATTATAAGTTCTTCAAACTATAGCAGTCGCTCGTCGAACGCGAACTTTCCGAACTTTTCATCTCCGAATTTTGTTTATGTCGCGCGACTAATTGGCCGGCGAAATATTTCAATATTCCACTTCTTAAAAACTTAATTTTACTCGACGTAAACTCGAGCTGAATGCAGAAACAGGGTTTTTATTATAGACTGCAAAGAACTGATACTTCATGAGAGGATTTATAAGGCCAAATTAGTTTTTTTTTCAAATTCTTAGTTCTTCATTGAGAAGTCTTTGAAGTTACACGTTAAAATCATAAATCAGACTTAGCTAAGTTATAGAAACCACACGCGTTGGCATTTATAGAGCATTTTAGTACTTGCCTTTAACGTTGTGGAAAAAAGCTCAGAAATATATTTTAACAACTCGAATGTGGTTAAGAAAGAGTGTTATTTAGCTGGTAGACATTAAAAATGTAATATTGGCTGCTTAATGGATGTTTATGGCATAGTTTCCAGTTGTTTCTAGTTATTGCAACAATACGCGTTATGTTTTATTATTTACAAGCTTTTTAAGTTGAATACCTATATGGTATACTAAATCTATTAGAAGATATACTATTGCTACCAAAAAAGCTGGGACAAGGTTTTTTAGCTGTGTGAATCTGAACTTTTACTGGCAACTGAGATGTGAATAAGTTTAAAATTATTTCATATCGTCACTGTCAATAATGTCTAGAATGAGTTTTAAAAATGATATATTTGCTATTCAGTGACTTCAACATATTAGGACGTCAGAATGGTGCGTACTACCGTGTTTGCCGGGCTCCATAGCTTAGTGGTTAAGTATTTTAAGTGCCGAGAGTTGGATCCCCAATCCCGGTGAGGTTTTTAAAAATAAAAAATGCTGATGAAAGTCTCTACACAATGCCATAATTCGGAAGTGATATAAAGCCGTGAGTCCCATGTTACTACGATGTGTAGCATGTAAAAGATACCTTGCTAGGGTTGGGACTCCTTAGTCTCGGCAAAATTCTAAGTAGGACTAAGGTACCTGGTACTCTGCATGCCTAGACCTTGTTCATGGGGTTGGAAAAAGGGCCTATGAAGGCCTACTTGCCTGACATCAGTCTCCGCACAACTGATACTAGTGATACTACTACTGCTACTATCGTGTTTATAATTATTAGCTGTATTGGGAGCGTGTTAATTCTTAAGCAATACACTTGTAGATTTAATAGTTATTTCCATATCAAGTCATGAAAGTTATCTTTTACTGGATGAAGGAGCATATTATACGAGGCTGTAAGTCCGATTACTTTTAAGCTCCTGAGTCCAGGAAAATAACATAGTTAAAAACAGCTCAAAATATATTTTCTTAAAATATCTGTTTTTTTCAAGAAATTTGCTTTAGCTATGGAGTTTTGCTGTGCAGTAGGATGCAAAAGCAAATCTAAAAACGGCGCGCTAAATGAAAATGAATATGGGCAGGCGAGACTTGTGGGCAAAGAAAGCTAATAAAGAATATTGGTACCTTAATGATAATTGAAGAATTTGTGGGAAGCATTTTTCAGATTGTATGTTGAAACAACACGAGTTGATGGCAAACAAAACGTAAGGACAATACTGTTCCGACTTTAATTACTTTCTCATCGTCTGCTTCCGAGCCATTGAAAATACCAGTATCGTTATAAATGACTGTCTAAATTTTAAAATCTCACTGACAGTGACAAAAACGGCATTGTACGTCCAAAATGAAATAGAATCTGGTGTACACTTGAAAGAGGAAATTCAGAAATTCAAAATAAATTTAGGGCAACGTAATAAAAATACAAACTACTAATTAGAAATATAAATTACTAAAAAAATATTCGGAAATTGAAACGATAGAAGAGACGTTCAGAATTAATTAATTTGGTAAATAAGGTTTTAAACAATGATCAAATTCAACGAAAATTTACAAACTTGATGAAGTGGAGTAACACAGCAGTAAAGAATGCTTTAGAATTAAAATTTGTATGAGTACGAATGGATATAACGAACTACAACGGATTCTTCTACCATCACCAAGAACATAGAGAAGACGTATTATATATCCACTGTTTTATTACCTTCGTAATGACTTTAAGTTCTGTAGGTTTATTATTATTCATGAGGGCACTAACTGTGTGTGTTTTATTATTTAGTCATATATTTATTTATATTGTACTAAGCATTTATTTAATTTAAATATTAGAAATTACTAACACCGCCGCTGAATGAAAAAATATTCAATTATAAAAATACAAAGATGAATTTAAGTCGAAGAAAGACATCATAATTACTCAAAAGTGTATTTAGTAAATTAACAGATTAGAATTCAAATCCAGTCGAACAATTCAGATTAAGAAACAGAAAGGTTGTAACATATCATTTAAATATTACTTGAATTAAGGTGAAAAGTTAAGGTCTAATAATATTTGAAGAAATCATTCAATATGTCAGGTATAAATAAATGTAGTAGCATATTATCTAGCAGTGTTAAACTTAAAAAAAAATCATGAAATATATTACTAGGAGAAAATGTATTATCATAAACAATAAAACCTTCATTAGAAAAACATGTAAACCTATTTTGTGAAAAGCTAAATTTCAAAATAAAACCCTTTTATAAAGTGATTTTTAATCTGATTGGTGTATAAAAGGATATACATGGTTAAAATTAACGAGGCGAAGAAAAAAAGCAACTTTTAAAAGTAACTATATAATGGATTTATGGAGAAGGAGGAGCATGGTAGGAATACAATAATAAGTTAAACTGTTACAATATACAAAAGTATTTTCTGGAATTGAGTGCTGTACTGAGTTTATTGTTCATTAATTACATCATGTGAATTGGATAACGGGCGTTGCATTTATTGGTAGCGTGCCTCATCGAGTTTCTTGTTAGAGTAAGTAGTTGGATAAAAGGTTTTTCATTTACTGGAATTGTACTTCATCGAGCTTCTTATCGGAGTGGACGTCTTGTGAGTTGGATCTCATCGAGATTCTTGTTATTGGGTTGTGGACAGGAGACATTGCAGTTACTGGTAGTAGATCTTCATCTTAGGTTTGTTGGTGGAAGTAACGAGTATTCTGTCATATCTGGATAGAGGACGTTTGCAGTTACTGGTAGTTTATTGCGTCTATACTTGAGTTGAGTGCGCAGATAAAAAACTTCTGTAAGCAGATGGAATACGCTTGTATCAGTGAAGCGGCAGATTAAATTGCTTGGACCGGTGACAACTGCAGGTATTTGTTAAAAAAGCTAAAAGTAAAGCATTAATAAAGTGAAGTGAAGTAATTATAAAAAGGGACTACTTACATTTTTCATTGAATGATAGGTATTGTAACAAATATGCTTTTGACTGATTTTTCACTTTCATAGTCATTTGACATTGACAGACCTCTAAATTAAGTAGAAAGGATATGTACGTCTGTTCTAAAGGTGATCTTATTATATAAGTGTAGTGGTTGATTGTAAAAAATTATTTGGTGAAAAAGACACAGTCGCTGTAAAATTCTACGAGTTCGCATTGTTAACAATCCAGCATCATCCAATTTATGTGATATATGATCCTACTTTCTAATACCATATATAAATGCATTTTGAACTTTTTGAATTCGTTGTGTAGTTGCCTTATTGCTGAATCATATACAGCTGTACAATAATTAAATTGAGATAGAGCAAACTCTTCAAAAATTCTTTTTTTAATTTCAATATTTAAATGGGATCTATGGGGATATAGCTTCCTAAGAGATTGATAAGCTTGACAAATGTATCTGGCAATCTGGTCTTTGTATCTAAAAGTGTTGTCCAATATTACACCAAGACAGACTTTTGCATTATTGGAACATTATTCATAGCGTTTTTTGTAGTAGTAGCCAAGTCTTTACAAACATTTTTATTTCCAAACAGAAGAACAGCAGATTTTTAGTGAATGCTGAATATATGTATCGTACACATACTGTAAATTATAATTTATTTCCTCCACTGCTGCATCCAGACGAGATATATGAAAAGAATGGTATTGCTGGGTGTCTTCTGCATATATGTATGTTTTAAAAAAATTTACGCGTTTCGTAAAGATCGATGTATATATTGAAAATAATAACGGACCTAAAATCGATCCCTGTGGCACTCCGTAAGTGATCGGCAGTGAATCAGATACAGCATTAAAGTAAGTTTTGTCGTTTTTACTGCAAAAGTGGTTAAACTACGAAGCGGTTTATAGTATTTCCAATGGCTTGGGAATTTTAGTTCCTAAATTTAGATTTGCCCTTGTCTCCTAAAGAAATAGGAAGTTTTAAATTGTCAGTTATCCATGGTAAAGGGTGTTGACCAAGTTACGTGTCTTTGTAGGAGCATGTTTGTCAAACAACCATAGAATATTAGAATTGAAAAAAAATGGCTCATCATTAATGTGACAAATATTCTGAAATGGAATGGTTTCCAAATCAGTGTTAAGCGAATCAAGATCTAGTTTATTTGCATTTCTATAGGTATATTACAGAAATAATCTGAAACAATAACCAAGTAAGAGGTGAAGCAGAAGGAGCAGTTACTCTAGTTGGTTGGCTGATAAGTTAGAGCAGATTTAAAGATTCCAGCAAGTTTTGCATGTAAAATGCAGCAGAATCATTAACTTTTAGTAAATCTGTATTAACATCACCTAGACAAATTATCTTATCAGAATAGGTAAGCATTTAGTTAAGAAATTTATATGGTCTCTGCGATGTGGATTATAAAAGCAACCCAAAACAAGTGTATTTTTATGAATCTGTACTTGTATCCATATTTGTTCTATGTCAGTATTATCTATATCTAATACGGAAAATCGAATTGAATTACGTATGTATATGCTTACACCCCTTGTTCGCCCCACACGACCACTTCTCGCAAATTTATACTCATCAATATCTACATACTTACTAGATATATTAGAATTAAGCCAAGTTTAAGATACAGTAAGAATATCAACTTGATTTTGAAGAATCTTTAAATCGGCAATTTTTGGTAACAGAAATCTTATATTAATATGAATTATTTTTACACATTGAGACAGCGTTATATTACAAATGGAACATGTAGGTATAATTTATTCACAGCAAGAAGGCGAAATAATTTGAATGCACGTCATATGTGCACGACAATTTGTACTAGAATAATTCAAAGTTATTAAAAACAAGGCAAGTGCAATAACGATAAGATATCGTTTACCGCAAACCAAATCGTTACAAATTAAATCAAACTTTAAGAGCCAAAGTTACAGTAAACATGTAATTAAAGTTAGTAGTACAACAGTAAAGAAAATATTAAAGCACAGTAAGTTAAATGCACGAATAGCAATCGCGACTCTGTTAAAAAGAAAATGATCTAACTGATCCCATCATCCACCATTTGAAGCCCTAAATGAAATATTGTGATTAACACTCCAATAAATCGGATTAATTCGATTCACAAAAAATTCTATCGATAAGGTTTTATCGAACGCAACGATTTCAGATGAAAATTATATTATCGGTCGAATTCCAACATCAGGGTAATTGGAGGCTATCAAGCCGGCCCGGCTGCTATTCCCCTTATAATTGATAATATTGTGAGGATGCAATAAAACAGTAGAAATATCCAAAGGATGGCTTATTAGTTTGTAGTAGTATTTAAAGACAACCAACGCCAAAAGACAGCGCTTCACCATGATATCACAATTGGCAGGAGCTCTAAATATTTAACTACAAGTAGACTAAAGCATCGGACGCCTTCATTACAAACTATTAACCATCTTTCACCACTAAACAGTTAGCAAAAGCAGTAAAACGGAATAGAAAGCAAAAATTATGAAATTAGATTAGCAATGTAGTATACAATCAAACGTACTAAAACAAAGTATAGCTATTTATAAAGTTTAAGCAAATCTAAACTTTAGAAAGCAGAAGTAAATGTTTAGAGCAACATTGTGCCTAAATGAAGCCAAAGCAGTAAGACCAAATCGCACGTGTCAAGGAATTTTGAGAAAAACAAGCGCGATGGCGTTTCCACAGGCAACGAGTGCGCCAAAATAATAGAAAACAACAAATACAAGTAATTGTCTAAAACCATGGTGTAGAAAAATCAATTTAAAAATGGTATTGTATTTCAATAACAAATCTGAATTACCATTAAGACACTGCTTTGCCAAAGTATACATTCTGTCGTGGGATAGTTGTACAGGTTGTATGCGGAGTCAACCCTTCATAGTCTGCTCAGAATTGGACTTAAAACGACGTAGGTTTAGCACTTCTTTTCTGAGAACCAAAAACGTGAAAGTCTCAAATGTGATAAATCCGTGCTATATTATAAGATGTTCCAGTATTTCTCACTGAAATTCTGGGATTTGTCTTACATCTAACACGCCTAACAATACGTGCTGTTTTCACAACGTGTTTTTGTACAGGACACGACTTTATCCGTTCTGTGCCTTCTAAAAATTGTCACTTCGACGTTAAACTCTGTTTTTTTGGCTTTATTACTAACGTTTGCACTACTGTTCTAACTCACCTTAGTTTCTCAAATTATGTGTTTATCTTGACCTGTTGAAAGTTGACAGCTAGCATCGAGTGCAGTAGGCAGTGTTTCTTGTAAAGCTTGTGTGAATTTATTTGACAGTTGGTTCCCGATATTACATTGTTTGGCTTATTTGAGCGAATCTGCGCATGATATTTCGTATGAAATAGCTTTTCACACGTTTTCTGTTGGGTTTTGGCGTACTACATAATCTGCTTCACGAAGTTGTGCATTGGGTTGCCGTGGGTATTGGCACGGTCGTTTAATAACTTTCGTCGGTCTGATCGGTTTTGTTTAGGTTGTCAAGTGAACTAGCTAAAAATAATGCATGGAAATGATCAAGAACTGTGTCTGACCCGTTATGGGGATTTAGTGATTTAGTGAATGATGTTTCTTTGTCATGTGTCTCTTTCCTATTGGTCGATTAGTATGATGGAACGTGGGAAAAACACCAGCAGGTGGGTCTATTAGATGTAGCAGGTTTTTAGGATTTGGTCGTTGAACAATTGTAGTCAATATGACCCTATGAATTTTCATCCCATTCTTAGACGCCTTTCGATAAATCTGCACCTCCTGATGATACTCAGTAGGACTTGGGAGAGAATGTTTAGCCAAATTACACCAGAAGTGAGTTTTATAAAGACTCCCCGCTTGCGCTAATGGCGGTATATTGTTTTAAGAATTTTTGTTTGTATTGATGGATTTAGTAGATTTGGATTATGAATTTGGGTATTTTCTTTCTATTTTTAGATATTTGTATCTATGGATTTGTTGCTAGATTTGGGTTTCTAGATTTGGTTTGATGAATTTTCGAGGTTTGGGTTTGTGTGAATTGGATAAGTTGCGGTATTGGCCCTTCGTTTTTGTAGGGCACTGGATTCTACAGAAAAGTCACAACCTTGCTTTCATTTAAGAATTCTTTTGCCGCAATTCAAAATGTATTGACGTAGGTACCTCAGTTTGACAACTTATATTGAATTGTCTTGTTTATGTCGGACTTATTGATGAATTGTCAATTTGTATCCATTACCTAAGCACCTTGAACTTTGTGTATTTGTGTTAAGCTCATATTTGAAATTACATACGTCGCCGGTTTAAGCTATTAATTTTCTTTTATAGTATAATTAATTCTATGTTTGAAGTTTTATATTTGGAGTCCGTGCAACATTGCAGAATTATTTAAGGTTTTATTTAAGTTAGACATTGCATCGATTTTTATAAGTAACTCTTGCATCAAGATTTGGATGGAACAGCTAGTAAGGTTTTTACGCCGATCTGAATCCTGTCTGCCTTGTGGTTGAGCATCATTCAGTTGTTGAAACATTATTTGAGAAGTTTATGTTCTCTTTCATTTTATTGCTATTATTAATATTGTTATCGTGATTATTACGTGTAAATGTCATATATTTAATATCTTATTTTGGTACTAGGAACTACCCTCTCATATTACTTGTCTGCATTGGCCTTGACAATAAAAATCACTTTAACTGCCACCCATTTATGTCTGGTTCGTGCTACGAGGTGTGTTCACTTAAAACCTATTTTGGTCCATAAGAAATGTATTCAACAATATAATTACAAATAATGACCATTACAGAAAAGGCACGTATTCCATTGTTTCACCAACCAGCGTGTACCCTGCTCATAGGACTTTTGTGGCTGCCGATTGAAGAATTCTTTCACAGCGTTTTGTACTTCTGCACCCAATTCAAAACGCTGACCTTTTACACCTTTTTCTGGAGTCCAATAATATGAGAATTTCAGGGCGATAGACCTGCGTTGTTAGACGGATGCTCTAAGCCCCTTCGTTTTTCTAATTGAAATTTTACGTTCTCTAATCAGACCTTATGTTGATGCAATACACGCTGCCTCAGTCGTAGCTCATTCATCATTACATTTTCGGTATCATTTCTTTAGAGTTGGATACGCAATACATGCGTTTCCATACATCATTTCTGCTTGAATTCGTCTATAAACTTGCAATGGCTACACATTCTCAGCTCACATAAATTGTATGGCCTTGCGCTGATCAAACTTGGACGAATTTTCGACAACAAACTCGGTTTCAAAGGCGCAATTTTAAAATTAAAAAAAAACTTGTCAATGTGTGCTTACAAACACTACCAATGTTACAAAACAGTTGAATTATTGCATTTGCTCCCAATGCTAATTTGATCAGGGATGGGTTTTTGTTGAACAAGCCTCGTGTAATAGGTTATAGCTCATCAAAGGGCGTGCGTCTAGTAAGTGCATTTTTTTATATAACCCCTTTATTGTTAGTTGCGATTACCAGTTCGCCAGGGTATCTTCCAACTGAGATTCGCGGATTGTTAAAATAAGCAAGTTGGTGGCGGCCATATTTAGTTTTAATTATTTTAGTGTTAACTCACTCCTCCTTTGGAGTAGCTCAGCTCAGTCTTATATTGAAGTGTTGTAAAGATTATCATTAGTTCTGGTGATATTGCGTTAGAGGCGTTTAGCGGTTTAAAATATTTACTCTTGCCGCATGTAATGAATGCACCATGTCAGTTTGTTTTTACCCGAGCATAGTCTAATGAGAGCTAGTATTGATTGAATTCTAATTCTCGGCTGTGTTTGGGAAATCATTTCTTAGCAGCGGTAATTATCTTCGTATATCAGTAATTTAAAAAATGGGCCAAAAATTCGGCTCAAAGTGCAATAATTCACTTAAATCAACTACTTTACTGATACAGCAAATGAGTCTTGAATTTCTAAAAAAGGGGCGATGACTATGCTTAGCTACTCTCTTATTATAAATTACATGCATATTTTGACGTTTTCTATTTTCTGATTTTATATAAAGCGACGATTTGCGTTTAAAATGTATTTTTCGTACACTAGCATTGAAAGAGCTACTTTGCCGTACAATTTATTAATCAGAAAGTTGCACTTTGCGGTACTCGTACGGCAAAGGGGTTGTATACAAAACCACCGATGTTAATCGCCACCGATATGGATTTCCTCCGACTTCTGACAACTGTATTGAACACTACCGACAGGAACTACCGCCGACTTGGGTTACTACCGACTTTTAAAGTTTGTAAGAAATATATGAATGTCACCGAACTAAAATACCACCGACTTGGTCTACAAACCGACTTGGATTACCACCGATGTGGATTTACATCCGACAGGAACTATCGCCGATGTGGACTACCACCGCGCGTTTACTTCCAACCGATACCGACAGTAGTTGCTGCAACACATCTTACACGAGCGACCGTGAAGTTGCAATCCTTCATATTAAGGTGACTGTTTAGTAACTTCAGATTTTGTTTCTAACTGGCCCAGAATTTTTAAAACCCCCTAAAGGTAGACAACAATCCATACTAAGTAATTTTTAAATGATTTCGTTTACACGTCCTAACCTTGCTATGTGATTGGTACTATGTAGAGGAAGCAAAATATGAATGGAGCTAAAGGATTATGATATAGGTGGTTCGTTGGGCGCTTATCGGGAAGCCCAAAATTCCAAAGCTCTATTTAAATTGTTTTATAATGACTTTCTGAAGTGACTAAAAGACTGCAGATTAGTGGTTTATAAAATGTTGACGGAGTTATATCAGTTATTATTCGCGCTGAGCTTTCCTTATATTTATACCTAGTGAAAGTAAGTGAAGTGTCATACAGGGACCGTCAAAAAGGACTGATTATTTAATTTTCTAATAAAAAATTAAATGTAACAGCAATCGCTATGTCTCTTATATTATTTTAAAGAGTATGCTTTGGAGAGGTGTATAAAACAATTGCAGAATTTTTTGACACTTATCAAAATGGACACATGGCCAGTGCCACAACGTGTTTTTTGTGTTGAACAATTTATCAAAGTTAATTCAATTATTTAAGTGCAATGCTGCAGATTATTTTATTTGGAGCTACCTAAAAAGTAAAGTTCATATTGGAAAACCAAGAACAATTGACGAACTTAAAACAAGCATTAAAGCAGAAATTCCATATATTCCGTAGGAATTACTTATTAGAGTCATGTTTAATTTCGTTCGCCGCTTAGAAGAATGTATTGAAAACGACAGAGGACACTTCTGGCATATATTTGATAAATAAATCTCCTGTTCTTACACTTACACAAACCGTTTTGTTTAAATTTGTAACTTATAACAATACATTTTTATCTAGAAAATAAAATAGTCAGTCCTTTTTGACGGTCCATGTATAAAGATTTAAAGTTGAAAAAACTTTGTCTGTTCGAAGAAAAAGTGCAAAAAAGAAAGGATTGCATGCTGCACGGGTTGCACTTAGAAATAGAACGACACAGTAAATTTAGGGGTTATAATTTGTATTTTTTATATCCCACTTTTTTGGCCGTAAGTGTACAAACAGTGTCTACGGATTTTAATAGTATAATTTAATATAAAGTGTATCAACAATTTTAACGAGTATTTTAGGAGATTATTAAGTCAAAATGTTATTAATTAATTAAATGTTATTAATTAACTAAATTAATTTAATTTAATTGTAATAATTGCAAATTCAATTACATTGGACAAACAAAACAATGATTAAAGAATAGAATTAATCGGCACAAACACTCAATTAAAACAAATAATATATCACCTAATAAAAAACAGCGTTAACTGACCATGCTAATGAATCTCTACGTAAAAAGTTTAATTTCTACGCACCCAACATGTTACATACAGAGAATAACTTAAAAAACGTATATGCCTGGAGATGATTGAAATACAAAAAAGCTCAAATGCAATTAATTATAGAACTGATATGATATAACCTCAGTTCTATTTATCATAATTTATTTAAATAAACTTTTTTACATGAACCAAATACTTTAGTTGTGTTTTTATGCTATTATAATTCAAACAAACATTTTAATTAAAAGCAAATTTTAACTTAATACGACCCTGGCTATGTCATATGCAAGTTCCAAATTTTCTGCAGTTTTGGGTATAGTTGATAATAAAAATATGTGAACAGCCTTGCATGCTCTTATCAATTTCATTTTACATTTCTGGTTTCAAAATTGCTAAAGCGTTCTGCTTTAATTGTATTGAATATGGATTATCACGAATAATCCCGTTTGCTTCATTAATTGTTAATATTAAATTTAAAAAATGTCTTTAACATAATCCATATTTAAACTACTCATTATCGTAAGTATGCTAGTTAAAGGAAAACCACATTTGCTCACTAATCTAATTTTTCTCTTTTCAGATTTGTTAAAAATTACTTTTTTATAATGTTTTCGTAAATTACTGAAGAAGCTATCATAACTAGCGAAACGTATAATTAAAATATTTCAATTTAATATTAAAGTATGTTTACGACAAAATGATTTTTATTTAATCAAAAATTATGATTAATTAATAACATTTTGACTTAATAATCTCCTAAAGTACTAGTGAAAAATTATAATAGTATAATTTTAAATTTTTAACTAATAGTTTTAACATAATAAGTATAAATATTGATAATTGGTTTTTATATTTATACGCGGTCCTTAATAAATTGTGTTATTTTCCTCTTTTTACCTTTTTTGAAAATTAAAATGAATAAAACCAACATCAGGAGACACTTTTATAAAATACAAGCAAATTGCGCGCTACGCGCACGTGAAATAGGATACGCGAAAGGTCAAGCTCCGAGCCGAGCGCTAAGATAAGAAAAACAAAACCTAAACAAATATAAACATCTGTGAAGCCGAAACGTAAGATTTTATTTTGTGCCACAGACACACAGACACACATTAAGGAAAATTATATTATAGAATACCTACATTACTTCATATTTATGACAAACTACAGACAGTATAGAAATAGTGCACTCTTTAATTAGATGATAATTAATACATACTAAATGAGGAGCTTTGCATGTATCTCCAAAAAGCAAAGTTGCGCTTTTTAAAAATGTGAATGATCAGTAATGTGGTAATTTACCATAGCCCTGAAATGAAAGGTGAAATAAATACAATGTTCTTCCTTGAATTCACCACAACTATGTAAAGCTGATACTTGCAGCAAATTACGAACCTAGGAAAGCAAAAATATAATATATGTAAACCTTTCCAGGTAAAGATCTGTTATCTGAAATACCATAATTAGCTAGCCCAAGCTCAAGTTTAAGATTAGTTTTAGTGATGGGCATAACCGGACAATTTTCATAACCGAATTATTTGCATTCGAATGATATTAATAACCGAATGATTATTTGAATAATCATTCGAATACATTTTTGCTCTCGATTCGTTTCGATTAAGTCAGCCGGTTTGCCGGTTGGCGGTTCACCGTCATCTGCATCGACATCGGTTCACCGTCATCTGCATCGACATCGGTTCACCGTCATCTGCATCGACATCGTAACTTGCAGATAGCGGATGAACCAAAACATAATATGTACGGTCGGCGCCTTAGAAATCGGGACACGTAATATGTTCTTCTAGCCTTTGGAGTATTCTTGCTCCGGTTACTTCATTAATGTGAGATGGCATTTCATAATTGACAAACAATAAACAATCTGAAGTAAAAATTAAAACCATAATAACTGTAAAAACCCAGTTTATACACTTAAAAAATACATGCAAGATATATCATAATAGTGTGTAGTGCCCGATTTCTAAGGCGACAACCGTACATTATGTGTTATGTATTGGAAATTAAGAGGTATTTATTAAGAAGTGTAGAAAGAAAGAAATATGCGGGACTGCTTGCTAATCACAATAAAAACAGTCGATCGGGTGGGTTAAAGGCGCCGCCTCTTGTTTTGAATCTTTGGAGATGTAAGCAAATAAAAAATTGTTTTATAGCTTGATGCGTTTGCAGTTTTTAGGCGTTCAGGTTTCAGGTCCCCAGAATTTGATATTTTTTATGATAGGAGGTTGGTACGCGATAACCAAATGATGTTTTCAGTACAACCTGCTTTGTTTATGAGTTATGACGTATTTATATTTACAGAATTTTGAGCACTGCGTAGGTCGCTGAGATATGGCACGTAGTACCTTTGAATAGAGGTTTTATATTCAAAGCGTAGTACGTATCAGCATGAGGTTATTTTTCATTCGAATACTTGGAACGAAAACCGAGTTACATAGGTTATTTCAATAACGGGATAACCGGTTATTTTTCATTCGAATAAGCCCATCACGAATTGGTTTATGAGCATCAGCTTTCTCTTTCTACTCTTGAATAGTAAAGTGTGTTGCCTAATTTTGATATATATTTTGGAACTTGGTGTCGTGTATATTCAATTTAATTTACTGTTATCAAGTTTTTCTAAAGAAACTAAAACGTCGTTCGACGTGTTCATGAACATCAAATAGCAATGACTACTTCTTCATGGTAAAAAAGAGAAACATTTTACTTAATGGCGCTTTTATTGCTCTGTATAGAATGATTAATAATTCCAATTGCTACTTCATTTTTAAGTTTTTCCACCATGGGGAAGTTTTTGCATTGTATTTATCTATATCTATAAAACTGAAAGTCCTGCCTCACTCACCCACTCATCAACGCCCAGCCCAAACCATTGGACCTAGAAAGCTCAAATTTTGCACAGGTTTCCTTTATGATGTATATGTTACCGGAAATGTATGTAATCCGTCATTATATAGAATTCCTAGGAAATGTATATAATGCCTAAAATCGTCAGGAAATGTGTGAAATAAATGTTATTATACACATTTCCTAGGAATTTTATACATTTCCTAACCTGGAATCGAAAATGTGTTAAATTAAGGATGTCATGTCGGTAGGTTAGGTTAGGTTAGGTTAGGTTAGGTTAGGTTAGGTTACTAGCACTAACAAATCGTCACACTGCTAAGGAAAATTTCAGTTCATCTGTGTTTTATTTTTCATTCATTCGCAAATTCTACAGTATAATGTTGATTTTCATACATTTCCTAGTACCATTTAGGAATTGCCTAGGAAATGCATACATTTCCTAGGAAATGTATGTATTAAAGAACCTTTGATTAATTATTTTACACATTTCCTAAATTGGCTCGGCATTATATACATTTCCTAGGAATTGTATACAATTCCTAGGTTTCATACATTTCCTGTAACATATACAAGGAATAAGGAAGGATATTTCGAAATTCAACCCCTAAAGGGGTGATATGGAGGTTCTAATTTTGTATGGAGAAATAACATTAAATAGAAATTTCGACTTGAAACGTCGTAGAAGTACTCCTAAAAACAAATAAGCAAATACGTATTTCGTGATTTTCCGAAAATCAACCCTTTAGGGGGTGAAATGGGGTAAATAAGCCTAAAATACGATATGAGTGTCGTTATTGAAGTTTTTTTGGACGTTGATTGCGAAAATGACATTTATTTTTAAGTCCAAGACGGTGGACATGCCATAAGGGAAGAGACGGGACGGGACGGGGCAGGACTGGACTGGACGGGAAGGTACGGGACGGGACGAGACGGGGCGGGGCGGGACGGAACGGGACGGGACCGAAAGGGAAAGGAAGGAATGGGATGGAAGGGGAGGGGACGGGATGGAACGGGACTGGACGGGACGAGATGGGACTGGACGGGACGGGAAGAGAAGGGACGGGACTGGACGGAACGGGACGGGGCGGAAAGGGAAGGGAAGGGATGGAAGGGGAGGGGACGGGACGGGTTTGTAAAACCTACTTTTAATACAGGTGCATAAATGTTACGAGGGAGTTTTCATAAAATTTGAACCAAAAATGGAAAAACTCTTTTATCTACGACAATGTGTAAATTGACTTTTAGTTGGCAGTTTAAAGTTTGTAAAATGACTGATTAAAAACATGTTTTAATTAGTTTACGTCGTCAGCAGCAACGTGTTTTAAAAATTGTAACCACGCAAAATGACGACCGGTTGCTACTCATCTTAATTTATATTTAAATCTTTTTATTTATTTATCTGGTTTTTTAGATTCTATTTTAGATAAAATATTGTACGATACACATGCGTAAAGTATCTCACTCGCGGGGATTTTGAATTGATAGATTAAAAATAGCAAAAACCATAGCACTATGTATTTTTTCATTTCTATAATACACGATAACAGTGTAAATAGCGGGATCTGTGGCCAAGTTATTAAGCATTCTGGCTACTAATCCAAAGATCGCGAGTTCGATCTCCGCATACAGTGAGGTTTATAAAAATTTAAAATGCAGAAAGAGAAACCGTATACAAAATGTGGGATACGGAAAGTTCGTTCCCCACATTTTGTTCCCCACATTTCGTACCCCACATTTTGTTCCCGGGATATTTCGTCTCCCCACATCTCGTACCCAGAAACTTCGTTCCCGAGCGAGCTCAGTTTGTCTCCTAGATTACAGGGTGTTGAAAAACAAGTGCAGCGATCGGAATGCAGTTAAAAAATATAAGATATTTTAATTAATTTATTTATTATAATAAACTTATAAGAACAAAATTAATTGTATTTATTAAAAATGACGTTTTAATCTAAGTATCTTCCTGATATTTTGTATAGGGCCATAATTTCTCATTCTGGACAACTTTTCTTAGTAATATTTTGCTGTATCATGAACAAAAAGGGTAGTTTACCTAAAAAGAAAATAGTTTTTGCTTAACTGTCAAGGACGACTTTCAAAAACTAAAAATTTTCTTAAAATTCTCTACAAACCGAACAGGAATTATAATTCCTATAACTCTTGTAAACTCAAGCTGGGGTCATACTGTATATAGTTCTTAAAAGTTTATTATAATAAATAAATAAATTAAAATATATTTTATTTTTTAACTGTATTCCGATCGCTGCATTTGTTTTTCAACACCCTGTAATCTAGGAGACAAATTGAGCTCGCTCGGGAACGAAGTTTCCGGGTACGAGATGTGGGGAGACGAAATATCCCGGGAACGAAATGTGGGGTACGAAATGTGGGGAACGAAATGTGGGGAACGAACTTTCCGCAAACCACAAAATGTATTGTAGTAATCGCACACTCTTTATCCTAATAAATAGTCATCAGGGGATAACGTTTTAATATTTGGTGAAAATTGCCTTGCTTTACTCTATCCGTAAATACGGAACTGGCACCTTAAACACAAGTATATTAAAATTGGGCTTTAATCTAATGACTCTGATAAAGACAGAGGTTTAAATTAGCAATAAAAAACCACTGTTTAAAGGCGGTAGTAAGAAACTATCTGAGGATTATAGGCCCATCTCCCTAATTTCTAATGTGGCAAAATTTTTTGAAAAAGTCATTATAGAGCGGATAGAGTGCTTTATCAATAAATATAACTTGCTATCATCTCAACAGTGTGAGTTTCAAAAAGGTGTATGAACACAAGACGCCATAGCAGAACTAATTGGAAATGTTCAAATGGCTCTTGATGAAAATATATCATGCCTCTGTATCTTCGTCGATCTAGCCAAAGCATTTGACACAGTCAATCATGTCAAATTATTAGAAACGCTGGACGATATAGGTATAAGAGACATAACAAATAAGCTTTTTCTACAGCCGTCAAAAAAACGTGAGATTTATGCATCGCTATAGATACGCGAAGTTTAACTTTTTTTAACACTTGAAAAAATAATATTTCTTCACGGCTAGTAGTGAAAAAACTGCTTTGGAACACCATTTCCTTAGTTACAACACATATAAAACGTGGTTTGCGGAAAGTTCGTTCCCCACATTTCGTTCCCCACATTTGGTACCCCACATTTCGTTCCCGGGATATTTCGTCTCCCCACATCTCGTACCCGAAAACTTCGTTCGCGACCGAGCTCAATTTGTCTCCAAGATTACAGGGTGTTGAAAAACGAGTGCAGCTATCGGAATATAGTTAGAAAAATTAAAGATATTTTAATGAATTTATTTATTATAATAAACTTACAAGAACTATATACAGTGTGTCCCCGGCTTGAGTTTACAAATGGGAATTACATTTTATTTTTAGTTTTACGTAAAAATGTTATAAGAATTATAATACCTGCTTGGTTTGTAGAGAATTTTAAGTTTTTCAAAAACAAGTCGGCCTTAACAAAAACTATTTTCTTTTCAGGTAAACTACCATTTTTTTTCATGATACAGCAAAATATTACTAAGAAAAGTAGTTCAGAATGAGAAATTATGGCCCTATACAAAATATCAAGAAGATACTTAGATTAAACCGTCATTTTTAATAAATACAATTTATTTTGTTCTTAAAAGTTTATTATAATAAATAAATCAATTAAAGTATCTTTCATTTTTTAATTGTATTCCTATCGCTGCACTCGTTTTTCAACACCCTGTAATCTAGGAGACAAATTGAGCTTGCTCGGGAACGAAGTTTCCGGGTACGAGATGTGGGGAGACGAAATATCCCGGGAACGAAATGTGGGGTACGAAATGTGGGGAACGAAATGTGGGGAACGAACTTTCCGTATCCCATAGAACGTTACGTACATAATAATATTACTCTACTTATTTGCTATATACCTATGCTTTGTTGCAGAGAATCTTTTATTCTTTTTTTGACGGCTGTAGAAAAAACGTTGTTTGTATTTCGTGGCAAAATTCGTGTTTTTGTAGCGCGTTTGAATGACTTTTCTGCCTCGACCTAACGGTCTCGGCGAAAATTGACATTCTCACGCGCCATAAAAAACACTCATTTCGCGCACTTAATACAAAAATTACTATTTCCAATCATATCTGAAAGATAGATTTCAAATTGTAAATACCGATGGTGTCATAAGTGAAGAATCCACAGTAGAATATGGAGTCCCACAAGGTACGTCCTGGAACCCGTGCTTTTTACAATATATGTAAAATGATTTACTACAACTATAAACTGAAGGTAAAATTCTCTCTTATACTGATGATATGGTTATCATCTACAAGGACCACAACTAGACCAACCTCAAGCGAAAAACAGAGATATGGAAAAAATAAAACAGTGGTTCAATAGAAAACAATTAACATTAAACTTAAAAAAAGCTAAATACATACCATTTGGAAATTATAAAGTTACATTACCATCACACACACAGTTAACTTTATCAGATGTTGAATATGTTACGGTTCATATTCAACAAAGAGACAGTATAAAATAACTTGGTATAAATATAGACTGTCACCTAAGATGAAATGTACATATTAACAACTTTATTAAAAAACTAAGAAGTATGCTGTACAGGTTTAAAAAACTAAAACAATATTAATGCAAAAACATATGAGAACGGTATACAATGCACTGGTGGACTCTCTGCTACATGTGGCGCTGCACCTAATACTTCTGTTAAACCACCGGAGGTCATACAAAAAGGACTTCTTAAAAAAATGTACAACAAGGAATATACATATCCATCTAAGCCACTCTATACAGAAACAACTATCTTGGATATCAGACTTCTCTTTGCAAAACCTATTATAATACACCAGTATAAAAATAAACATAAACTAGACAACACTAACCATATATACTACACGAGAAACAAAACCAAAAACTATTTAAAAAATAACAGAATGAAGAAAAAAGTGGGACAAAGATCAATACAATGTCTAGGTCCTAAATTGCTTAACGCATTACCAAGACAATTTTCAAAAAGTCGCCAAACTTCCAGTATGTATTAAGTGTAAATTAAAAAACTGATTACTTCAAGGAAATCGCAGTGTTATATTAATAATTATAAACAATGTTACATCTTGTTCACACATCTTTATGGAAGGTCTGGATCTGATCGTGAAATATAAGGTGCAATTGAATTATTATAAAGTAGTTGATAATAAATACCTGTAAATTAAATATAATTATAGGATAATAAATAAACTATTACTTAATAATAATTTAAATATTATAAATATCATTTAGTTAGTCAATAGGTAGAATGTAAGTAGATGTACAATACTTTCCCACACAAGCAATTTGCTTCAGGGAACAGCATTTTTCACGTTTATTAATTCGATGTTTTATTGATCTCACAGACCATTATGCGACTACTATAACACATATATTTACTGTCATGTATGTATGTATAGTAACTGGATGCTCGATAAACCATTATTATTATTATAGCCTCGTGATTTGTCGACACTTCCTCGTAGTTTTCTCGTTGCTATAGGTACTTACAAAATGCCAGATGTCTATTTGTATTACATTGACAATTTAACTGGTGTCATTGTCAACCAATGGCATTCTTCAATTTAAAAATCAGCTACCAACCGAACGATTATTTTAGTGAAAATAATTCGAGGAGCTTTATTTCACCGACAATAATTCGAGGAGCTTTATTTCAGAGACAATTTTTTCTGTAACTATTATTGTAGTGACAATATTTCGAGGAGCTTTATTCGAATGACAATTTCTTCTGTAACTATTTTTTAATAAAAAGTTAAATTGTCAAGACGAATAGGACTCTAGGTCGAAATATTGCAGACAATTTTTGCTCTTCAGATTGTCTCGTTTCTGTTGCAAGCACTCGTCGTTATTTTCGTCGCTGCAGAAACTCGTATCTGAATCGCAAAAATTATTGTCGGCAATATTTTGACCTCTCGTCCTATTATTACCGACAATTAACAATTGATTATTATCTTAATAAGTGGAACCCTGGAAAACAAAAGGTTTATGAACGCCAGTTACGTTTACGAACTGTCAATTAAGTTTATGAACTGTTAATTTAGCATTCTGCAAATGTAAATAATACCTAGAATACGCCTAACCACTACTGATAAAGCAGAAAGGGTGTGTTTACTCGGTCGACAATAAATACGCTTATTTGGATTAAAATTTACATTTTTACTATTTTCCTAATTTTGAACAACTTTTGTAACTAACTTTTTTTGATAAAACTAAGCCTACTATAATTTTAAAATTTTTGCAGTAATTTTTTTGTCGCAGTAGGCCATTGTTTTGCAGTCACATATTTAAAAACTATGAAAATAATTGCTTTAAGGTTAGGTAAATCGACCAAAATTTTAAATAGATCAGATAATAAATGAGAAAAATGCAGGAGTGTGAAGGTGAGACGTTAAACACGCTGCAAATCAAACAAATTCACAAACAAAACCACAATATCTCCAGTTATTTTGTGGGTAGTACGAAATTTAACGCAGCCGTTTATTTATATAATATATAACGTTTTAATACTTACAGAATTTTAGTAAAATTTCCTTACTGGCCAAAATACGCCATACGCTAATCAAACAAAATCGCATTTATTTTGAAAGAATTTAAATCTATGTACGAATTAAAATATAATACTGAAATTTTATTACAATATAAACAATTTACTGACGAAATATGAAGTCTTTCAGCAGCTACTGATAAAAATTACTTCATAAAGATACTGCAGTTGCTACCAAATTATTAATAGGAACGATTGCAAGTTCGCGGTCGCTCGCGTAAGATGTGTTGCAGCAACTACCACATCGGCGATAGTTCATATCGGTAGTAGTTCCTGTCGGATGTAAATCCACATCGGTGGTAATCCAAGTCGGTTTGTACACCAAGTCGGTGGTATTTCAGTTTGGTGACATACCATATTTTTGTTACAAATTTTAAAAGTCGGTAGTAAACCAAGTCGGTGGTAGTTCTTGTCGGATCTAAATCCACATCGGTTGTAATTCAAGTTGGTGGTAAAGCAAATCGGTAGTAGTTCAGGTCGGTGGTCAATTAATGTCGGTTCCAAATCCACACCGGTGGCAATACGCATCGGTGGTAGAGCGCACTCTCCACGGCAAAGTAGTATTTTGCGGTATTCGTACGGCAAAGTGTTGCCGTACGTTTCCTTAGTTACAACACATATAAAACGTTACGTACATAACAATATTACTCTACTTATTTGCTATATACGAGGATAAATTTAGTATTCCGTTTTGTATGCTAGTGTACGAAAAAATATTGTACGAAACTCGTATGAAAGTGGCTTTTCCATACTCGTCTCGAAATTCCGGACTCGGCCTAACGGCCTCTTCCGGAAATATCTCACTCGTACTGAAAAGCTCCACTTTCTATACTTGTAACGTAAATTACTATTATAGGACCGTCTGTAACAGAGTCACACAAACTATATTTCGTGCGTAATTTATTTGCACTTCAGCGCTTATGGGCTTATTTCTTGATCGTGGCAACACTGGCCAAGAACCGTTTCCCGATTTTACCTGCCCCATTTTTACGTTATTTGTCCTTTATATTGGACTTCTGGACAAAGCTTACTTTTAAATTACATATGTATAAAAGATAAGTCGCCCTCTAACGAGTTAACGTTTTAATGTTTACAAAATTGTTAAAGGCGTTATTTGATATTCTTTAAAATATACAGATTTGTTGGTGTCGGAACAGGTGATGTATGTAATTGAAGTGTCTATATTCAATTTCTATGTTCTTGTTCTAATAAAGATAATACAAATACTAGTAAGGTACTTGAATGAATTTTCATAATGGTTCTGTCCATATTTGCTGTGTTCATAAAGCTGTCGGGAAAGCAATTTCCTTTTTATGCAGCTCGCATACAGCTAGACCACCCTGTAACGCGAAACAGATGCAAGTAAATAAACGTCTGGGGAAAAAGGACCAAATGGTCAGGTACTCGATTTCTTCTAATACCTCACATTAAATGGCCGCTTCATGCGCATTAAATGTCGATTAGAGATATTACTTTCATTAAGCCTTAAGTACCAATAAATACTGCCAACGTACAAGTAATAAAGGTAACTAAGTAGACACGGGCGTAAAGCCGTTCATATCCTCACGGTGCTAACGCACAAAGGCCGTTTGGAGCTGATTTAATTAGAAATCGCGCGCTGTGACGCTTTTTATTTATGATGGAACATTTTTCGCGGCCAACTGCAATCGAATGTCCGACACGCAGTGGCACAAAAGGCCAATTCGTTTTGTTTGTTCCATTTGTTTAATAATAAAGCGGTTAATCGCCTTAGTAAATGTGCGGCTAAAAGCGGCTAATAACTACCGATTTTAACTAATAATTGCCTTCCAAAGTCCCATGTCGCCGTCTCTTTCTGCCGCTCGTGCTAAACCAGTCCGGCCGCACGCCACGTGCCAAGGGATTTCCGAGAAAATTAATTGTAATAATGAATATGCGACTAGTTAATTAAAATATTAGACAGGGTTTTAAAACCAACGACTTTTAAAAATTTACTACTGCATATTCAGTTATCGTCTCTCAGCCCCGTTCAGAACAGCATGCTTCAGCCATTTCAGTACAATTACATCATATTCTACATATCTAAATATAGAAATTTAACTACGTATTCAGAAGCATCCAGAAGTTGTGCAAAATAAAACTATGGTAATTTATTTGAAAGATTCTGAAATACTTGTATATCATGTGTTTTGCCATATACACAATTTAGGTACTTTTCTGTGCTGCTTATATTCACATAGCCAAAAAAGTAACACTTCTCTCCTATATGGATCTTTATAAGTTAAATTAAATTATCTGTTGATGCTGTTTTATATTCCCAAGTAGAACAGAAATGAGGTTTCGGTTTCGCTTTCGGTTCGGCCTCCTGGAGGGTGCATAATGCCGGGCATTAAGAAACTTAACCTAGATGGGGCTGTGGAACTGATGAACAACGGGGCAGCCTCCTGGAGGATGCGTAGTACCGGGAGTTGAGATTCTACCCGGAGGGGGTTGCTGCGGAGGCAAAGCGGGATTCGGTCTCTTGGGGAAGAAGGATAGCTTTTTGTAGGCCAGGGATGCTCGTCCGTTGAAGAAGCTAGCAGTCAAGGTTTTTAAGCGAACAGGAAGTGTTCGGGTGTTCGGCCAGGGAACTTGACTAAATTTTGCTGCTGATCCTCGAAGTATTTACACAAATGTTTTATTAAAATTAGCAAGAAGCTTTGACATGGATCAGCTATAATTATTTGATCTGCATTATATTGTAGCTGACCTAAATCCCCGCCCTCGATGTACCAGGCACAGTTGATAAATTTGTTTACCTTAGAATGTAGCTGTTGATCTGTTATAAACAGCGTTGCGTAAACTGACGGATTAGGTTGCTTTGAGAAGTAAGCCGTTTAATGGCTTGTGCCCAACCGTTAGCGGGCGTTGCGTGTAAACAGAGCGGCGTTGGTATTGGGAGCGTGATGTATCAATTCGTTGTTCGGCTTAAAATGTAGAAATCGAGACGCCATTCCCAGCGGCTGCTGGGGCCGGCGGGCGGCTTAATTCATATATGGTACATTCACGTACACAATACGCGGTGTTTTTCTTCTCTATGTGCTTCTATATGTTCAAATTAATTAGCTGTCGATGTTGTTTTATATTTGTGGAAAATGGGCAAGCTCTTTCTCCGTATGTTTGCTATATGCACAATTCAGGTATTTTTTTGCTGCTTTATATTCACATAGACAATGCGAGTAAAGTTTTTCTCCTCCATGTGTCCTTATATTATGTTGAATTAAGTTAGCTGCTTATATTGTTTTATATTTACAACTCGAATAAGATTTTGCGCTAATGTGTTTTTCCACATGCAGAATTAATTATCGTTTATCCATTACTTTACATGGTCAAATAGCCCACAAACAAGGTTGTTCGCCAATATGTATCCTAATACTTTATACAGTATGTAAACGGAAATGTCGAACATAGGGAAAACGCAATGTTAAAATTACGAAGAATCAACTATATCTATGGTCATGTAACATAGTAACGTTGTTTGTTTTATCTGCGCAAGAAGAGATTCGAGTTATTCGTTTAACAGTACCGAAGTATATTGTTGGTGGCACTGGCACTCTATGTCAAATTTGAGGTTAGCAGTTAGGTTTTGTTTGTTATTTGACAGTGACTGATGTACAACCTAACCTGGTAACCTCAAATTTGACATAGAGTGGCAGTACCACCAACAATATTCTTCGGTAACGCCAATCGTATAAAACGAATTCGCTCGCATCCCTCCATACCCTAAGCTTTTCTCTCCTTGTGCAGAAAATAAAACAAACAACGTTGCTATGTTACATGACAACAGATATAGTCGATCCTTTGTAGTTTTTAACATTGCCTTTTCCCTGTATACGACATACACACTGTGTTTGTAAATAACTTATGAATAATGCATTTCCCCTAGAAGTGTCCTCATATTTATTTATTTATTTATTTAACAAAGTCATAGTTAATCAAAAAATCGAATTACTAATTGACCAACTAATGCAGTGTCGGAGTGCACTTTCTTCTTGATGATGATTTTTGTTTGTTTTTAGGTTAATTATTTCAAAACATTTAATGTTCCAGTTCAGAAAAAATGTGTAATTATTAATTTAGCTTTCTTGTTCGAAAATACTGTTTATTAGTGCATAAAATATTAGATTTTTCACCTGATTTAAGGTATTTAAGCCAAGGAAAGGTATGGCCACGATGTCATATCTAAGCAAGAGAAATGTATTGCATAAAAATACTCCTATAACTTGATAATTATCAGAAAAAACAATTTTATTACCACTGCTAGGCAATAAAAACAGAAATTTATTAAAAACGAGAATGATAAGGATTCTTAAATTCAATTTGGTAAAATATGGTGTCGTTATTAAGCTTTATCTGTCTCATAAAGTAGTAATTTATCAGCATGGGAACTTATTTCCGATAAAATCATAAAGCACACAATATCTGATTTATATATATGAGTTTAACCTATATCTGAAAAGTTCGGTGTAGAAATGTTTTGTTTCGTTAGCATTTCATTCAAAAAACTTGGAAAATTCAAATGTGCAAAGTATGCTAATAAATCAGAAAAAAAGTACTAACAAGCTCCAAACAGGTGAAAAAAGCCAATTCCTATTCTTTCGCCAACTACGCAGAGCTCTCGCAGCCCTTGGGGATTCACGAGCCACTGGTTGGGAAACACCTTGTTAATGCACATAAACAAAAGTTAGGTTCGATCTCCGGGGACTTCCCGGGATAACAAACGATCGTGCAATACAATATAAGGCAAGTTGGGGTGGCTGTTAATAACGTTGAACCTAACTCACACGCAAATATTTGCGTAGGTTAGTCGCCCTTTTGGGTGAATGCAGTGAAACAATTGAAATGCTTTTTATTCGTATATTTCATTACACATAATCAAAAAAATCTGCTAGAGATACAGATCGGAGCCAGGCATAAATTATTGTAAAAGTTCTGTAAGTAGCGGCTTCGTTTACCTTGACCAATTTGTTGGAGAGGAGTTTAAGAATTATTAATGATAAAGAGAAATCGTGTGTTAACAAGGATTTTAGTAGAAGCTGCCTCTCAAAATAAATATGTATTGCATGCGCGTTGCTATTTGATTTTCGGTCTGACACATTACTTGTTCCCGTACGAAGGTGTTAGTAAAAGTTATGTACCCAGCTGTTTGTAGTAATATGGCAGTAATGCAATCACCGAGATCATGGTGCTATACCTACATAATCCATTGGTGTACATAATGGACTTCAGAAGAGATAACGCATCTCACTTTTTTTAAATAAATACTGACGTATCCCCTTGTTGGCATACAAGGAAAAAATCTGTAAAGGGGTTTACATGAAACTTTGCTCACGCAAATTACATCAATTTGCAAATACAAAAAAAAAACGTTGCTGTAGCTGGGACTAGAACTCGCGGTCTGAGGCGTGACCAGGCAAAATCCGATTACTAATTGCTAGTCCGATGCTTTAACCGCTAAATCACACCGGCACAGCAGTTGGCTCCGTTTTTGGCTGTATTATAAAGGACGCATTGATCGCTGCACATCCCTGTATCTGTTTGGTTTCCTTTTCATCAATGCAAGTGCAAACTATTACTTTTAACTTTTCCGGCTTTAAAGGAAAAATAGATAACATTTTATTTTTTAATATGCTCACCCTGTAGATATTTGACCGGAAGTATATTCGGTTTCGAGCTAGATAGACGTATAATCCGCATTCAAAATATCGTCGTCTTCCAATAAATAGTTTTTGAACTATACCGCCAACAGACGGACAGACAGACGAAATTAAAGAAACATGTTTTTCGTCATTTAGGTACCCCGAAACATGAAGACCTGCAGACATCTCAGATGGTGATATTTTCACGAGTACAATGCTTCTTTCGTCTTTGCGACAAGGGAAGTAAAAATAGGTTCAAATCTAGTAGGCAATGTTGTGCTTGACCAGGATAATGTTACGAATAGTAGGCGACGCAAATATAATTTTTTTTTACCATGATGCTTATTTCCCAGCATGCAAATAACATTCTGCTTATACATTACATGCAATGTGGAGCTACAATTTGTAGACAGCTTTCGGCAAGTTTGGAAAACAAATCATTATACTAAGCTATTACGCTTCGGGCTTCCAGATCTTGCTGATATAGCAGCACGGCAGCACCCGTTTCTTCCCGTCAGAAAGAGTTTTGTGCTAAAGCTTGTTGACACATCTTGAAGTCTCGGTCTCGAGTTACCGCAAATTTCAACATTGTCGGATTAACAAAACGGGACTAGTGGGCTATTATCAAAGTGTCTTTGACGTATCACTTTTTTGAGTCACTTTCGAATTACTTAGGATTTGCCTGTCTGTAACACTTTTTCCGTAGCATCGATCGTGAAGCAGGATACCATCTTTCTCGCACCATCTGTGAAGTACTGTGGCACCTTCTCGTTTCCTCTCGTATGAGTGAACTTAGCCGCTGTTTGTTAAACGGAACCGCTATTACACAACGCATTCTTCGGAAAATGCTGCTCCGCTGTTTTCGACTAATCAGTAATCACTTATCAGTCGTAGTAAAGTGTCCTGATCGCTTTCAGCGAATAGCTTGAGCTTTGTTTTTTACAATTCGCATTCCGTGTAGTTGCAGGACTACAAATGGATTGCTTCGTAGCACGCACATTAAATTCTTTTCCACTGTACGCCAGCGTCCCGTTACTAGCCAGGATAGGTTATAGTGTGCATAAGAGTATTTGAACTGTTTTTGTGCCAAACAGTTATATATAATAGATTTGATACCAAAATATATGCCCGCGCTGGATGCTCAGTGGTAAGAGTGACAAACGAGTAACCACAAATGATCAGTGATCCCGGGTTCAAATCCCGGGGTAGACACCAGAGTACGTAGAAATAACGTACGGAAGCACGCCTGATGACGGAAGTAGATCAAGAACTCCCGAAACGTCGTGTGAAAAAAACTCAGACAGTGGAAAGGTCTGTTAAACAACTCATAACAGGCCTCTGTCTAATATACCAATCCAAATAATATTTTTGCACTTTATCGTTCACCTTGTTCCATTGTTACAAAATCTAGTAATTCTAACAAAAACACAAATACTGTAATAATGTGACAGCTACTTGACAGTACTGTACATCAAGGTGCCTACCGTAAAAACTCGAATTATTTCCGCACTAGCCTCCCACCAATCTGTATATTGTTGTGGATAGAGATCAACGTGGACACTTTACGTTTCATTCTTTTTTAAATTGGAGGATCAATTATTATTTTTAAATGTTTAAATGTTTGATTTACAAAGGGCTTTAGCTAATTAATAACAGTATGATACATAAAAAAGCTCACGGCAACGCCAAAGTCTCCGGCTATTAAAGCAATTTTAATAAACTAAAACTTTAAAATCTTGGGGGTTACAAGTGCGACTTCGGGTATTCGGTATGTAAAATAATAAAACTTGACCTCCAATTGTAGGAAAACAGCGTTGAAAGGTGTTAGAATCGTGAATCCAGCCGGGACAGAATTGATTCGCCAAATCCAGTAGCCTCTTCAGCGTGCCGCACCAAGTTGCAGATAAGAGACCCAGAAACGACAGGTGGCTTTCGCGGATCGCCAAAAAAACATTGGTGTCACGAACTTAACGATGGACCAACACAACTCGAGCTAAGAGGGATACAAATGAATACAACCACGCTAGACCACGTAAAGCAACCGGTTTTATTGCATGTCTTAGGTCTGGATCGGCCTAGAAGTGATTGCCATTGCTGGAGTAGTAAGTAATCATCGATGTATATAATTAGGAAGCGGTGTTATACAAACAGACGCATTGAGATGTTCAAGTGGCCTTCCAACATGAAGCCAGACTATTAAAGCTTTAGGAGATAGCATCCATTTACAAGCTTCCAGACCACATCTTCAGTCAGAGACCGGCTATTTATCTAAACAAAATGGAGAAATATAACTATACTTTGAAGTTAAAAGCGCAAGATTCTCAAAATCGATCAATTGCTAATTCTAAGTTTATAAAATACACCAAAATTAACTAAAATGAGTACAGACAACCTGCTCCACACATAGGCGTTTAAAAGGACCTAATACCAAGGGTACAGTGCAGGTATATTTGCTTGGGAATCTACCAAAATTGCAATTTGTATAGGGATTAGAAAAATATCGTAAAAACCATTCTAGAGGTTTAGTCCCTTGCAGCATCAATCTTTTTAGGAAAGTTCTGATCCAGCGAGGTCAGTTCTTCCGAAGTCAGGAAGAGTTGTTACCCCGTTAAAAGGCTGCCCGCTTCATCTTCAGCCTTCATATCAGCAGGGGGTGCTCAAAAATTATCTGGATTATCATGTACCTTCTGGTACAACCATATTTTGACGTTCGCCTCCACTGAGCTATTTAATCTTATTTTAATTTCTTAGGATGTCATAAATCGATTTTATACCGTAACACTGCAAACGTAAAGCTAACCAAGGCTGCATTTGGTAGACGTTAACGGCAAAAATTTAAATAAATAAAAAATTTTAGCAAGAGCAATCAAACAAGTAATATTGGGAATACTTCTGAGGGACAATGAGGCAAGTAGATTGATAAAAAGTACAACAAAATCTAACAGAAATCATACTTAAATGGAAATGGCAGCGAGCGGGCCATATAGCTCGAGTCACTGACAACCACCGATGGACAAAGATGTTGCATTGGTAACCGAGAATAGGAAAAATACGCAGAGGAAGACCGCCGCTTAGATCGTAGATAAACCGATGACATAAAGAGATCGGCAGGCTTCCACAGAACAAGGACCAATGAAAAATGCTTGAGGAAGCCTGCGTCCAGCAACAGATGCAAATCGGTGAATGATGATAATGGTGATGAGTTTTTGTGGCGACGATGAAAATGTTAATGCTGCAACTCAGTGGCTTACAAAAGGTTATATTTTATTGTAATGGAATTACAAAGCTGCTATATGGAGGAGCAAGTTAATTAATGTGGAGGATGAAGAAGAAATATAAAACTGTTATTTGATTAACACAAACAGGGGCGAATCAAAAACGATTGCGAGTTGTTACCTAAAAAAGAAAACGACACAAAAAGCAATTTACATGGCTATGCAATTCCTAAATAATGAATTCCATAAAGAAACGTCAGCTTCGATCCGCTTAACGAAGGGAATTTATCAAACCGCTCGCGACATAAAATATAAATGCAAAGCTGTAAACGCTCACTGCAACACGCGAGAACAAGATCGGGGAATTTAAAGTCGCCTCGTTTGTATAAATTAACCGCATAACAAATACAAAACGCAATTAATTAAATAAAATGAAAATGGAGCAGCAATCGCGTCCGCTGCTAACGATGCCATCTAATCGGAGGAGTTTGCATCTGGCCGTAAACAACCCGGTTCGCGTTCGTCTTCGTCCATCCCATCGCATGGAGCCCGCGAAGGGCCAAAAACTCTTCAAACGGAGCGGGGCCCGAAGACAGCGAGTGAATTTCGACATTTTAATTAAGTATTGCGTGGGTTTTAATACGCTAACCTGCTTGTTAAATTAAATTGTTAAATACTTCGGAAGAACGTTAACGTTGTTTGTAGGCTGTCTGAAGAAGTTGCGGGTAAATTAACTTTGTATTTACAATTGCTGCCGGGGGCAGGCGAAAATCAACACACGGCCGCATAATGAGGGCCTGGAATTAGAATTTTTTGCGGCGGCCTCATAACGTCGATTTATAATTGAAACCGAGTGTGTAAACGCGCCCAATAAAACTCCTTTTACGGCGGCGCGTTTCGAATGCCCCTATATGTACTACTGCACATTAACGATTGCAAATTGCATCAAGGCGGCTCATTTTTTCGGCGGACGCATAAGGAATTCCGCATAAATAACGTATTGTTAGCCGGCGATTTGTAAGCTTAATATCATACCCGTTTTGACAGCTACATCAATCTGCTGTTACGCAAGCCGTTGGTTGTTGCTATTTTGGCGTTGTGGCGAATGGTAGGGACTCGATTAGTTTTCATTTGAATGTTACTCAATTAGGTGTAATGAAAAAGTCCACACCGAAGTAACGGTCCGATAAAGGGAAACATTTTGTATTAATACTGCCATACATGGTGGAAAATACTTATGTGCTAGTTTAATGAAAATATAACTTAGACTTAGTTTGATTATGACACATCCATTGACTATTAAAATTAAGCGCCTTGACATAAAAACTCTCATTGAATCGAGGTTCGAATAAACGGCTCAGCTCCAGATAATTAATATATTGTTTGTTGTATTCAAAACCAGCCCAGAAATCAAATATATTTTTATCTTTTTTTTAAAGTTAATCATTTTTAACCCCCAGTATAATCACTACCATTTTTTTTCTGAATAGTTACTTTAATTTAGAAGCTATTTCCACTCTTACAAAATTTTAGTTGGGTGAACGGTTTAGCAAAAAAAAATATTTTGTAAATCCCTACAGGCCTAGTGTTACGTTACAATTACTGCTTCAGTCTTGCAGAAATTTAGAAAATATTTTTTTTGTGGCTAAACCGTTTAGTTTGGTAGTGATTATGCAGGGGGCTAAAAAATATGGATGGATAATTTATTGTGACGAAGTTCTTAAACACCCAGTAATTTTCGAAATTAGGGTTTATTCAAAAAGCTGTGGTTTAGTGGTACAAACACATGGCCAAAACATTAATAAAATCTATCAAAGATTTTTCGACTTATTTGAAATTTTTTAAAAAAGTTAATCGTTTTTAAAGCCCTCTAGCGGCTAAACTAAGCAACTTTGTATATAGGTAAGTTGAGTTAAATAGTCATACTTTTGCTCAAGGAATATGTGGTTAACGGATTGACCTCATTTTCGTGGACACCCTATAAAAATAATTACAGTCAGTTACCACTGAATGACTTTTCGACGTATTATTTACACAATTTTTTGTTAAAAATAGTGTGATGTATAAGCTGTGAATTTACCGTCACCATAAAAAGAGCTTCAAGTTGCAAATCTATGATAAACTTCGTTGATTTACCTCTGAGAAAATCAAAATGTCATTGTACTATTCAATCTGAGAAAATTAAACCATCTTTCTATCCTAGCGTTTGCAAAGAAACAAGCAAACACAACAGTTTTAGAATAACTTTACATCGCATTTGTTACAATAATTTGAGGTCAAAACGAAGAAAATGGAAGGATATGCTTAATACCCACTTCGCAATCTAATAAATAAATGATCAGCTCATAAACGAAAGTCGGAGAGGAGCCGTGTGCAAATTAATACAGTAAGATCGCTTAATCGCTACAAATAAGCAAAAGTTTAGGGCGCCATGTCCTATGACTTACCGTGACACGCTCCGTAGAACCAACAGAGGTTGGCGAGACACGACGACAGATAGGCCGAACATAAACAATATATTTATTTTAATTGTGCGCCTTCATATACCGAAAATATATTGAACCGCCGACCGAAAAGTATATGGATTAATAACGTAACACCGCAGTTTGTAAAACACAAAGGAATTTAATTAATTAAAGCGCCCGGTACTAAGCAAGCAAAGCAGCGACGTGGCCCTAGCTATTAATTAAAATACAAGGGACTGCGGAATTGGGCTACACGAATCCTTATCGGATAATTTTGCTGTCGTAAATATAGTATAACTTATCGCATATCAAGAAAAACGCAAACGTGAATGATAAACCGCTGCGCTCTAACCGCCGAATATTGGGCGTGTTACTAAAGTAATCCCCTCTAATGTTTTTAAGAATCAATATAGCATCAATTTATAAAGTAAATAAGTTGAACGCTGCCAAAACAACCAGTACTACTAAAAAAGAACAAATAAGGCAAGTGAAATTTGTAAATGATAGGCGATTGTTTACTAGTTACAAATTAAAATGAAGTAAAATATCACAGCAAGTCAATTCCGTTAAAAGCGAAACGAGAAATGTCGGAGCATTTAGCTCTAACCTGCACACAGTCGCCTACCATGAGTGTCATAAGGTTGAACAGCCATCTCATGTACGTACAAGCCACTAGGTTTGCACTCGAGGAGGGGTAGATTTTTGACGATGGTGGAACTTCTCAGCGTGTAATGTGCAATCGAGCAGGTTAAAGGCACCGAGAACAGCTCAATCAGCATTGGAGATTCTTTGACAATGATTGAATATTACTTGAGAATTACTTAAATATTACTTAAAGACCTGAAATAAATCGAATAAAACGTCAAATAATGTGAAAGTAGGGCGATCAACGGTTCCATATCTGAGATATTATGCAGCCAAAGGGTAAGTTGATTCAGAAATACCATCAAATCCTTGATTAATCAAAAATGTTTGTAACGAGTCACAAAGCCATTACACCAATTCTATACGTAATTCCTGGCGAGTTTAGAAAATGAATCTGCTTTCAAAGCGTGCACCAAAATAACTACCAAAATGCATCTTATATCAGAACAACCTGAAGACTAAGAAGTTTCAAATGGGAAATTGCTCTTCTATGAAGTTATCTACTGAAAATGTTCAAAAAGATCAATCAATAAAAAATTACTATAACCACATAGGCAATCATATGCGTTGCCTATGTGGTTTTGGTAATTTCCAAAAATTCGTAAAAGTGAACAGTAACTTAGACAACCCAACACATTATGCAATAATCACATATAATCTCATAAGAGCATTAATTCTTTCCGGAAATTTTTTTGAGTGCATTCCAACAACGTCGTATTAATTTACCCTAGCGGGACGCGAGAGCAAATTAGGACGTTGTTGGAATGCACGAAAAATAATTTCCAGATATGAATTAATGCTCGAATGTAGATTCGGTAAGAAAATAGTAACGACACAAAGCCTCACAGGTATAGTCTAAGAGCTGGTGACATTTTTCAGTGATCGTTTAGTTAAGGCCTATTTTTTGAGAGAATGTTGCTAGAGGCATGTATAAGTGTCATCTGTAAGGATTCTCATTGATAGCGGTATCGGAGGGAGGCAGAACACCCCCAATTTTCACTGTAAGTATATGTCAAATTCGAGGTTAGCAGGTTAGCTTTTCCGTCAGTCTGTGTCAAAAATGACGAAAAAAGTTCATAAGGAGCGGCTGTGGAAATTGAAACGTATGAATAATATGTTGGTGGCCCTGTAAGTCTATGTCAAAGTCGAAGTTAGCAGGTTAGGTTTTCCGTCATTTTTGACACAAACTGTCGCAAAAGCTGCTAACCTCGAATTTGACATAGACTTACAGTGAAAATTGGGGGTATTCTGCCTCCTTCCGATACCGCTATCAACGAGAATTCTTACAGATGACACTTATACATGCCTCCAGCAACATTCTCTCAAAAAATAGGCCTTAACTAAATGATCACTGAAAAATGTCACCAGCTCTTAGACTTTTAGGTTGGTCTACCTACAAAAAATTTCCAAGAAATTTTGTTGTCTTGGTTACGGCTTGTGAACTAATTTTTCTATTGGTAATTAATGAGCGTCGTACGATTTTCCTCAAAATTGGCAGAAATACTGTAATATCCAGTGAGAATTGGAAAATATCTTACGCATTTAATGAATTCCGATATGCCAGAAACTTATTTAACGATTTTCTTGATATAAGTATTGCGGCTAATCAGTATGCAAGCATTTCGTCGTGTACTCGAACTATTAAAGCACCAAGTTTTGGCTCGCTCTGTATTGTACTTCTCACAATGGCTCTGGAAGCAAATCTTTACAGCTCAAAATAAACGTAATTAATAGTGATAGAAACGAACATAAAATAATATACCTACAAATAAAGTTCATTTTGTGGCATTAATCTGAATAAAAGTTTTACTTTATTTTAATTAGTAACTTATTCATCTCATAGTCAATGTAAATCTGTGAAAAATTTAAAGGCAGCATATAAAAATAATTAATAAACTATAAAACCACTTTTACAGGATGAAAATGTCTCGATTATCATCACATAAAACCCATTATATTCGAGGGTTCGCATTTTAATTTTAAACTTCGTCCTGCAGCATTTCTTTCCTGATAGCTGCTCGTCGGAGACTCAGAGATCTCCAATATCTTCTCCAACAATGAAAAAGGAATTTTCATAAAACGAGACTGTCAAAGCAGCATTACGAATTTAAGATCTCCCAAAAAGTAAATTTGTACAAGAGCAATTCGCAAATTGGAGCTAAAAGCGATAAATTTTTACTGGGCGCTTTTTCAAGTCGGAATGGACTGCTAATCTTGTTAAAACAGTGTTTGCTGCGGATTTTACTAATTCCGGCGAGGAATTCAAATTTAACCTCCGTCGTTTTGTAATGATCCTGTAACAATAGAGGAAGACAGTGACATATTGAAACGGATCCATCCCCCAGTCTTCCAGGCAGAAGGGCGAGGGAATAAAGTTTAATCGACGGGAAAATCCCTAACTTGGAAAAATATTCAAACGCCCGACCGGGCGCCCGCCGCGTCATGGCCAAATTACAGAAGTTGCGTTTTGCTCACTACCTTGGACACGAAACAACGAGATTAGGCCATTTGACATAACATTATCGTGCTTGAGTTCCGCTTTTTATTCGGATTCCAGCGGCCAAACGGTACAACTGCGCCGCGTGTTGGACTGCCGCATTGGCGGCGACTTGGGGTGAAGAGAAAATTACAATCCCAGGTTTGTTTTTACACGAATAAATAATTCAAGAGGCATTTCTTTATTTTCAACATTTTTCCTTGTTTATAGAAATGTATGCCAGATGACTGGACACCGAACTTTAGACTTTCTTCAAAATACACCAACAGTCGTTTGGTTCAAGAAGGTTTATTGTAATAAAACGATACAAATAAGTTGTAAGCAGTAGATTTTCTAGCTGTAGGCTCCAGTTAAAAGTTAAGTTTTAATTGTTAATTCGTTGATAAGGAGAACAGATTATTCCTCGAAACGTTCGATTTTTAATCATTTTAATTTTGTGAGGGTGACGAAATACTCATTAAAGAGCATGAACTATATCACGCCACAAAAACGTTTCAGGGATTATCTTGACTATAAATATACGTGCTTACAAAAACATCAAGACGTGAAATACTATGCGGGGTTATATATGCAATCGGAAGGACGAATGTATATCTAACTAATGGAGATGCCGTAGGCACTCCAAAAATCTATGTGCTTAAAGATAATCTGCGGATGCGAGCGTATAACAAAAACCTATGGATAACGGGGAGTATTCATAATTACATAAAATTAACGCTTTTTTGAAAAAGCAAATGTTTTCGCACAACGTTATTGTCGTTATCTATCTTAACTATGTAATAAACCACGTTATGTCAATTCAAGAAAATACTCATAATGATGAAAGTGATAAGCTACAAAAGTAGTTGCTTGGTTATAAACAAAATTCATAAACAACAGTGTGTGGAATACGCAAAATAATTACATAAATCGATAAGCAATTATGCACATACATGTTGAACTATTAAATTATTAAAGACGATCAAGAATTTCAGGAAAAATTCCTGAAGAAGCGCTGCGTCATCAAATGAGATGCATATGGACCTAGTCTTCCCAAAAGAGACACATAGGCAACCCGCTCTATTAACCGGTGCTTGAAGAAGCGTACCCATATCCAAAGAGATGGAATTGCGATATTTAAAAAATATCCAATGAAAAGACGATTTACGACAGCGTGAAAGAAAGCTATTTGGGCCATTTATTTTAATTTGGTCGGGCGTGTTGCTTCTTGCTTGTATGGTGATAGTAGGATTTCTCTCTTTCTCGTTTTCTAGCTTGTCGAACTGCCTGGTATACTACACTACCAATGAATTACTTCACTGGATGAGTCTGAAGGGAGATTTTCCACGTGATTCTCGTCTCTCCACACATTTCCGTTCTTTCTGAGCAATCATCAATTCTGCGTCGTGTATATCCAAAATCCTAAGAATTAGTTGTTTTAGTATTTTGTGATAATTGTACTGGTGCATTGATATTATTCAGTACGACTGATGTTCTGCGAGCTATCCAGGGGATGCAGAGAATTCTTTTCCAACACCATACCTCACACGAGTCAGTATATGTTTGAGATTGTTTTCTGACTGTCCAAGATTAGAAAGCATACAGCAAAATGGAGAAAATTGTGTCTTCCCCGTCAGTTTTTTTGGTGGCAAGAGTGATTTCAGTCTTTTCAGGTTTTCTGAAGTTCATGCACTACTTGTCGGGTAATTTCGTATCTCTTTAAATTTCTGTTTTACTGTTTCCTTCGTTAATAATAAGAAATTTAAAAAATATAAAATTATTGACTCACGCTCTCGTATTTATCTGATTGTTTTGACAATGGACTTATTTCAGTTTTTTTGTGATTGACGTTCTGACCATTCTTCTATTGAGCTTGCGAGAAGGATGGCCTCATCGGCGTAATTGCGGTTGTGGATCCGAACACCACCAATTTTCACTCCTTCCTCCCAGCTTTATAACGCTTCCCTTACGAAGTATTCAGCATAAATGCTTGTAACGGCCCAAGTTGTTTTTTGCTGTTATGCAGTAACTTTTTTTAACGCGCTCGTTACAACGCTGTCGTATTGGAATTAGGTGACTTTCAGCGCCTGTATATAGAGCAAGTTGTCTATTTTCATTTTGAATAATTTTGGGAAGTTTTTCCAACGCTTGCTTTGATACCTCGTATATTATTGCTCGATATAATTTAATGGAGAAGGCTTTTTTATGATTTTCAGACAAAATTGACACTTGTCATCTGTCATCTTAGAAAGCCTCAGACCAGGGCTGACGAAGAGGGATTTTCTTCCCTGGCCTGCGTCAACCAGCTTTGTGGTAAATTCCTGATGGCGTTCTTAGGATAATAATTATATTCTCGATTCTTGCGGTCTGCGTGTAGATTTTTCATGGTTTGTCGAATTTTCCTGCGGCCTTTTTCCACCTGCCGGTGTGCATCGCAGTATTTTGTTTTACGTGGCTTGGCAGAAGAATAATGAATCTGCAGCATCTTTTCCTACGGGCGGTTTTGAACATTCTTCAGTGAACGAATTCTTTATTTTGAACGACGTTTGGGTAACTTAGCAGGCGTTTTATGGCTGCGAGAAACCTACCGCCCTCACGTAATGCATGAAAACTTAGAATCGCTAGCGAGCGTGCTGGATCGTGGGGAACGCAAGGTTAGGTTTTTTCTATATTTTGTCATACCTCTGAATGACGCCAGATCTGATCAGATATTAGGGATACAAAAATCTCTAGAGGCCGATGGCGCTTGCTCCATGCGAGCTATTATAGTCCAGTCAATAGAGACATAAATTAGGGCGTACCTTGCAAAAGATCAGGCAAAGTTCTAATTTGGCATACTTGTAGAGTCGCATGTCCTAATCGACATACTAAGTTTGCGACCTTGAAAGGGCGCCGCTCGCAACACCATCTTGCTAAAAAGGTACCAAAAATCAGTTTTTCGTATACATCTCCTCTCCTCTGACATCTAGGCTAAAAATAGTTATTACAAGAATTGTAGGAAACAAAATTTTCTACAACTTTTGTCTGAAACTTTTTTTTGTCAGATGAATAATTCATGAGTTACAACTACGTAAGGCGGAGCAAATTTTCGAAATTTGCGAAAACGCTCCACTTTTCGTCGAAATTTCGGTTAATATCTATTAATTGTTATCTAATTCAAGTTATTACTTATTTTCACACCACCATGGGGTAGAGTAAGCGGCGCGTTTTTTTTAATGTAGTATCCCCAGTAGGCCTAATCCACGACTTTACTTACGTCTTCGAGTTCTTTTAGATGCCTTAGATGGTCCAGATTGTCTGATCTCGACATCTTCTTGAAAATCGCTCTCATCCTTTCTCATTCTTTTTTAGCGGTTTCATCGTCATCGTCATCGTCAAACGTCAGTAGTCTGTCAACTAATGTCTCGTCATTTGTCTCGTTATCTTCAGCGTCTATATCAAAATTTGTGGAACATTCTCGCAAGAGTCACCATTACAAAATGTGCAGATAACAGAGCGTTTCAAGCCTGTATTTCTGCAACCACACGCTCGACCACATCTATTTTTACATTTGCATGAAATAAATTTCAGTAGTGCCTCAGCAGCAGGATCTTTTGTCGTTGTTACCGGAGTGAGTCCGAATTTGCTTTTTTGCCATCTCTATTCCTCTGGATTGTTTGTTATATCGTACCAACTCTGAACTTGGTGGTAGGTCCGAAGAAAATGTTGACGTGCAGCTTCTCTTGTAGGTGGTAAAGCAGCAAGATTGAACCTTTTTTTTGTAACGGATCTTGCAAAATTTTGAAAACGAAGAGAACCAAAGTGACGTTTTCTTTTGGAACTCTGTAAAGCGCGAATAGAAAATTTTCCCTTGCGTTAGTTACGACTTCCGGATCGGCATTTGGCTTTTTGAAGACTTGTACAGTTTGGCTCAGGTATTCGTACTTTTGGAGTATATGTAGGAACTTCATTTTCCCTTGGTTGAACAGAGAAGACGTAGTGTCACAGCCGCTGAATGCATGTAAAAACAGTATGTTGCTGCCACTGCTTCTCCATGCTGTAGACTTTGGGGAGAGTATATTTTTTCTACTGTCTTTCCTTTTCCTGGCTTTCGGAAGTAAATATTGGGATGGGTTCTTGTACTACTGCTACATGTCTTCTCCAACTATGAAAACGGAATCAAAAGATGAGGACATTCTGATCGCTGTGTTGACGATCAATGTATCTGCATCTTCTGTAGCCTGTTTCACTGTGAAATTGGAATCCTCAAATTTCTTCTTTAGCATCGGAATCAAGCGAATTTTATTTTTTTCGTTCGCTAGAAATCGTTCTTGCGAAACAGTTGGAACCATCGACTCGTCGAAATTTACGTCTGCGGAAGTTTGCTTTTTTGATCGGCGAAGTCTTTCTGCACTTTTCGTGCTCTTGGTAGCCGCATCAGTTGGATACCCGTCAAAAACAACAACTGTATTCGAATCGTAATGTCTTTGGACGTACTGCACGTAATTTGTGCAAATCGATCCGGACGATTCGTTGCGACGCCGTACCATTCTATGCAACAAATATCCACCATCTATGACTTGAACGCTGTTTCTGAATTGAATGCTATCTACAAG